>PVIA01000007.1:749277-1157141 GCA_004024845.1 Tonatia bakeri
TTGATTTGTCTCACCAGCAAGATTATTATTCTATTGAGGGTTCTTCCCAGGCTCTGGGCCATTGTGTCATGTAGATGGAATGGATTTTATGATTATTTGCTACATAAATGAAGGTACCACTGGAAAAAAGAAAATTAGTGACAATATATTAGTTAGCCCTGAATGACCTTTCAGTATTTCTGAAACCGAAGGGCTCTATATTTTTACAGACTTTTTTGCTCACAGTAAAGAATCTAGAAAGAAAGGGGCAGTAAGAGCCAGTAAAATGAAGTGATGGAAAAGGGAATTGAAGAGAGAGTGGGTATGGGGAGAGAAGAAAAGGAAGAAGAATAGAAAGATATGGGAGGTGAAGGAGTAGGGATCAAAGGAACAACAGAAAAACGAAGTAGGAAAAGAGAAAAATCTGAAGAATGAAAACAAAACCAAAAGTGAACAGTGAGCTTCTTGCACACAGAAAACAGTAATGAATTACTGCTATTCACTTTACTACAAAGAAGGAACACAGTAGGTGCTTTAGTGGGAATATCTCATCCCGTTCTCACAGCAAACTCATGAGTGGTGCCGCTCCCCACACCCTCTGGAAGGAAGGTCAGTTGATTTGCTAAGACCATGAGCAAGGAAGTAGCTGAGCTGGGGTTTGAACTGTTTTGTCAGTTTCACCCTATGTCCTGGTCAAGTCTGTGTCCACTACCCTGTGACCGTAACTGATACTGGTTTCTCACCTTCGTCCCCCTTCATAGCATGCCCAGGAATTACCAACAGCATCTTCCCTACTCCCTCTCTTCTCTGACTCCTAAGATTCTTGAAGGAGAAAAAGTCTTGTGCAGGTAACATCACAGTTAAAAACACAAAGTCTACCCTTCCCTTACTGATTTTACTTTGATATTTTTTAATCAAAATTATATTTATATTTTGTTACTTTTCAAAAGAATTTAAGCACATATCTTAATTTTTATTAATCATTGGGTTTCATGTTTTCATGTATATTTTTCTAAGTTTTTATTACAAAGTAAATAGAAATATATTTGAAAATGTGTTAGTAGTAGAAAAGAGGCTTAGGCAGTGAAAACTGACGAAGCTTAATTGATGGTAAATTAAATCATTAAACTGAGTGAAGCGATTCAAGGTTTAGGTGATGAAAACAAAATTGATTATTTGTTTAAACCCACTACTTAAGATCACTAAAACTTATTTTTAAAATTAATACTGTTTTAAAGCTCTGATTCAAGTTTTATTCCTGTGCATTATAGACTTTTGCTTTTAACCAATGTATTTAAACCAGTTTTGGTTAAGAAAGGAAATAGGCATCGATTCATGTTATTTGTTATCATAACAATATGGATTGAGACAGAATGAATCATTCCCAAAACATTGCTGGCCAGTTCAGTACTTTCAAAATTTTCTTCCACTACTCTTTTTACCCAAAATTCTTAATGCAAACTAGTGTGATAAGAATTTCAAGTTCTCTTCTTGCTCCTTGCCTGCCCTCTGGTGTAGAGGGGGTAGAACACTGAAGACACTGAAAATTTTGTTAATTTTTGATATATTCAGAGAGCTAAAAAAGAAGTAAAAAAGAAAATGAAGGAAAACAATTACTGGTAGATCCTGTGGCACAAAATTATCCTGTCATCTTTCAATGAATTTTGAAGACTCAAAGTCATTTCTAAGCATACTATGTACCAATACTTAATTTTCCTTGAATTATTGCTATTGATTGTTCATAAAGATTGTTCTCTATACTTTAATGTTAAAAATGTTTTATTTATGGTATTTTTGCAGTGATAAGAATGTTACTGAGAAAAAATAATTGAAATCATATATAGCTGAAACATAATTTGAGGTATAGTGGATGAATGTAGAAGTTAAATTTTATTTGTTGCAGAGTTGTAATAGTATTATAAATTTTTTTACATTTTATTTTTGTCTTGTGTCTTCTGATTTTTCTGAAAATACTCTTGTTTGTTCTCTTTTCTCTTGTAAAAATCATATGGAAGGGTTCATAATAATATAAAAAGTATAGAAGTATTTTTAAATAAACTGATTTATTAAGTTTATGCATCAAAAAATTATTTTATTGTGTTTATACCAGGTTTCCAGCTAATAATTGCCCAGTAATTTCAAATAAGTAGTTTAAAGAAACTCTGCCTTATTTCTTAACTCGTGCAAGAATAGATGCCATCGAAAATGTCTACATAATGGTATACAAACATATATAAAATAGCCAAAAACATGTATATAACAGTAACATAGATCCAAGAAAAGATAGTCAAGATAGTCAAGAAAAATAGCTTTCTGTTTAACCTTTGTAGTTGAATGAAAGGCACATTATTGCATACTGATTAAGTTCCTTCAAGTAGTTTGATTAATTTGCCTATAAATCTATCTCATATATGAAAATCATAAGGACTGTAATTTAGTCATGATTCATTAAGAGGATACACACATGAGCACACATGTCTGGAAGTGATTTTGTGGTTCATTCGTTCCCTAAAAATCTAGTGGTCCTTTGAGAAAGGAGGATGAATTTTAGACTGGCTTCCACATGCCCTACTTTGTATTATCTTGGTAATTTGGAGAGTTAACTACCTGAGTTAACTACAATGTAACCCACTAAGCTAACCAGGCATCATATAAAGTGTCTGGATTCACACTATTGAGGTCAAGATTGGTTCTGAGACAGAGACAGAGACAGACAGATGGAAGAGGGAGGGTAGAAGACAGAAGGAAGCTGAAATATGGAACGGGCATTCAAAGACTCATTTATTCAGTACAGTTTTATTCCCTAGAAATTTCTAGACAGTCTGACTTTTCTCAGTCATTTTTCCCTTACATTTTTCTGTCAGGTTTATTTATAATTCTATTATTAAATATTTAAAAAGCCATAATTGCCCAGGATGCTGTTGGGAAGAAATAATCAATTTTGTTGAAATTCTGTTGAGCTTAATTAAATATAAACCATTCATTATTTAGTTTTATATGGTAGAAAAATGTTTACTGATTTAGAAAATACAATGTACTAATTTATACTTAATGTTTCTTTAATGGTTGGTCATCTTCCAGTTGTTTTCAATGCTTAGCTTCTTTTATATAAAATTTAACTTAAAATCAAGTAACATGAGGTTTTAATTAATAAAGATCTTACATTATTTGAGTCAGCTGACTAAATCAAACTTCATTATCTCTTAAAGCCTGCCTTTCTCACATTTCAAATGGAAGGATACTAAAAATATAGTGAGAAGTGAAAATATATTTTGATAATTAGATACCTGTCATTTGGGGTATATCTTCATTATCGTTACTCTGCTCTTCATCTGGATGTTCACGTTTGTCAATAATACATGTCTTTGTCCTTCTAGCTCTTACTTCAGTATCACTATTGTGGAGCTAAATTCATGTCTTTATAAAATTATTATTCTTTGTATGTGCATTTAGTTGCCTTTTTTCATGCCTTAACTAATGTGTTCTTTTTTTTAATCTAAAATGCCTTGCTTGTGTGCATGAGACTGGCTGAAGTTTGCCCAAATTCAGTATTACTATATGTGAAAGTGACCCTTTCATAAATCCCCTTGCATTTATAACAGTAGGTAAAACAGCCCAGTTTCTCTTGGCCCTTTTCCTCAAATATGGACTACCCCTTAAGAACATCTTGTAATCTTTCATTTTAACAGTGTTCTTAGCTTGTAAGGTGAATCTGATAAGATTCTTGCATTCTGTTGCTGTTTCTTTTCCCCTTTATTTATTCATCTCCAAATTAACACTTGGTTATTTTAATTTTATCTGTTGATTGGGAATATTGTGAATTGTGTGATAATGATGTTCATTTCACAGCGAATTAAACACATATAAGTTAATTGACTCCCAAGTACAATTGCACACTTTTATATAAAAGTTCCTCCCTGGATTTGATTATTTTGGCAAAAGCAAGTGCCTACATGAGTCTCAGATTTGCATTTAACCATCCGTTCACTTGTTAATGCTGATTAAGAGCACTCATTGTCTCATCTCACTGCTTGTACTTATTCAGATGACGGTGTGTGTGCGGGCAATCTTAATGTGCTCACTTGTGATGCCGTCTAACTCAGTGTGCAGGCATGCTGTCTCTGTTATCAGCGGGCATTGCTTGTCTTTCCTTTTTGTACTTTTGAATATGTTTTAGGTAAAATAGCATTAATTTCTACTATATGGTGAAGTGTTAAGTAATATTAGAAAGGTTATGCATGAATATTTTATCTTCACAATCTTTATCAAAAGGATGGTTCTTACTTGATTTGTTCAGTGTTTGAGAGCCAAGATTTGACTGGAAAGGTTGCTTGGATATACCAGGTTTAGGTATCTTTTCTTAATAATAACTGAAGTAGTTAACTTAGAATGTTCTACAGAATGCCAGGAAATAGATTGTTGATAACTTGTAACATAGAATGAGGTATGTAGGTTTACCACAAACTTATTATGTACATGCACATGTGAACACATAACACATGGATTTAGTGTTACTACAGAACTCTGATTATTGGTCCAGTGGTTGAATCCCATAATGAAGATTGGCAAGGGAAGTTCCTTTTTCTTGGCTGGATACTCTTTTTTTATTTCCTAATTCTTCTTTGTTCACTGATATCCTTCATTCCATACCAGTGTATGAGACTAATTACTTCTGTTTTAGACTGAAAAATAATTTTCAAATGTTCTTAAGTAGCTCCAACTGTTATCCATTGCTACTCCATACATCCATGTTGATGTAAAAACAGGGATTAAGGCCATATGGATGAAAACTGAAAATTTCATGATGCAAAATTCAATGTTCCCTAGCAGAGATAATTACATTTTCCTACAATAGGTAGAGTGGGCTCTCCATATATTTTATAAACATCCATATAGATGTGAGTCCTTCCATAAATTTATCTCACACACGTACATATACAAGCTACAGTGAGATCATCGTATAAGATACATTATTTTAAAATCTGTTTTTTTTTTGTTTTAACAGTTAGTTTAAACAGGCTTTATTTTTTTTAAAAAATGCATCTTCCCAATCTGTCTTTACCCAATAGTAACTGCAACTATGCCTCTTCACTTTCTTTCTTTTGGTATTTTGTTGAGTATCTCTGAACAAATAAACGTACTGCTATTTCTCGCTTATTCAATATTAGGCATTACTGTGGACTTCCCACTATGAAGGGAAGGATTTAGCTGTCTTTTTTCAGCCCTCACCCTAACTACATACACACATATTCTGTCTCCCATCCTATATATATTAAGAATTAAAATGTTACTTATTTCTATGGTTTCTTATGTTCCTATCACAAATTCATTTCTGAACTCTCAATCAGTTTCAATTGAAAATAAGCAAGTTATTCTATTAATCTCAACTTCTTGGAGATCTCTCTCCTAGAGTCTTCTGACCTACCTTCAGTTAGGTCTCCGTGTTTCTTAGGTTCAATATATAGGTCACATCTTATTGATCCACTTACTGTTTTACCTTTCTCTTAGGCTGGGTCTCCTATTAGCGGGACCATATTCTGTTTTCTTATTTACACCTTCATTTGGGTGGAGCATCCCCTCCAATAACTTTTGGTGAAAGGTACATGTGAGATAAATTAGAATGCTTTTTTCCTGCCCTCAGAGTTGATTGTAATTTACCCACATATTGATTTCTCTCTCACTCTTGCTCTCTCTCAAAACTTAGGATCTTCCTTTGTCTCCACTGTTGTAAAATTTTGCATGACATACCTTGACTTGGGTCTATTTCTATACTCTGTGGGTCATTTCAAACTAAAAAATCATGATTTTCAATTATGGGGAACTTACATGATTCATTTATTTGATGATTCCCTCCCCTCTATTTTCTCAGGTCTCTTTCTAGAACTGTTATTCAGATGTTGAACTTCCTGAGTTGATGCCTTAATTTAATTAACTTTTCCATCTCTGTCTTTTGCCCTACATTTGGGAGATTTCCTAATCTTTATCTTTCAACTCACCTACTGAAATTTTCATTTATGCAGTCATTTTTAGAGTTCCTTATTTGTTATTCTTTTTTTATAGCAACATGTTCTTATTTCATCAATATATTTTTATAAGCTGAAAGTATTTAAATATTTACCAATTTTTTATTTGCTTTCATATAATGTGTCTTTTAAGTGGCTTTTGTCTGTGTATTTATTTTGTTCTTGGTCTTTGACATTTAAGGCTTTCTTCATATAGCTAGTGACCTTGAATTAGTGGCTTATGAAAAAGAGAATGGAGCACTATGAAAGCTGATTAGAAGCTCTGTGCACAGGATAGATCTTATCACCTGAGGGCTTCACTGTAGGGTAATATTGCAGTACTGTTTCACTAAGAGACTTTTCATATCCCTATCTTTAGGTGTTTTGCTTCTTCGTGACCTGGTCAGATTCCTGGAGGATAAAGAAGACATAAGCCAAGCTGCACTGAGTTCTGTAAGCCATGTGGGATGGTGAGGGAGGGTGGGGGAGAATGGGAGGCGTCAACATCCAGTGTAAATGTTCCCTGAGTGTTTGCAGTAAGGTTGTGCCCCTGCCTGCCTCTACGCTTGGTTTCCTGTAGTTCCTCACCTTGGTGTGAAGTGGGGAAACAAGGCTTCCTGGTGGTTCCTGCAGCAGACTGACCCTCCCATTCTTCTGCAGGACTGGGGAAGGAGGGCTGCCAGCATGTGGAGACTAGGAAAGGATAGCTGAAGCTCTAACAACGTCTAAAACAGATTTAAGCCTCCTTCTGTTTTTGATATTCCCTTCTCTCTCACTTCTAAAAGTAACCTGTGGTACCACTCTGGAGCCTCTGCGGGCTGAGTGATAAAACTGTTTTGCCCCTTGGCTTCTCCCCGCCTTTGGCTTAGGATCAACATATTTGGCTTTCTTATTAGTTTCTGCTTGTCCTTCTACTTCCCAGGTTTTTATTGCCAGTGTCTTCTCTTGATCTCTTTTATATTGTAGGTTCATTTTTAGTCCCCTTTTCTGTTATTAAAATATAATTTTTGAGTCTGGCCTTTTCAACAGAAATTATATTTTAATATTCTTTTTTGTGAATACTTTTATAGCAACATTTTAATGACTACATAGGAATCTCACTTTAGAGATCTAACTTATTTTCTGTTGTTTTAAAAATAGGTTATTATAAGCAATATTGCAAAAAATCTTCTAATAGATGCACTTTATATCATTCTTTAACTAAAATAAATTTTAAATGTAAAAAATTATGACTCCTTTAAAATATTTCTTATAAAATGACATTCATGAGGATATTTCCCTTCTAATGTAGACCAGTCTCGGGAAACATTTCATTTAATGACTTTTCTCACCAAATGGTACATTCTGTGTGTTTAGTTTATTCTATTTGCAGGCTCTGCCTGGAAGAGGATAGGTACTCAGTACATGTTTGCTAAGTGCAAAATGCATAATAAATGAAATTTTATCATTTTGTTTATAATTTCCAAGAGAAGTGGGATATAACTTTTAAATACCTTATTTTCATCACTTCGTGTTACTTTGAGGTTATTCAGGCCATAACATTAGTGATATTGAGAACCAGAATTCAACTAATTCCTTACATACAGAAATACATTACCATACCTTAACATACAGAAAATCAGGACAAGTCACTATGGATCTTCTTCTAAACCTTTGATTCTCTGATGTCACCGATGGCTGGAGGCATTTGTTTGCAGTTGTTTTTTTTTTTAAGATTTTATTTATTTATTTTTAGAGAGGGAAGGGAGGGAGAAAGAGAGAGAGAGAGAAACATCAATGTGCGGTTGCTGGGGGCCGTGACCTGCAACCCAGGCATGTGCCCTGACTGGGAATCGAACCTGTGGTGATTTGGTTTGCAGCCTGCGCTCAATCCACTGAGCTATGTCAACCAGGGCTGTTTGCAGTTTTGAAAAGTAACAGTAACACATGCACACTGTACACGTCTATTGTGCATATTGCACTTTGGCCTAGAATTTTATATTTTTAGCCCAGTAGTCTTTTAGATAATATTTTTGTTGAAGTTTGATTTAATTATAGGCCTGCAGATGTGTTGTGAGAGAGTTAAAATCAAACACTGCTCTCAGGGTGACAGTTTGTGCGGGGACAGGCATGTGGGAGAACTTTACCACAATGTCCCAAAACGTAGCAGGTGTTAATTAATGCATGCCCCCTGTCCCACATCATTACTTTCCAAAAGTGTGATCGGAAAGAAGGGAAATGTCAAAACTGTGTTACATATTGAAACATTGTCTTACTACTTAAAATGTAAAAAATAATATATTATTTTAACAATATTAGCTGACATTTTATCCAGTATTACTGTGTGACATATATATTCTAAGTTCTTGACATGAGGCAGGTGCTTATAATTATCTCCATTTTAAGGATAAGGAAATGAGACACAGTGAGATTATTTATAAAGTTAGCCAAGGTCGGCGAACTGGTACGTGTTGAACCCAGGAAGTCTGTCTCTAGTGATCATGTGCAGTATAGTGTCTTCCGTCACAGGTGCAGAACCACTGCTACTAACATGGGTAGGCACTTTGCGTGTAAAAGCTGATGGGGAAGACGTATCTTTTGAAATGAACCTTAACAGTAACTAACTTTTCATCTTCCTACCCAGTTTTTCAGGTTAAATATTTCTAATAATTTGTTTAAAAATACATATTATACCTAAAGTAAAGAGGCCCCTAAAGTAAAAAGACTGCTGGAAAGAGAGTTTTGGGGCTCAGATAATCTCAGTTTAAATGCTGGCTTCCTGGTTTATTGTTTGTATGAAGATCACTTAAACTTTTAACCTTAATTTTCTTATCTGAAAGTGGGAATGATAATATTTACCCATAGTACTATAATACAGAGTAAAAATCCATAAAATAGTGTCTCACTGAGGTCCTCACACTAACAGTTATTATAATTTAATGAAAGGATTATGAGAATTTCTATATTTTATCTTAGACATATAGTTACATATATTATATATATGTTATATATAACTATATTATCTCTTATTTTTTTAAAGTATAATTTTAGTGTCAAAAACATCAAAATACTTGTTTTCTGTTTAAACCTTTAAATATCTTGAAATTTAATACTTTGTTTGATGTCACATGATTCTTTGCACAAAAGACTTTGGACTGTCCCGCAGGTGCTTCAATGTTACTTTTTCTTCTTTTCAGCAGACTTCTTTGACAACATGCTTTTGCGAAGTTCAGGAAAATTAAACCTGGGCACCAAGAAAGGGGATGGTGAGAATACAGCCCCCACCCCTCGTCCAAAGCTCTTGCGATGTAGATGCCACCACCATTGTCCAGAAGACTCGGTCAACAATATTTGCAGGTTGGTCATATAATTTTTAAATGTATTTTTTAAAGATTTTATTTATTTATTTTTAGACAGAAGTGAAGGGAGGAAGAAATATCAGTGTGTGGTTGCCTCTGGTACACGCCCTAGTGAGGACCTGGCCTGCAACCCAGGCATGTGCCCTCACTGGGAATCGAACTGGCGACCCTTTTGTTTGCAGGCTGGCACTCAATATCCTGAGTCACATCAGCTAGGGCAGTCATATAAATTATTAAAACCTAGTTTTAACAGAAACTCATGACTAAAGAATTGTATGCTAGTGTTTCCAAGAGCATATTCTGGGGAATAGCACCCAAGTCCACTGACTCTCAGAGCTGGGCCTGAGGTTCAGGAAGAACCGAGTTGCATTTTCTCGTGAAATGGTGCTCTGAGGTTCTTCTGCCTCCAAACATCACACATGCACAGTAACGTAGAGCACATAGGCTCTTTATTAAGGAGCAAAAGCCAATACTTACTTTTTAAAGACCTGATCCCTGAAATTAATTCCACAGCAGGAAGTGTGGTTTTTTGTTTTGTTTTGTTTTAACCATTTGTGATGCTGCTGGTATGAGTATTTTGGAAAGAACACCTAAGCTGCTAGGGTTGTTCATAAACTGACTCCAAGAAGCAGAACAGTGAAAGAGTTTCTAAGAGTCTACCAGAGGGTAGGAATGACACTGTACTAGAGAATAAACTCCTTAGCAGATAATTATGTTTGTGTCAGTATTTTCTGATATGTGAAACTGGACCGTTTGCCTCTTTTTTCCATGCATATCTTTAGGCAGCCACATAAAGATGTGTCACTGTAGCTTCATTTACCCACTGCTGGGCAAGGACAGCAGTAGGAAGAGAGACATAGCCTAGAGAGGCCCCTGTGTGCCCAAGGAGAAATGCTGAGTTAACCAGACAGCTGCAGGGTAGAAGTTAAAATGTCAAAGAAGTTTGCCTACAGAAGGATAATGGACCCAAATAAAGGGGCAGGCTGCTAGGTGGCAGAATATCTGGGCAGCCATTTGGGGGCCTTCTTATGCAAAAAGGAGCATAAAGTTGAAAATATTCTTTTCTTCCTGAAACCTTTTTTTAAATTTCCTATGAAGTGGGATTTGATACAAACTCACCAGTCTATCATGAAATATATAACTCAAGAAACATATTAACTGAGTGACTCAGGGAGGAAAGTTGAGTATACTCATGAGTATATGTCTTGTTTAATCAGTGAAACAACTCAGCATGGTAGGGAGTTTGTATTTCTTACCGTTAGACTTCAGGGATTTAGGATCCAGAGAGGCCTGGGAGCTTGGCCCTCATATGATGGAACACAGTTGGGATCACTGAGTCTTAAAGGGTAAAATGATTCCAAAAGTCAGACAGTATTTCTTGGGAAACAGTATCTTTTTGGAGTAAACAGAAAAGTATCAGGAATTCTACAGTGTTTTCTGAAGAAAATTACCAGGAGGAAGGACATTAGGAGGATACCTTACTTTTTTTGTCTGAGTCTATAATAATTAAGAATAAATCCGTGAGTGACATTTAAGTCATAGTTCTGGTGATCATATGTTTAGGCTTTCTCAAATTATCCCCCTTTCAAATATTTTGTCTTGTTTTCCTTATAGACCATTGAAGTGTCCTAAGTTGATTTGGAAGACAGTGTTCAGGCAGGGTTAACTGCCATGCAGATTCTCCACGGCGGGAAGAAAAAGCTTGACAAGTTCAAAGAAGATGGGTTTTCTTAGAGTATAAGGAGTAGGGGATGTGGAAGGAGTTGAACCTGGTAACGGGAAGGATGACTAATGGCCTGATGGGCTCTGTGCAAACGTTAGTCGCATTCCTGAGAGTGTGGGAAGCTAGTGGAGCAAATGTTTAAGCAGGAGTGGCAGTGGTGATTGGTGTGCTCTGATTTTCTTCTTTGAAAACTTTATTCTCTGAAGAGTATTGCATGCATTAGAGGGAGACAAAAGCGAATTTGAGAACAACAACAGTTAGGTAAGAGAAATTGAAAGGTGGATTCAGGAAGGATGGTTCATGTGAGAGAAAATGATCTTGGACTAACAAGGTGGTGCTGTTGCAGGAGAGAGTGGATATTTTGGAGAACTATCAGAAGGAAAGTTTCATGCTGATGACTTGGATGTCAGAGGGAATCCACAGTTGGTGGATGCACGTTGAGACGCATAGTATGAGCCTTCTAATGAAAGAGGACAGAGGAAACTAGTCAGGTTCCAATCTGGACATGTTGAGTTGAGGGTTTTTGACACGTCCAAGTGGAGCTATCAAAAGGTGGGAATAGGGTGTGCATTTGGAACTCAGCTAAGAGGTTGGAGAGAGACTACAGGATGAGTAAAACATTAGTCAGTTTTTGTTGTGAGGCAAACCAGCTCAAAATCACAGTGGCTTACACTAAAGACGCCTGTTATTTTATTTATTTGTTTGTTTGTTTGTTTATTATTCCTGGGTCTGCAGGTGGGCTGCAGCTGTGTTGGGCCATGCTGGTGTGGGTGTGCTTGGGTTCAGGCTGCTGCTGGAGTTCAGGCCTATTCCACATGTTTCTTCCTCCTTCTTGATCCAGCACCTACCCAGGGCATCTTTCTTATATGGGTGTGATGCAGTGAACTTTTAAAGCTTCTGTTTGTGTCATTCTCTCTAACATACCATTTACCAAGTGAAGTGTCATAGTCAAGCTGAAAGTCAAGGATACTCTGACTAGGGTGGGGTATGAAGAACTGAAAACAATAATACAACAATCCAATCCACCGGAGTAGAACTGAGTCTTAAGGCATTTAACGCTTGGGTAAAGGAGACTGTCCCCAGGAGGCTCAGAATTCGCAGTAAAGCAGTGAGTGTAGGGTCACTGAAGCCAAGTTTAAAGAGTGAGGATGCTGTTGGAGGTCATACAGGATAAGAAGTGGTAATACAGCAGCCATATTTATTGACCTTGAGATATGCAGTTTAGAAATATTTAATGTGGAAATAGAGATGCAAGCCACCTGGGAATGGGTTGTTAACTGTACGGTTTCAGCTTTGGATTTATGATAGCGAAGAAAAAGAAAACAAAACCACCACCACCACCACCACAAAATACCCGTCGACAATAACATTGGGACCCACCCAAAATGTGGTACCCTGTAACAGTCAGCGTGAATCAGTTAACTTACAGAATTCAACAGAAAGCTAGTATTTATTGAGCTTTCTATAAATACTGGCATGTTGCTTATCTTGAATCATCACAGTGTTCCTGTAAAGAATGTAATGATATTTTTCAGGTGAGAAATCTGAAACTCTGAGGGATTAAACATTTTTACTAGTTACTGTTCACACTGATATGATGAAAAAATTGTGGTCAACATTTCGGAGTCCTGAAACCTTGCCCAGTGACCAGCCCCTGACACTGGCTCTCAAAGGAGCACATATTAAGTCTGGAGTAAAATGCACACCCGTTTTGCTAATAATGATGTATTGACTCTAGCTGAATCTCCTGTGCCCTGAAATCAATCTTGGAGAAATTGCAGGGGCTAATTCTGTTCCTGTGCCTTACGACCTAGAAAAATCCAGGCCTTTTCTGCTCCATTCCTGTAAGCCCACTCTCCACTCTTGGCCTTCAAATCATACTTCTCACGAGATCTGTGTTGAAAGACAGTTCCCCCCAATAAGTTGTGCACTGATACTTTTCTAAAGTACAGTAAGAATGAATTATAGCCCTGGCAGGTGTGGCTCAGTTGGTTGGGTGTTGTTCTGCAAACTGAAATGTCACAGGTTCAGTTCCCGTGAGGGCACATGCCTGGGTCTGGTCCCTAGTGGAGGCCCATGCAGGATGTTTCTCCCTCCCCTCCCTTACCCTCTCTCTGGAATCAATAAATGAAAAAATAAGGAAGTATAGATTAATTAGAAAAATAAATTTACAAATTCAAATTATGTGTTCCTTTTTTTCCTGTTTTCTATTATTTAGTGTCAACAGAACTAAATATATTGCTCTACAAATTTCAATGTCTGCATTAACCTCCTCACAGACCAGTAACAAGCTGTTTGCTGACCTCCAAGGGAACATCCTTTAAGTAATACTGCACTGAATCTTTCATTCCTAGGTACAAACATTTCTAAAGTCAAGGATGTACTTGCTTGAAGCTTAGATAAGGGTTGGTCTACGCTGTCTGGCCTGCGACCTTGTACCAGGACAATTTTAGCCAAGCTGAGAGTCTAAGTAGATTTCATGTTCATTACTAGGCCCACTGTCCTGGAGAGAATAATCCAAAAAGGCGCCCAAATCAAGAATACATCATACTTAAAAGAGATTCTGAAACCCCACATGGTAATTCAGAGAACATGTGAAAAGTTGAGAGGGACTTTAATCCCTTCCTGAGGACCATCAGTCACTTTACCAGCCAACACCAGGCCAGAGTCATTCTTGGCCTTATTTCCTATCAGGTGCAGATGTGTCTGCTTCCGAAATCCTTGACTTTGGAAGGATTTCCATTGTTTAATGTTAGAGGATGTGGTGCAGATAAGTCATGCATTAGAGCCGTTTTTAATATCCATAATTCAGAGTGAGGTGTGAAGCCATTATCCTCTCTCCCTCACACCAGTGTCTGTCTCCTAAATGTATTTCCAGGTGCTATTTTGCATTGTTAATCTTTCCCATTCCATTTCCGGGTTCTACTCCCGGGACCTCAGACTATCACCGTATGCCTAGAAACTGGCAAAGTCTCCTTGAATCACTCTTTTTACATGATTTTTATCACACCAATATTCTGTCTTATTTTCCCATCCTACCAAGTGTAATCTCAGCCTTGTTTATTTTTTTCTGTATATATCTGGTCCCACTTTGTGTGTTTTTCTTTGTTTTAGTTGATTTGGTCTACAGTAGTCATTTTTGTCCCTCTGCTATCACCCCTCTTGGGTTCCTCCACTCCCTCATGCAAATTTATTAATTTCTCAGAATTATTTTTTAGTCTTTTCAGAGATAACTTAAAATACTTCTTTATTTATCGTACTGAGTTCTGACCAGGAATTCGCTTGCCGGGGCAGCGCTCCCGCATCACAGGTGTAACAAATCGCATCAGATGTTTTCACAGAGAATTTGTAAACGACACCGGCCAACGTGCTGAGGAATTAGATAAGTCTCCAACTGGACTCTGAAGAGTCACAGAGCGTAGAGGGAAAAGCTTAGGGACTGCGAGCCTTTTCACAAAGTTTGTGTGAACCCAGGGCTGTTAAAGCTGTTGCTGACTGTGGTGGTGTGAGTTTTAGACAGGTGCTCCTGACCCAGAGTCTCGAGAATGTTTCAAGTGCACGTTGTTCTCGTTTGTTTCCACTTCCTCTGCTGCATTCGGTTTGCGCACTGTTGCCGGGACCTTCTGAACACTGAGACTCAAGATCTTTTTTTCTTTTTTGGTAAAAGTTGTTCAGTTCAAACCAGTGCAGTTCTGATCATGGTGTGTCCTGCATCAGAACTTGTAATTTAGTTGGAAGAAGCTATGATTTCAAATTTTGCTCATGAAGCTTTTTACAAGGAATAACTTTTCTTTTGTGCTTCCATTAGTCATAAATTAGAATGTTAAATGGGCCCATTTGTTGTTGGACTTCATAGAAAGCAGAGTGTAGGGCTCTTTAGAGTCATACATAGAGATCGATTGGATAATTTTGAACAGAGAAGGAAAATTTAAGATTTATCAGGCAAAATAGGTAGAATCCAGAGAGGGGAGAGTCCTGCCAGAGGGCTCTCAGAGCAGCCAGGGAGAGGCAGTGAGCATACCTGCCCAAGGTGGTGGGGGTGAGAATGTGCGGATGCTCTGTTACTAGTAAAATTGTAATATCTTGTACGTCACTGAAAAAATAATGAACAGAATGCTAAGTCTCTTGATATGGCTGCCAGAGGATATGTGATAGGTACATGTCTTTGAGCATAAAGTAATAAAGAGGCATCTCTGACTGGAACTTTATCACCAATGTTGTACCCTCACCTTCCCCCAGGATTGTGTCCCTTAGAGAAAGAGCCAGAGAGCAGAGCAGTAGTAGCCTTATATATTTTTACCCTCTTTTCTCTACCACTGTGGGAATCCAACCATCTAAGATGATAAGAGGGAAAAACTCCACAAGCCTTAGGATGCTATTACCACTCCCCAACACTCATTTTTACTTTCCCCCCAATCACTAGAAGACACCTGACCAGCGTATGATTCCTTTCCCTGGTGCTTGAAGTTGAGTGACTTTGTCTCCCCTAGGATGAGTGGTGTTCGTTCAAGAGTAGAGCTTCTCCAAAGCAAAGTCTGTGTCTCTCTCACCCTCGCAATCTCGGCAGTCAACTGTGCCTCAATCATAGTGGGCTCAATAAATGTTTGTGGAATGAACTGCTGAAAGCTCTAAGCAGCTTTCAGCTACTTTAGTCAGTGACTAACATCTGCATGATTTAAATAGCAACTCTATAAGTTGCATGTATATTTGAGTTTACCTGTGACAGAAAACCTGAAAACTGTCTGTATTCCTTTCAATGTATATAGATATTTTAGAAAGAGAATGTTTTCCAGGACCTGTTTATAAATTACCTAAAATCAAGCAGTCTTTTCAAATCAACTTTGATTGAAACTTAAAATAAAATGGACAGGAATTAAAGATTTCTAGTATCTCTCACATACTAAAAAAAATATTGGAATACCTATTGATCAGTCAAGAGAAATATTAACCCTTGCAGGCACATGCACTTGAGAAGTTATCCATTTCTATAATTTTTGTCATGAGCAAAATTTCAAACCATTGATAATTAAAAATAATT
The DNA here is from genome assembly GCA_004024845.1 of Tonatia bakeri. NCBI lineage: Eukaryota > Metazoa > Chordata > Mammalia > Chiroptera > Phyllostomidae > Tonatia > Tonatia bakeri. Next base: position 765,358 of record PVIA01000007.1, read on the forward strand.
TAAAGTGATTTAATAATCTTAATAATGCTTTACAATTTCATCACCCTTACTGAGCAGAGAAGATAAACTCTTTTTAACTCACACTTTTAAAAATTATTTTATAATGAAATTCATCTTTATAAAGGTCTCAGCTTAGTAGAAGGAAAGTTCTACAGTAGCTTCTTCTCAACTGTGATGGTCATGTTTCCGAACAGCCCCCTGGGGTTTCCGATAGAGAAACATGAGACCTCACTGATGGAAGAGAGTTAAAGGGACCTGGCTTGGGTAAACCTTATGCACACTGTACTCAGTAAAACAAAGCAATAGGTAGAGCACTTTCAATAAGGATTCTGTCAGTACAATTTTAGACATATTGTGGAACTGGATTTCAACCATCCTGTAAGAACTAATGAACAGTTTGGGCCCAAAAGGCTGTTTATAAATGCATTTGACTATAAATGAGAAAAGCCAAACCTTGCAGGTCCTGAGCACACACCCACCTGAAAGGAGTATCACTTGGTCCCTCAGAACTTTGAGCCAGGTGTACCCCTTTCTTTCTTGCCAGTAAAGGTTCACTTGGGCATGCCAGAAGTCTTTTGTGGCACTTAATTCCCTGATGATCTTTCTAGATACTGCAGACACTCATTTGCTTTTGGATATGGACAAATCCCAGGAGCTTGTATCTGTAGCACCATCCACGGGTGTAACAAAAGTTTTATTTTCACCACTTTGACCTCATTTGACTTTTAAATTCTCGAGTGCTCTGTTTTTTCCATGAATTAACATTATGTGAAGAGGCATTTCAATGTTGATGACTGATCATCTTGGGATGCAGCATTTTGTCAGTTACTTTTCTTTGCCTATGACGTGGGGGCGATGTTTATGAAGTGTTACATCAATTGCTTTTAAAAAAGTCACCGTCTTTACTGGAATCAAATGATTGATCCTATATTCCTGTATACATATCACCACTTTCAAGTTTGTCTAAATGATTTCTACTTTTGTTTCCTTCACAATTCTTCATCACTTCTTGTTATCACTTTCAACACTCTGGGAGTAATAGGGTAATATTCTATATAACACTTATCAAAGCTAAGCCTAGCATGGTGCCAGGTGGTGGAATGTCCACACAAGCCAATGGGAAAAGCTCATTGCCCCTTGTGCCATTCAGCAGCCCGTGCTCAGTGGTGGGTGGAATTGTTCAGTGCTGACTCAGGAGCATAGCCTTGTTTACATTTGTGCTTGCTTGAGAATTACTGCCAGTTTCCAGTTAATGTTCCTTACTAGCTAGCAATTTCAATGAGAAGGTTATAACATCTTTTTGCTTCACTACAGATAATGTGAACTTGACGTAGTTCTCTCACTCTCTTGCTCTTATCCAACTAATTTTTGACTTCTCTCTGAATTAATGACTTAGGGGACGCCGACTCTTTTCTCTAGGGTCTCACTCCATCTCCATCCCCTACTTACAATTTTATCTCCACCCTTCTTTGCAGACAAGGGAGTATATTCTTAAAGCTTGAAATTACTCTCCCTGATGGTTTGTTGTATTTCCTAGGACATTGTAACTAACTTATGAACAGCTTCACCAGCTCTTTCTGCTCTCAGACTTGATCCTTGTAAGTTGCTTAAAAGTGTATTTCTACAAGTATATACTCAGATTTTGAGTATAGGGAACTCATGATTAAGGAGAGATCAGTCTCTTCGTATTTAACATATTAAATCAACTTTTCTACCTCCTATGGATTCCTAATGCTAGAAAATAAAGATCACTTTATTTCTGATCATTCCTAGATTTTACTTTTGATGAGAAATGAAAGTTATACATATAATATAAATGAGGAGAAAAAGAATAAAAAACCATAAAAAATATGCTTCTTGTTTGCTTATATTGTTTAAAGTAAATTTCTAATGGATAAAACTCTTTTATTCATTGTGTCCAGTGTCTACGTGCTTTAGATTGTCACAGCAATTTCTGTATATTGGTTAAAAAGACCCAAAGAATTCAGAACATGACTTGTTGTTCAGAGGTAGCCTTTCTTCCACAAGAATATTCATGCGTTTGACCTTAATCTAACAGAGATTTATCATTGGCCCTTTGGAGCCATTCATTAGTATGTTTGGACTTTGCTGTGCTGGTTCTTATAAACTGAGGTGTTTTGGATCACTTGAGGCTTATAAAACCAAGTAAACAGTTCTAAGGGTGTCAAGGACAACTGCAGGGCTAAGGGATGGCAGATGAGCTACCACTGACACAGAACACACCAACCCAGACGCCATGACTAATGCCAGGCTCAGAGCCGTCCTCCCGGTCCCTCCAGGACTGCATTGTCACACTTGCCTTGGACACTGAGCATGCTTACATGTGAGGAGAAGATGGAAATACAGTTTAGTATTTCATTTCTTAGCACATGCAGTAGGGGGTTATGAGTTATATTGGGAATCTGCCATCATTTGTCGCCCAAACTTGTGAAGAGAGTAATGTTTGTTTATAAAAAGTTCTGTATATGAGGGGACAGCCCTCAAAGACCTGGAGTTTTTGTTTTATGTTTTTTTATAAAAAATGCGTATTTATTCTTGCATGTTTAAATTTCAGTGACCTTCAAAGTACTCTCCATTTGATGTAACACACCTATTGAGACATTTTCCCACTAGTCTAAACAGTTTTTGAATTCGTCTATTTTGATGCCTTTTAGTGCTTCTACCATTTTTTATTTTACCTCTTTCACATTGGCAAAATGTTTCCATTTGAGGACCTTTTTTATCTGGGCAAACAAAAAGAATCACTCAGGATGAGATTGGGAGAAATTAGGGAGGGTGGGGCACAGAGGTCTTGCTGTTTTTGGTCAAAAACTGCTGAACACTCAGCATGATGTGGTGTGGGCAGGTGCACTCATAAACTACCCATCATGAAATGGGCAAATGCATTGAAACAGTCTTCCAAAAAAATTCACTGAAGCCAAACTCAGCCTCTCACAACAACACCAGCTAGTGCACTGATACAGAGGATTCCTAGAACACTCACCTAGCAGGAGAAGCATTTATTACAAGGGGCCTGCCCTCCAGAAGATAATTCCAGTTTTTTGGGGACTTCCTCTCTTATATAATAGTTCTTGTTTTTAATTTTTAGTTCCCGGAGGGGATAGTGGAAACATGTATGGGAAAGAAGAGGTCTTGATTCAAGGCCTGATTCTGTAACTGCTTGTTTATTAGACTCTCAGAAATTTAATTTCTTCATCAGTAAAATAGAAATAATATTATTTCTCATTTTGTTGATAGGATTAAATATGGTAGAATAAATGAAAGTCCTTTTTAATCTAAAAACCCATACAGAAATTGAAAATACTGTTTCTTTACCTTGTAAGGCAGCGATTTTCAACCAGTGAGCTACAAGAATTTTTAAAACTTGCACTACCTGATTGTCTAGTCAGGGGCCCTGACCTCTTCCCTTAGATTGTCAAATAAAGAAGTGACAACAGCCAACACAACAACAGCCATCTGCTGTGAATGAACCAAATTATACTTATTTTTTGTCAGATCAACAAAAAAAACTAATTTTTGGTGTGCAGCATGATTTTATTGACTAGTTTGTGTGCCATGCAATGAAAAATGTTGAAAATTGCTGCTTTAGGGCATCATTAAAACCTCTTCTTTCTGTTGTCTATCTTTATCCCACCCCCAGTTTAAGTCCAGACTGCCTAAAACCAAGCATGATGTTCTTGTATGACAGGCCAGCCTGAAGCAGAAATACAAGAAGGTAGAATCTTAGTCACCTCACGTACGTTGTGCTGATCCTCACTCGCACCCCTCCTTAGCTTGAGTGCCTTCCTAAGAGATAAGTTTATTTCACAACTTCAGAGCAAGCAGAACCACCATAGCCGTTCTGCTGCATGGATTGAAGCCCCTGCTGTGCATCTCACTGGCTGTATGGCCTTTGAGAAATAATTCCTCACGTTCTCTGAGCCTCGGTTTACTCATATTCAAGGCAAGGATAGTGTGATGTTCCTCAGAGCTGTTTTTCTGGATTTATAAGAGATACCTGAAAAGCACCAAAGTAAGTGTTTAGTAATTGGTATAGATGGTTATTCATTGAATATATTATATGGAAATTCTGGATACTTCTTTCTCACAAGTTTCTGGACAGAAGAGATATTACCAAATGTTTTATGATAATGAAGTCAACTTTCATGAAAGGAAGTTTTAGGATTCTCTCAACAGATTGTAACCGGTAATGATCATTGAACTTGTTTGTAATGAAACAAATGATAAACATCTTCATTTCCTTTTCCCCAGACACACATGCACACACACACTCACGTACACACTCACTCTGCCCGTTTGGTCTTTAGCACAGATGGATATTGTTTCACAATGATAGAAGAAGATGATTCTGGGACGCCTGTGATCACTTCTGGATGTCTGGGACTAGAAGGCTCAGATTTTCAGTGCCGGGTAAGGAAGAAACTTGATTCCACTCTGTAACATTTCCTTGGCTATTTCAAATGGTCAAGTTTCAAGTAAGATAAAACAATTGCTTTCTTTTCCTTTAACTTTTTTTAGTAATTTGGAAAATAATTTGAATATTCTTATTGGGCCAATTCTCCCTTCATTTTGTAATTAAATATTTTATTTTTGCAATTAACCCTGGCTCAGTGTCCCATTAGATCTTCTTGCTCAATTTTCAATTTAGTTAATTGCATTAAACCAAGCTTTCTTCCTCGTTTTATACTGTATGCACTGGTTATTACAAATGCAGTAGTAATTTGGTAGAAATGCAGATATTGCAGTAAAATAATACATGATAATTTGAAGAAATTACCTAATAGATAACAATATTTTCAACATGTTTGAGTAAGAATATTGAATTATTTAAATAATGTTAATTTCTTAAGTTTTAGATTATGTGCCTATGAAATCCAGGGAACACCCACTGATGGCTTTTTGGGTTCCCCTTTAGGACACACCCATTCCTCATCAAAGAAGGTCAATCGAATGCTGCACAGAACGGAATGAATGTAACAAAGATCTACACCCTACACTGCCTCCGCTGAAAAACAGAGGTAAGGAGCAGAAGGCTGCCAGGCTGGAAAAGCCCAGTTTATTTTCTTCAAGAAAATAAAAAATGCACCCTGGCTGGTGTGGCTCAGTTGGTTGGTTGTCTTCCTACAAACCAGAAGGTTGCGGATTTGATTCCTTGTCAGGGCACACGCCTAGGTTGTGGGTTAGGTCCCCAGTTGAGGTGAGTACAACAGGCAACCAATAGATATTTCTCCCATTGATATTTCCCTCTTTTTCTCACTCCCTTCCCTTCTCTCTAGAATCAATAATAGAAAAAAATTAAGTAAAAATGTGAATTATTTTCTCCTTTCTAAGTGAATCTACTTGTATCATTCTTCATTGCTGGGACAGAGGACAAGGCAAGAGGACATAATGAAACTGTCTTTCAAAAGCATGTGCAAGTAGTTCTTGAGAAAGTTATCTTACATGGCCTCCACTCCCGTGAATCTTACTTCTCAATCTCTCTGCTCGTCCCCTCAGAAAATGCAGTTTCTAGAGCGTGGAGTGTGTTTCACGAGAGCAGAGAAGAGAGGCAGTGTTTTATGCTTACCCCTAAATACTATTCAGAGGTTGTACTTCATTCAAAAACTTCTATTTGTGTACATTTATTTTAAAAATAAGGACCTTAAAAAGGACTAAGTCAGCTTATGCCCTGGATGGCATTTCCTTTCATCTATGCTAGAGTAACTACTTTTTAACCAAATCATGTATCATATATTGATAAAATAGAGAAAACATCTATAGCATTTCATTTAAAGATTTATACATTTGAGTGTTTGTCATTAAAAAAGAAAGATTAGCACCCCAATACTTCTTGTTAAAACCAGCTCCCGCATTTTCTTTCCCTTCCTTTTTTCTCACCATAGAATAAATTATTAGAAGTTGTCACAGAATTCTAAGTCTGAAGTCTTGGATAAGTAGTTTAAAATGATTCTTCATGTCTGATTTTATTTCTTGAGAAAACTTTTCACACAAAATATCATGATATTTCATGGTTTTCATGATAATATTTTATGACTCTTGTTTTTACTATAACTTAGAAAGCTCTATAAGTTTGATTCATAATAATTCCATTTAAAAAATTTTGCCAGTCAACATGCTATGTGTTAAGGGTACAGAAATAGATGAAAGAAATTTTTGCTCTCAAGACATGTCAGTAGGATATGAAAGAGAAACATGTAAATAGTTATATTCAGTCAGGAAGATTTCAGCAGTAGAGTTAGATTATAAGGTGCAGTAAGGACACAGAAGAGCAGGGGGCTCACTCTGAAGTGGGAGGATGTCAAAATAGCTTCAGGGGAGCTTCTTCAAGTGGTACTTGAACAAAACTTTAAGGGTGAACAGAACTTTGCGAAGCAGATAAAGCAAGAGTAAAAATTAAATAATCAAAATGGGTAATGTACCAGACAGTATGGTAAGTTTGCATTAATTTACCCATTTGAGCCTCATAACAATCCTATGAGGAACTTAGGATCCCTGTTCCCCGTTTAAAGATGAGGATATTGCAGCGCAATGAAGTTAATTAACTTTTTCGAGGTTGCACAACCTGTGAATAGCTGTGACTCTCGATGGAGGCAATGGTAATGTGGGGGTTTGGTTTGTACAATCGGCGAAACATTCGCAAAATACAGGCACATGAAACAGCATGGCTGGTTAGGGAAAATCTCATTAAGTTGTTTGAAGCCTCGCTGTGCAGAGTGGACCTGGGGGCCAGCAGCCTCTTTATCTCGTGGAGCTCACTGGAAATGCAGATTCTCAGGCTGCATCCCAGACTACTAACCTGCACTTTTGAAGAAGGTTCCTCAAGTTATTTAAGTGCACGTTAGTCTGGGCAACACTTCCGGTAGAAGGTGGCGGGACCCATATTGTTCATTCAGAAGTTTCACTGATGTCCAATTGCAGCAAAGTTCTAAGTGCTGACTCTCAAATTTTGTAGTTATTTCTTTTTGAACCTGTTTCAAAAAGTAGGTGGTCTATGCACAACATTTTGAATAGCCCTGATATAAGGGGCTTATGTGTTGGGAGTGGGGGAAGGAGGAGGGTGAGGAATATCTGGAAATGAAGGTAGAAATGCTAGGTTTTAGAATCTCTTTGTCAAGGTGATTAGGTTTTTCACAAGCAAGTGGAAGTGCTGTGTCTTAAAGGTAACAATAGGGTTTAGGATAATTCTGACTTCTCTTCAGGTGCTGAAAGGGCTGCAGTGCATACATTGTCCTGTAGATGGAGCCAGATTCTAAAGTCCACCAGGCAGGAGAGGGAGTATTATACTCTGAGGAGGTTGAGGATGTAGGGACTCTTAAAAATAGTGGAATAAGTCTCTAGAGAACTGACTGGAAAAGCTTGGAAAAGAAGGGCAGCAGCATTGAGAAAACAAGTCCTTGATTCAGGCATTGGGAAAACGATGCAGATGGATTATAGTGAGGACTATACCAAGTGATGGGCTTGGGTGGAGTTTAGTGGCATTATGACTGCTTTCATCTCTGAGGATGCCAGGGTGCCTAGGTGAGGTCTTGCCAGATTCTACCTCACCCCTTTGGTACACTCATTTTGGTGTGAGGTGAAAGTCCTGCAGATGGTGGTCTGAAGGCACTGACATTTTTTACATAGCTGCACCATGGAGCTGCTGGAGGTTCCTTGTTTGTGTTGCCTCCGTCATATATAAGGTTTTTATTGGCAGTGTGCTATATATCTTTACTGGCTCTCAGTGATGCCTAAGAGTTGCAGCCATATGGGGTTATGTCCACATATGATACATTAACCTAAACATAAAAGGCCAAAGTGAAAGGCAACAAGCATTGATTTGAGATGCAAAAGAATAGCTGTTCGGAAGCATCGGTTCAGGCAGAAATGCAAACTGCTTCCCTTGGGAGGCAGAGGTAAGAGGTACTGATGAGAAAGGGATGGGGAATAATTATATGAATAGAAGGAAGAAACTTCTGTAAGTGCAGATAAACTAACATAGTGATGCTAATTTTAAAGAGTGTCTTCAATTTTCATACCTGCTTTCTTGCTAGCCTTGCAAACAGTTATTTATAACACATGCCCTGCTTTAAGCCCAGTCTTCATGTTGCCGTGGTCTGCGGAGTAAGAAGCCCGCTCTTCTGGGATGGCAGCTCTGACTCCGTTTTGAAATGGATCCATTTATATTATTTTTCACAATTCATATTGGAGATATGAGTTTATATGGTTGGTATAAAACCGAAAATAAAGAACAAGGATGGTGTTAAAGAGTTATAGAACCATCCTCCTTTTATATTTTTAATTTTCACTTTTTTTTTATACTCAGGACTATCCCTAACTTGTGGGGTTGGGCAGTGGTATAAATGTAGGTCCACCTCACATTTATGTGCATATTTAAAACATATGAACCAATATAGAAGACTGGTAAATAAAATACATCCTATTCAGTTAACAAATATATTTTTATAATGGAGAACACCAGCTTGGCATTTTGGATGCTGGAACTGCTGAGACATCTCCTCTCCATCGGAGGAGTGTGAGTGATGAGGAGCCAGTCTCCGTTTCTCCTGCACTTTGAGGGCCTCACATGCACGCACACGGACACCTGTTTTGTTTTGGTCTCAGCCTGTGGGTAGTGATGCTGTCAGCTGGGAATTCCTGAGCACTCACCTGGGCCTCTCTCACTTGTGGCAAGGCCCCCATGGAAAATTTCTGTCTGAAGTCAGTGTTATGGCTGGACTGGGCCTTATGGTTCTTATTAGGACTGTAGGACTCACCTCAGCAACAACCATCCGGGAACTTTGAAAAACAAAAGATTTATTATTCACAGGTTCTCCAGGGTATAGGGCATGCCTGAGGGCAGTGGAAGGTCATGGGTAGACAGGGGGAGGGAGCACTCTGCCTTTATTGGGGCTGACGGTGGGGTGCCTAGGATTTCACAGGTTCACTTGTCATTGGTGAATTAAAGCATAAAAAAGGAATTAAGTTAGGGTTCAGTTAATAATCAAGTTTCCTCAAGTGAACCTGAGGTTATCTAGATGACCCAAGGCTTTCTGAAAGGGAACTTGCTGGGTAGTGCAGCCTGGTTTCTAATCCAGTCGTTTCACCAGTAGCTGTGTCTCGCAGCTGGCAACGTGGTGTTCAAGATGGGAGTCAATAGAATGCACGCCTTGGCGATTAAAGAATTGATACCAGGCACTTACACTTAAACACTTCAGTCCTCAGTTTATACTCCACTCACTTGTCTCGCCCCAGCCACCACTGGCCTCCCCTCAGGACTTGGGGTACACACACCTTCTGCTTAGTCCATTCTCAGGGGGACAGGGATAAAGAAGAGGGCTTCACGGTTCCTGGACACAGACATAGACACGAGGCTCTTCAGACAATGCCAAACGTCTGGGCACTGACCAGTGGTTTAAACGGCGAGTGGGACGGGACAGGGTCTGGGTGGAGGCTTCCTCTGGGGCCTGCAGAGCCGTCCGTACACGGAAAGGGGCATGGCGGCAGAGAGCCCAAGCAGGGCCTTGTAGCTCAGAGCTGAGATGAATTTTCTTGCCTAAGGGCAATAGAAATTATATACTAATCGTGATAATTTGCTTATGTGAATGAAATACGTACATACGATGGCTCTCTTTTAAGTACTTGACATATACTAACTCATTGGATCCTTATAACAACCTGAAAAAGGAGGCACTGGTGTTGTTATCCCTATTTCACAGGCAGGAAAGCTAAGGAGCCCTAAGGTTAAACACTGTGTGAAGTTTACGTAGCTGGAATTAGTGGTGGATGTGGGAAACGGGCCAATCACGTCATCTCACAGAATCTGCTAAAGGAAGCTCTGAATGATATTCTCCAAAAAAAAATGCTTTCACTCAAGTACCTTTTAAATTCCAGGTAAATGCTGGTTAGCCATTTCACATGACAGTTGATAAACAATCAATACGATTACTTTCACAGTGATCTGCTCGTTCTGTTTGCCTCACATGGTTAGAATGCCGTCAGGCGCGCGTTAATTCCTGGTTTGAGGATATGGTGTTAGAGCGTTGCTGATCTGCCCCTTGCTCAGCCCTGTGCTTACACTCTCTCCCTCCCTCCTCCTCTCTCCTCCTCTTCTGTCTAATTTAACATTTGTTGAGTCTCAGTTGTGTGCAAAGCTTTCAAACTTGAGGTGCAGCTGAATCACCTGTAGGGCTTGTTGAAATAGACTTCTGGTCTCCACGCAGTTTCTCACTCAGCAGGTGTGAGGGGGCCTCAGCGGTCTGCCTTCCTGAGGAGCTCCCGGGGGCGCTGATGCCCCTGATCTGAGGCCACACTTGAGGACCCTGTACTGGGCATTATCTAGTAGGTTGTTACACATCATTACAGATTTATTATAATGTGGAATTACTCATATACGTTACATACATATTTCATAGCAAATGTATCAGAAATAAGATTCTGTTTTGAAATATGGTAATTTCAATGTACATAAAGGTAAAATATAATACAGGATATAGGACTTCCACAAAGTTAAAATCGATCTTTTTTTTGCTCAATTAAAAAATGTATTCCAAGTTTATGGATTTTTTTAAATGCTGTTGCTTAGCTTAGATATTGCCGATCATGAAGTAAACTCTATAGGTGACAGGTAGTTAAGCAGTGAAATGTATCTCTTGTTCTCCACGACACAGATAGAGCAAATATATGGTAGCGTGCCAACTGCAAAAGTGAGTGCCAGAACTTTCCCTCTGATACCTATGTTATGCCCTTGGCGATATAAAGCGATAACATGAATCTGAGCTGAATTCCTTGCCAGGGAGTAGTTTAACATTTCTTGAAATGTTCACCTCCTTTTTTTGGAATCTTTGGTCTACACTGTATTTGGGAAAGACAGAAGGAATTTAGAAATAGTCCTTTTATTTCTCATTAAATACAATAGCCTGGATATAAAAATTCTGTCTTAATCTCCTTTGTTACCAGGAAATTTCTCATTAGATTTCCTGTTACAATTCTTATTGCAATTATGAACCATCTTCTAGCCTTATAAAAACAGTCTTGTCATTCTAAGCTCTTACCATCCATCTACTTATCAAAGACGGGCTTGGTAGTGACAGACAGACACTATTAGGAAAGTACTGGTGATTCCAACTGGCCCCTGGGGTGAGCCAGACTTCCCTGGAGGGCCGTCCTCCCCTTGCTGGGGCAGTGGGAGCGACCGCACAGGCCCGCAGAAATCTGCCGCCCTGGAGAGAACTGCGGGCCTGGTGCTCCCCTGATAGCTATCTGCAAGTGTTCACTTTCCAAGACTCTGGCAGTGACTTGAATGTTTACATTGTTAATGCTCGGAGCACAGGTAATGGCAGATTAAAACACGAACGGCATGGCCAACAGAAACAAAGGTCTATTGATAAGGATCACGTCTTCATGACAGAAGACAAGGAGGCAGAGACGAGGCTGCAGGGGATAGAGTTATTGGGGCAAAGAAAAGAAAAATGGGAAGGGTAATGCGAGCCTTTAAAAAGTGCTCGATGGTAAGGAAAGAATCCCTCAGGTCCCTTCTGGTCTCAGTGCTCTCATAAATCAGAAGCGTAATCAGATGAGGAACAGATACCCTATTCCTTCAGTTCAGAGTGTCCTCTGCATTTACATGGAAAAGTAAAAGGCAGTGAGGCTGAAAGTTTTAGTGAAATTACATCACTTGAATTAAAAAATATTCTGCATTCATATATTAATACATGTTAGACTTACATAGTCAGTTCCTCTAGTTGTGATTGAGTACCCAGTGTTCTCTTTGGTTTTCTGCAAATGCAGGCTTTGTGCTCGGAAATGCATTTTAAGCTAAGTTTCCAGAGATAGCATTTACACATGTATGTGCCATGGTATTTGCACACCCACATATGGGAACTTGTGAATTATGCTCTTATTGGGAGAGGTATTGCACTCACCTTGGGTTTGTTATTAATGTTGCCTGTAACCTAAGGGAAGGAGGAATAGAGGGAAAATTGACTAAGACGTTTTGTTGTGTGAATCCTTAGCCTACCTAATTTTAAAAGCCTACAAATTATTTTCAAGATTTCCTAAGCAACACTTTTCACATGATACATGTGCTGATTATACCTGATTCCTAGTAGCACTAAGGCCCAGAAAGCTTTCACATGGTGAGTCGGGTCCCTGAACGTTTTTCTGGACTGTTGGCAATGTTTCTGTGTTGGTTAATAGAAAACTGCTTATTTTTAACAGTCTCTTATTTAGTCTTTTCAGATGCAGATTATTTCCAGTATTTGGAAAGTAGTTCAGATCATAACTAATTGTTAAACATTATTTTAGACTGATAAGTAGATCATAACATTAACCATCATGATATTTGGACAAGAAATTAATATAAAGATATGTGGATTTTAATTTATTGTAAATAATCTAAACTTTCTCTGAAGTATTTCAAAGTAAGATTGATTTTTAACTTAGATGTTCATGTTAATTTCCCAATTTTTTAAATTATATTACCATTCTGGAAGGCAGTGCCCTTGTTCCTAAGAAGTGCACTCAGGAGTGTTTAGAGTGGGTGCATTGTGTCTGTAATGTCAAATGACTTGCTAATTATACATACATACATACATACATACATATAAATTAACATGAATACAGAACTATCCAGCCACACACATCACTTCATGATGGGGACACATTCTGAGAAATGCATCATTAGGCAATTTCATAATTGTGGGAACACCATGGAGCGCACTTGCACAAACCAGAAGGTGCAGCCTGCTGCACCCTGGGCGATGTGGGATAGAGTCCGTTGTTCTGGGCTGCAAACCTGTGCAGCGTGTCACGTACTGAACGCACAGGCAATTGTAACTCGTTGCCCTGTGCTGTTAGGACAGCTGCAGTGACACTAGGCCATAGGAATTTTTCAGCTTCAGTACAGTCTTATGGGACCCCTGTCACATATGCAGCCTTTGACCCCAGGTGTCAGCATATATGTATACATGTTTGTAATACATAGAGACATACACAAACACACACACTAAGGAAACAAGGGAATTATAAAGCAAATGTAAAATTTTAAAAATGGGGAATCTCTGTGAAGGGTATACTGGAATTCTTTATCCTTACAGGTTTCCTGGAAGACTGAAATTATTTCAACATGATTAAAACATTTGTTCATATTGATGGTGAAACAGAAACTGTTGCAATCTTTTTTAAAGGGAATGTGGACAATATGTGTGAAAAGCCTTAAAATATATATCTCTCGAACTAGTGATTCTACTACTGGGAATCTAGATTAAGGAAATAATCTTTGAAAGGTATAATGGTGGATGTGTAAAGTGTTCATCACAGAAGTTTATACATTACAGCAAAGATGCATTATAGCCACATCTCTACAGTCTCCTAAGCCCACATCATCAGAAGATTGACTTTCTAATTAGGGTGTGTTCATATGTAAAATCTGTAGTCTTTAAAACTAATGTTGCAGAAGAAAATTTGTTTTGGAAAATGTTCACTGTATTAAAAATGAAAACTATTTAGTTATAAAGCAATTACAATGATTTTTCCAACTTTTTATTGCAGTAAAATGCACATAACACAAATTCATCATCTAACCGGTTTAAGTGTGCAGCTCAGTGCGTTGGAGATGTTCATAATGCTGTACAGCCGTCGCCACCATCTCTCGCCACAGCGCTTTCATTCTGCAAAACTGCAACCCTTCACCCTTGCAATGCTGGCTTTCCCAGTGCCACCCTTGCCCTGCCCGCCCGCCCTTGTACCTCTCCTTTTTGGGGGTTTGATCACCCTGAGTACCTTCATCATGGAATCGTGCCATGTTTCCCTTTGTGTGACCGGCTTGTTTCACTTACCCTAATGTCCTCAGGAGTTGTCCATGTTGTAGCGTATGTCACAGTTTCCTCCTTTTCAAGGCTGGATGATGTTCCCTGTATGCGTATGCACATCTTTCTTATCCATTCACCTGTCAGTGGGTCCTCTGGTCTCCTCCATGTTTTAGTTGTCATGAAGAATGCTGCTGTGCACGTGGGTGTGTATGATGCCTTCTTGTGAAATATTTTGCTCATGAACATGTTTTGTTCATTGAAATGACACTGCAGAGGTATGCAGTAAAATGTTAGTAGTAACTTTCCTAAGTACTGAGGTTGCAGTGACTTTATTTATTTTAGTTTAGTTGGTAATTTTTTGTTTTACTTCATGGAACATATAATACTTTTGATTGGGGAAAAAAAGTGACATTGGGTGGAATAAGGGCCCCAGGCAGAGTGTTCAGGTAGCCATCCAGTTAAAGGTACACAGCACAGTTGGAAAACCTCTGTAGTAACCGAAGTCATAAATTACAAAAACACTATTTAAAATTCAGTAATGGTAGTCGTACTCTCAAGGGTATATGGTGCCCTTAATAAGAATGATGCTAATATTATTACTATATATGTGCACCAGGCTTTAGATCTGTGTTCTTAAAATGTTCACCAGAGACTACCTGCATGTAGATCATGTGAGCAATTGTAAGAAACAACGGCAAACCCTCCGAATCGACGTCTCTGGGACTGAAGTCCGTAAATGCACTTCAGTATGAAGCTCTACAAGTCATTTATACGGTGCTTGAGAAGTCATGCTGTAGGTAAATCTGATTTGTGAAGAACTTGAGTTAAAACAACACGAACAATATTTAATAATTTATTCTATAAAAGGATCACACAATAATTCTCTGAGTGGAATGTACCCATTCTTTTAAAATACAATATGTTGAAAAATTCAGGTATGTATTTTTGAAGAACATCTTTGCTTGAAGGGATGCACGTCCACATAGACTATTGGGCAACATTTGAGGAATCCTGGTCCTTTGTATCCATCAGAAGATGAGTGTGTTTTATGTACAATGAATATAGATTAGTGTTTTTATATGAAGTCATGGTGTAGGGCACATGAGAAAAGCCTGTAAACCCATCAGCTGGATCTGAAATAAAGATGAACTACCTACTTATACTATTACGTTTTAGGGGCATTGATCCATGCACACATTTGTTTATATTTTGTGCTTTATTCTCTGTCAAGCCATTTCTTACAGCATGCTCTTGAATCAGGTGCCTAGATGAATGATGGTTCATGATAGTTGACATTATTTAATTTGGTGTGTGTGTGTGTGTGTGTGTGTGTGTGTTTTAATCAGCTAGCAGATGAAAAGTACCTGCCACATCTTGCATATGGAACTTAGCAAACACTTTAGGGAAGAGTTGCTTCCAAATTTTTAAGTAAAAATATTCTGTTTTATGAATCTCTTTGCTTTCTTTTTAATTTCAGATTTTGTTGATGCATCTGCACACCAGAAAGCCTTACTTATATCTTTGACTGTTTGTAGTTTGCTCTTGGTTTTTATCATTTTATTCTGTTACTTCAGGTAAGTTTCCAACATGCAGATGTAGAATTTTGAGTTTGCAATGTCCTTCTCATACCACCATCATACCCATTGACATTTCCCCCACCACCACTTCCTTTGACCTAATTAGATCTTAGATTTCACTGATAATAGTAGTTACCATTGATAAATATTTGTCCTAATGAACCTATTAATAGGTACCTATCTTATCTGTGTTTCAGGTATCCAAACCACCCAGATAGCTTTTCACCCTTAGGGAAATTAGGGCAGTTAAGAAATTAAGGAATTAGTTGCTACTGAATTTGATTCTAAGCAGAGAATGAGCGTGATGGACTTAGCATTGTTCTAGTGGTTTCTTATTTCCTGAGCTAACAATTTCCCCTAGTACTGAAAGATTTTTAAAGTTAATTTATATATTATTAAATTGTTTAGTTAGTATATGAAAGTTAAGTATAGTGGTTCCAATTACTTTTAGCCACCTAAAAACTTATTTTACAGTTTGTAAAATATCAAGAACTTTTAAAATCATGTCACTTGCCTCTTATAACATTTATAAAACTATCTTGCAAATGGGAGTTGATTCAAATAAATTTATTCCTTAATCATTGATAAAAAGTTTTTGAAGTTTAAATTTATTTAACTTAACTAGATTATTGGTCTATATATTACCTTACATGAAAGAGTTAGCTGTAATGTCTTTTGCACACCGAAAATTTGCATCTATATTAGTTAGGGAGACCTTAAAGGGAATGATTTTAGGGACTGAATATAATGGAACTATATAGAAACATTAACGGACTGTAACCTGCTGGGAAAGAATTAATTGAAAAGAGTAGAGAAAATTGGAGATGGTTGAGACTGAGTAAAAACATGTAGTTTAACCAAACCAGTGAGGAAAGCAATTATAATTTGTATTTTGGAAACCATAACTGAGGGTAATAAATATTGAGCACTATTCTTGCATTGTTTTTATGTGCTAAATGAAAACCAGCCACCATTAATGTTTTACCTGCAGGGTCATGCGGGTGTCATTGCCGTTCAGTGTCTAAAATTGTCTTCTTCCGTGTGTCTGTAGGTATAAGAGACAAGAAGCCAGACCCCAGTACAGCATCGGGTTAGCACAGGAGACTTTCATTCCTCCTGGAGAATCCCTGAAAGACCTGATTGAGCAGTCTCAGAGCTCAGGAAGTGGATCAGGCCTCCCTCTGCTGGTATGAGAAGAACATATATTGGATTTGAAGGAATGTTTTCTGAGAGGAAATGTCAATAAATACAGGGTTTCGTTTTACTGAAACAGATAGGGCAGGGCGAAGATGACGTTCTGTGCAATCAGCTAGATATCAGATCTCAGATGCACGGCATCCTGATAACATTTTGACATATTGGGGGTAAGGTGATTGTTTTTTAATGTCAGTGTACGGTTACAATCCAGACCCTCAGACATTCTGATAAAGAGCAGATTAGAAAACATTAAACGGGGGGCCATCTTCCCTCTGTTTTCAGTGAGGATAGTGTTACTGCACTTTGGCCTGGCTTTTGAAGGCAAAGTATTGCAGCCCACTGGGATCTGAGAACTTTCACAAGGGAAGAAGGCTGCATTTCAGCCGGAGGGTTTATGTTTCAGGGAGAAGTCCTGGCTTTTCCATTCCGGAGAGGTTTAGTTTTCTGATGGTCAGCACTGCCAACCTTGAAGAAAATATACACTGAATCCAAGGCACTTGCTTTAATGAGAAAAACATTTTGTTCCTTTATGGACCATGCAAAAAACATCACTGGGGCTTGGGATGGAAATAACAATTTTAATGAGAAATATTTTCCTTTATAAACTCTTAAGATTGATTTTCATAATTTTTATTGTCTGGTTCTGTCTTTGGATATCTTGTTTACTTTATTTCTTAGGCGACCTTTTATTTAGTACGAAAGTATCCTAAAAAAATTCAAGCCATGAATGTATCTTACGACATTTTTTTTTGGACATACAAAAAGTTGTTATGTTTAATGTTTACAACTTGAAGAGTTTGGTGATATATTCATGATTCTACCACCACAATCTATGACATAAACATATCCATCCTCTCCAAAAGTTTCCTTGTCCCCTCTTTACTTATTATTATTTTATGACAAGAACACTTGACATGAGATTTAGTCCCTAGCAAATTTTAGAATACAGTACACTACTGCTAACTGCAGGCACCATAGATCTCCAGGACTCACTCCTCCTGCCCATCCGAGCTCTGTCCTTGTCGACCGAGGCCTCCCCTGGAGGCCCAGGCCCGGAAAACCCTTTGTGAAGGACTCTCTAGGACCAAACTAGTGCTTCCTAGGATGTAGATGTTCTTACATGAAAGTTCCTGTTCCAAATTGCTTGCTCTTTTACTTTCAGAGTTAATATATGTCTAATACAATTCTTATATTTAAACATATTATTACTCATTTTTAAACAAAAAGTATAAATATTGAAATCCCCTTTGATATTAACGAATGAGATACTCATGCTCTTGGACTTGAAAACTATTTGTTTTCCTCCTTCTTACCCATCTTTCTCATACTGTGGAGTTACTGCCCTGAAACCTTTGACCTACTCTGTTATTTCCCTGGATAAAACAATTTTACCATGGGCCAATTGACAAAAACAAGAGTTAAGTTCTTACAGCATCTCACCAAGGTTATAATGAAGTGATATTGAATGAAACAGTATCTTTATGGGGAGATCTTCAGAGTTCTGGCTCCTGACCTACCTCACATTTTATCTCTGTGCCCACTTACCCAGACTGAGCCAGTCTGTCTGTCTTCTGTCATAACATTTTGCTTGTAGTATCAACACAGCGGATTAAAATACTGTAAAATTGATGTTAGTGTGTGTGTGTCTTTTGATGGACCCTCATCTGTTCAGGGGTGGAGACTGTACTTCATTCACTTTGTAGCCCACCAGTTGACTAAATGGGCTGTTCAATAGTTTGCTTTAAAAGCTTTCAACTCCCAACTTATACTATCTGTGAAAATACTCTTTTTTTCTATAATCCAGACACCAAAAAATAGCATTTGGCGTATATCAAAAAACTGAGTAAGAACAGCCAGATTGCCAGACACTGGCCTTTATAAATATGATCTAATTTAATCCTCATAGCAACCTAGCGAGGCAGCTCTAAACATATATCTCTGCATTACACATCAGACACGTAGGCCTAGACAGGCTGGCTGGCTGGTACGTGGACAGGCCAGGATTCAGACCTAGGTGATCTGCCTCCAGAATCGTTGTTCTTAACGTTTGTGAGATGTGAACCAAATGTCAGTTAAGTCACACAAAGGAATGCAGTTGGTAGGGACAGGCTGGGAAGAGGGTCCTATCTACAAAACCAGTTTAGAAAAAAAATCTCAGTATTACAGATTTAAAGTCTTCTTTTAGGATAAAGCAAATTGTGTGATCCATTATTATGTGAGTGAGTATCTCACCTTGATACAAGTT
Organism: Tonatia bakeri; assembly: GCA_004024845.1. Classification (NCBI taxonomy): domain Eukaryota; kingdom Metazoa; phylum Chordata; class Mammalia; order Chiroptera; family Phyllostomidae; genus Tonatia; species Tonatia bakeri. The sequence goes on from PVIA01000007.1 coordinate 784,185, forward strand.
TGTTATATATGAGAATTTTATTAACATAAGGGGAGAATTCATGCTTTATGTATGTTTTAAATACCTTATATGTATTTTATATACCTTTATATATAAATCCCTTAAGGAAGGAATATCAGAAGTTGCCTGTAAGAATTAAGATAGTTTATGTGTCTTCCCACCATATATATACACATATATTTATTTGATACATAGTATGTATTCAGTAAATAGTGACATTACTTTTCTCATTCCCTATTTATCTGAACCTGTAAAGGAAAAGAAGGTGAAGTAAATTCTCTAATTGAACATTAAGCTTCGTAAGTGAGGAATCTTTTGTGAAAAATCTTCCCAGCCTTATTAAGCAAAGTACTTTGAACTGTGCGTTTGTGTGGAGGGGTGTGTGTGGGTGTGTGCATGTGTGCATGTGTGTCTCTAGTTTTGTGGCATGTTGGAGAGCACAGAGCATGGCTCAGAGCTGCAAGTCTGCCAGTGTCTCCACATGAACGGGACGTCAACATTAAACACGACCAGGTATCACTAGATAAGATGACATTTCTGAAATAGTGGTAACTCCTTGTATAATACACCCGGTTGTACCCATTTTACATGAAATACTTCTTCTCTTTCTGGAGTCACAATTATAGTGATTGTGTTTCACAGGCATTTTTTTTTAATGCAGTCAAACCTTAAAACAGGTATCTTAGATGTAATATAGAATCAAAGTTAAGGTAGAGAAAAACCAGAAACATTTGTTAAATCAAATAAAAACTCAAATAAATCAGTTTCAAATTTTTTCAAGTTATTTTTTAGGTCCTTAGATGTTGTAATAAATATCAAGCATACTTTTAATTTTTGAGTATAATTTAATGACACTTTTTATTTTGAGACCAGTTGTTCCTATTCTTTCAAGCAGTGCCAATTCCACCAGTGCTTTTGTTGAAATATAAGATGATATACTAGCATTAGAAAAGAAAAGGACAAAAACTGTTTCAGTTAGGAAATGTTCCGTAGATTTACTTAAGCAATGATTTGTAACATCTGTAAATTAAATATAGTATTTCTCTAATAAGTATGGGAAGTTTCCTCTCCTGTCAGTAATTTAACTACTTGTGGATATGCCTCTCAAGTGCTCAGTGCTGTGGATGCTCCTGTTCCCACATTTGGGAGCAGAAATATCCTGGATTCTGCTCATGCAGCACGTCTGACTCCGAAGGGGGAAAAGCTGCTGAACACGCACGCTTGGTTCCTTATTTCCTTTAGGCTGAATGACTTAATTTCATGGCAGCAATGCAATTAAAAAATCTGTGCCCTCCTTTTCATCTGATATCAGTACTGTTAATGGTTATGGCAACGGATAGCACTATCTCTTGAGTCACCCGTTGTGCAAAAACAGAACCCATCCTCACTGTTGTACACCTGTGGTAAGCACAATAATCCATCCCTGCCACCCCGCCCCAAATGTCCATGCCCTCCTCTCCAGAATCTGTTGTTTAACATGGTGAAGGGGACTTTAGGTTGCTGAACCACTGGCCTTGAGATAAGATTATTCCGGATTATCTGGGTGGTCTCAGTGTAATTACATGGTCTATAAAATTGCAAAAACAAAAAAAAATAAGTTTACTTAATACAAAGCATATCTGTGCAAAGAATACACTTCTGTTTTCTGATCAGATCTTGTAAGAGTTTTGTGTAGAGTTCTTTATGTATATGTCTCCCAACTTGTGTAAATTATCATTGATACTTGGCCGTTTCAGTTATAGAGTTCTTAAAATATTTTATTGTGAGCACAGAAGGGATAAAGTCATGTATAAAGGCATTTAACCTCTATGCCACTTAAATCTCGTATTTTCTTTTTCTTTGTCTCTGCAGTACTCTCTCTCATTCTTCAGAGTTCTCTTACTAGCTTAACTTTCTCTCCAGCTCAGATCTGTTGCTCTATACTTGTCCATTTTACATTTTTGAAGTAATAATTAACTATTTCATTTCAAAGTATAATTTTTGCTAATTTCTTTCTGCTTATTTATTTTTCATCTCATCTTCTATTTCTTTACATATTTCATGTAGTGTTCTTTAGCTTTCTATATCTGAAAATCCCAACATCTGTAATTCAAAGGGGTTAAATCTATTTGGGTTGTTTCTCTCGACTCCCGTGTAGAGTGGCTGTTTCCTTCTGTTTTAAGGAATTTATTCTGTGAGATCTTCTCTTTCTTCCTCTCCTCCTGTCCCTCCCTTGCCTTGCCACCAGCTTGTAGATTTCCTCCTGTCAGAGCAATATCCCAACCTGTAGAGAATGTTTATAAAAATTTATTTGAGCCAAACTGAGGATACACCTAGAAGTAAGATCTTAACAAACTAAGAAAAATGTTTCTCAGAATGATAGTTCGCGGCTTCTTTTATGCATTAAGGAGGAAAAGTACCAAAAGCTACTTGAATGTGGAGGAGAACACAGGGCAGGGATTGAATAACAGGAGTGTTAACAAGATTGTGTGCTCTCTGAGGGCAGTTTCTCTTCTGAGAGGTATGAAAGAGTCATTTCAAGGTGTGTTCACCTAGATGCGCAGAAACAGTAGACCAGGCTTGCTTAAGGCAATGATAAACCTTTCACTAAGGAAGTTACATATCTGCGGCTTGACTGCTCGCCATGACCTGCACTGTTAGGAATTCATGAACAGATCACCCTGTGAGGTTACTTGCCCTACTCCTTTTTGATCCGCACTTGTGAGCACAACAATGCATTCATTTTTTATTTCTTATATTTACCTAAGTTCAACTTATATGATGACAAGATTTCCTTCAAAACACCTGGTATCTCACCATAGTGGTGGGATGAACAGTATTCTGCAAATGATTTCCTCAAGAGAGGATTTGTATCTGATTTTGCTGGGAGTGGTGGGTGTGCTGCCAATGTAGGACAGATTTTGTGTCATTCGGTGGCCCCATAAAATGATGAAACCCAGGTTCAGTTCTTTTAGTTTTAAAGGGATCAAAGTTTAGATTCTGGATCTCAGAGCTGCTATTATTCTTAGCCCAGGCAGCAGGCAACATGGCTTTTGAATATGTCTTTTTTAAATCAAATATCATATTTTTGTTCTGTTATAGTTGTCCCAATTTTTCCCCTCTTGCTCTCCTCTGCCCAACCTACCCCCAACTCCCACACTCAATCCACCCTGTTGTCCAAGTCCATGGGTCATTCATTTGTGTTCCTTGACTAGTCCCTTCGCTCTTCCCCACTCTTATTCCCCTCCCCACTCCCTTTTGGATATGCTTAATGCTTATTTTCCCCTGTACTCATCTCAGCTCATTCCTCCCTCTTTTCCTCCCTCTTTTCTTTCCTTCTTGCTTTCTTTTTTCTCTGCCTCCTTCCCTCCCTCCCTGCTTGGAGATTTCCTTTATTTCTTTGTGTGCCCAACAGTACAGAGTGGGGCAAAAAGTTGTATGGAAAATAATACAAAGATTAATAAATCACAGTACATGAATAAACTCTGTGTTCCACATATTCACAAATGTAAAACTACCTTTGCCCCATGTGTACATTTTGTTTTGCTGTATTTTATCCAAGTGTATAGTAGCATGTGTCCCTTCAGAGTGTCCGGTGTCCTGCTACAACGGTGGAAATGAAAAGTATTCTGTTCTAACCACTGTGAACCCATTGAGGTTTTTCTCACTGTGAAAGTTATAGATAGAATGAAGTAGTCAATAATTTTGAAGTAACATTACAAACACTCAGAATCCACAGCCAATTTCAAATCTCAAATTTGAAAAGTGGAAAGCATAAATTAATAAATAAGTACAAATAACATGTCTATATAAAAGGAAAACTGGCTGAATCTACTTTAGATGCAGTAGTTGTTTCTTCTCTGGAGAAAAAATGATTAAACAAATCTGTAGTGCTGTGAATGTACTAACAGTGTGTTTTGGGATTTAACAGGTCCAGAGGACTATAGCTAAGCAGATTCAGATGGTGAAACAGATTGGAAAAGGTCGCTATGGGGAAGTGTGGATGGGGAAGTGGCGTGGCGAAAAGGTAGCTGTGAAAGTGTTCTTCACCACCGAGGAAGCCAGCTGGTTCCGAGAGACGGAAATATACCAGACTGTCTTGATGAGGCACGAAAACATTTTGGGTGAGTCTCTACAGCAGTGTTCGGGGTTTTCTAGCCTTTCTCTGTTTTTCTGTGAGCATCTGTATATTAACTCGTCCGTCTAGATCAGTTATTAAATATATAGACATGTTCTTGGCACGAGCCCAAGAATGTCACAGCTTCTAATGGGAGGCGGCACAGGAGGAACGACTAAGGCACTTTCCGGAATGAATGGTGGGGTGGAAACGGAGTGCTCACCAGTGTTTTTTTCTTGAAGGACAGGAAATGCAAATCCAATAATACCAGCATTTCTTAAGGTTTCTTAGGGATTTAAAGGAGCACATTTTTGTTTAAGTTTTGTGGAAAGTTGTAAGCATTTTATCTGCAGGGTTTATTTATATCTAGAGTTTATACGGATAATTGATTTGATTTCCTTTTTGTTTTCCCCAGTTAGAAATGATCTTGCTGGGTGACTCAGCTGCAAAGAGTTTAAGCTACTCTGAAGTGTCTGACCTAAGTCCCTATTTAGTAAATAGTGTCTTATGTGTAACTATAATACCACGAACTATTTGCTATTAACTTAAAATAATTTAAATATCAACAACTGATTAGAAAGCAGTCATGTCTTCAGATCAAAGCTCTTTTTTTTAATTCTTAAAAAGATTTTATTTATTTATATTTAGAGGGAGGGGGAGAGAGAGAGAAAGAGAGGGAGAGAATCATCAATCAGTTACTTCTCTTAGGCACCCCAGTCTGGGCTGAGTCCACAACTCAGACATAAGCTGTGACTGGGAATTGAACTGGTGGACTTTCAATTTCAGGGACAATGCCCAGCCAGCTGACTTATACCCACTAGGGCCAGTGAAAAACTCTTAATGTTTCTCTACCCCTATTGTTCTGATTGCCTCTGATTGGTATTAGTAATTTCATACTGTCATAGGCATGATCAGAAAACTGAATGAAATGCTAAACAAAAGACACCTGTGACAAAGAATGACAGTTGAGCATATGACTTATTCCTGACAAGATCCATTCATAACACACTTAGCTACAAACCTTTTGGTTTTCTTTCTTTCTTTCCTTTTTTTTAGGGTTTATTGCTGCAGATATCAAAGGGACAGGATCCTGGACCCAGCTGTACCTGATCACAGATTATCATGAAAATGGTTCCCTCTATGATTACTTGAAGTCTACCACTCTAGATATTAAATCGATGCTGAAGTTAGCCTATTCTTCTGTCAGTGGCTTATGTCATTTACACACCGAAATCTTTAGTACTCAAGGCAAACCAGCAATTGCCCATCGAGATCTGAAAAGTAAAAACATCCTGGTGAAGAAAAATGGAACTTGCTGTATAGCCGACCTGGGCCTGGCTGTTAAATTTATTAGGTTAGTATCAAGGTGAACAAATATACTTTTTATGATCCTTTTCTATCACTTTTTATAGATGATACATTTTTTAGTTCAGTGCTTCTAGGGTATTTACTAGAGGAGAAACTTCCACTAATTTTGACTTTTCTTGGGAGGGAAAAAGAAGAAATATTTTATTTGCAACACAAGTGATTCAGCTCTACTATTTCTGTGGCTTCAAAACAATGTCAGTATATTGGCTGGGTTTGTAGCTGTCACATGAAGCTGCTTCGAAAAGAGGTAGCTAATGTCTCAGATTATGTGATCAGAATTCGATGTAACGTTTGTAAGTAGGAAAGGTTTCAGGAAAGGTCCGCGGATTATGTGGTGATAAAGGCAGTGTTTTTATGTATAAAAGAGAGATCACTTGCAGAGGTGTTCTGTGAGAAATGTCAGAAACTAATGAGCGAAACACGGCCAGTATTCAGCACTATTATACAGTAGCTTAAGCAGTGACTATAACACCTGAACACATGAATCAACACGAGTTATAAGCAGCAGTGTTTGGACCGTGGGAGGGAGAAGGGGCAGCTCCCAGGGTGATACCAGCTGCCTCCCCAGAGTGGGGAGGAGGACCGCCCCACTGCAGCTCCTTCGTGCTTGCCCTCTCAATCCGAGCAGCCCCGTTCATCCTGCAGATGACTCAGTTAGGAGAAATGGTTCCTCTGCTTTGAAAATAAAACCACCAAACAAAATGAATTTGCAAACCACTGGCTTAGAGGGATCATCATGTAACTATGTTTTTAAAAACTAAAAGGCTTAGCCTTTATTAAATTGTGGGACCTTCTTGTGGATTTTTCCCAAAGGTGACTCTATAAGATATAGAAAAGGGCACAAAGAAAAAGTCATGGAGATGATTAAAAGTTTGGAAAAATGACACTCACGTGAAAGAAGTAACGAATTCGTATTTTCAACCAAAAGACTAAGGAGTGGTTGAGTAATAAGGCCCAACTACAGGAAGGTCTTCACCGTTCAGAGAGTGGCAAGGTCAAGTTCTCGGTGTTTAAAACAGCACAGTGGGAAGTGACTTGGACTGTAGATTTAAGTTAGAAATGTGAACCTCCTGCCGAGGAAGATTATTAAATCCCTTCTCCCTTCTGAATTCTTTTCTTTTGTTGACCTACAACCCTTTTCAAGTCTTTTTTACCAAAAAAAATTTCCCACTTTGCTTCTCAAATTAGTTGTCTCTCTCTTTTCTTCCCCTGTTAAATTTCTTCCAAGGAGTAATCTGCTTTCACAAGTCAGTGGTTCATAATACCTTGTAATTTGGCTTCTGCCGCATTCTCCCCTGAATCTCCTTTACTGAGAGACACCATTGATTTTTGTTACCACAAGGCTTTTTTAAAAAATTTATTGATTTTCAGAGAGAAAGAAACGAAGAGAAGGAGGGTAGAGAAATAGAGAAAAAGAGATAGATGTGGAGAGAGAGAGACATCAGTTTGTTGTTCCACTTATTTCTGCATTCATTGGTTGATTCTTGTGTGTGCCCTGACTGAGGACTGAATCTGTAACCGTGGTGTATGGGGACGACGCTCTAACTGACTGAGCTACTGAGCCAGGGCCCACTGGGCTATCTGATTGCCATTTTACTCTCCACGGTGTGGTGCGTGAGCCTCTCTTCTTCCTGTTTTCATGATGTGCCTTTTCAGTCCTGGTTCCCCTTCCTTTTCTCTAGAGCTTCTGCTCTGTTTACTTCTTAGGGTTTTCCCACTGCTAGATTTCCCGCCGTATCTGCTTTTCCCTCCTGGCTTCCAGTTCTGTGTGATCTGTTCTCACATGTGAGGTGCCAGACATTTCCTTTGTTCCCGAAATTTTTGGTTTGCTCTGTTGAATAAACTCTATCTCCATGATGGTCCCACTTGAACTGGGACAGTTTGGTTCCTCTTTACCATTTTTCCAGAGTCCGGAGTAAAGCATTTTGTGGTTACTTCTTATTTGCAACTTTTTCTATGTGCTGCTGCCAGATTTATTTTCATGAAGCATAATTTGGGTCATCATAATATTTTATAGGTTCTTACTGCTTTGGGATAAAATGTAGCTTTTATTCTGAACACTTTATACTTTCTCTCATCTCCAAGTGTTTTTAACATGCTTTTCTCTTTACCTAAATACCCAACATCCCGTCTTCGATTTAGGTAACTACTGCTTCCCTGCAGTTTCTTCCTTTGAGATGCCTGTTGTCATTCCCGTACAGTCTGACTTTGTTAACCTTTGGATGAGCGTGTCCTGCCGTGTGACCCTGTGCGCACCCTCGTGACATTTCTCACGTTGGCGTACAGCGGTCACTGACTACTCACCTGTTGTTCATTGGAGACTACGCTCCATGAAGTTAAAAACCGTATTTTTCTGAAGTTTGCATCCCTGGTACCTTTCCTTGGTGCCCATTACTTATGTATTGATTACACTTTTTGCATAATGGATAAATGAATGATTTCATGGGGACTACAGGTTGAAGGGAGGGAAAACACCTTTTCTTGGCTCCAGAGATACTGCATACTCTGGATTAAATCCACCTTTCTGGTTTTATATTCCACAAAGTTTCCAACTTGTATGTTGTCTTCAGCAAAACTGTACTGCTTGCATTTTCCCTGTATACTCCATGTTGCTGCTGCCTTGTTTTTCATTGTGTGGTCTGTAGTTTGGGACGCCCTTACCTCTCCAGGTACCTTAGTCCAATCTCAGAGTTGCCTTTAGTCACTCGGCTCACCTCCAGCTTGAATAACGACATCATCTCTCTACTCCTGTAGCAATTCTTGGCCCTCGACTGTCCAGAATTATAATTATTTTAGTACATGCTCATCTTTGTACTCGTCACTGGGCATCACGAGAGCAGGATCTGTGCCAACTTAATTAATGTGTCTTCCATTTGACAAGACATAGTGAGTGATTCATTATAGATATTCCAACATCGTTTTGAATTAATAAATGTTGGCATATAAAAGTCATTGAGAACTCATTTTCTTTATAGACCTTAAAACAAACAGAGAGTATTATCTTTCTAAAACTTAGTTCTGCTTAATGTAAGGGGAAAAAATTGAAGGACTTCTTAAATTTCATGCAAGCCCTGATTCTAGGATGAGGAGAGGAATATTTGAAGGGATAGCCAGCGATTTGTTTGGTGTGTATAGACTAGCTCATCAAGGGAGGGGAGACATGAGGAGGCTCACCCAGGCAGGCGGCTGTGAGGGCTGGGGGCACACAGATCTTACTCCACCAAAGAGTAGCTGTGAGACCATTTGCCATTCTGGGCCTGTTTCCTCTGCCATTAAGTGGAGGTTGCTTTTGATAATCTCAGATGTCCTTTTCACATTTTTATTTTCTATATTTCAAAGGAACTTTGCTCTTCTCAGTTTTTGAGCCTCACCTTTAAACCTTGCTTTATATGTTCCTTTGGCTTCCACTCTTTTCCTGACTTTCCTATTTTAGGAGTGCACACACACAGGAATTTAAAGCGTTTTATTACAAGTGGGATCAAAACTAACCCAGGCTTGAGCTCTTGGACCTCAGTTGTGAACTTCCTGTGCGAACTCACTCTTTACCCTGGTGTCTACGTGGTAAGTGCTCTCTCAGGCTTTTAAGTCACTTCTGGGAGGTTCCCAGGGAAGTTGAGAGCCACAGAGAGAATGGACTGTGCTTTAGCGACTTCCTGCACATAGAATTTTTTTATCCTGAATTGGTTTCTTCATGAACCGTCTTGAAAATGATGTAAGTGCTGAGGCATTTCCTGGCCAGCAGAGATTTAATCCAGGTGATGCTGTGGCAACATCACCATTACCTCAGATCTCTCTTGGGAGGAGAAAACAAGGACACCTGTAGTCCCTTGAAGGAACTTAACAGAGCTTTTCACTTTTTACTCTGGAGGATCAAGCAACCCTACTGGTACTTCAGTGTCAGAATGCTATGTGTGTGTGTGTGTGTGTATATATATGTATATGTATATGTATATGTATATGTATATGTATATGTGTGTATATATATATTAGGGGGCAAATAAATCCTGGCTTAGGGCCTTTCAGGTCTTAAATTTTAAATAGAAAACCTACAATGAAAATTGGGCTATAACACCCCATCTCTCAGTTGGTGCTTATCCATTTGTCCAGCCCAGAGGGCAGGGCATTTCCTCAGTCTTTCTGATGTTGCTATTTTTAGCACTGTGTCTGGTTTGTTTACTTAGTGATTTTTGAAGAAAGTGAGGTGGCTAAATGGTTCGCCAAAGTCCTGGAACTAAGCTAATGGGTGGCTGAGTCAGCCCTCGCAGTCAGGGTCTCTGCAGCCAGACCCACCTCTTACTGAAGAGTTTTCAGTTCTGAAGTTCTGTTTCTAAGAAACCCCGAGATTTCTCAGGACTTCACCATAGAAGCAGTGGGTCTTGTTGAAAAATGTGGTAGAAAACTCTCCCCTTTACTTAACACGACTGGGCAAAACTCAGCACAGCGAATCAGCCCCACAGCAGTTTGTGAGACGCCCAGGACACACAGAGCGGTGAGCACAGCCCCATCTGCTGAAGGCTCGTGAGAATCTTTCATACTTTGGGAGGTCATTTCAGTCTTCCTAAGAGGTGCTTTAATGTTCTCTGGTGGTTGATGTTTAATATCCATGTGTGGTTAACTTCAAACACCGCTTGTCAGCCACCAGGAAAACCAGGGCCTCCCTCACAGGTCTTTTGCCTTCACCCTTCTTTCACTGTTCTTAACAGTTCAGTTCTTATTTTTTTAAATGCTTTTCTATCATCAAAGATTGTTTCTTCTCTTTCTCTGTGACCTTTTTATTGCCCTTCTCCCTCTCTCCTCCCTTTCCTGTCTGTTCCAGGCATCAGCAACACCTGGCTGTAGGCCCTGCATGTGCCGAGGGCTCAGTATGGTGGAGTTACCTCCTTGAGCCCACGGTGCAGTTCCCGAGCTGCCTCTCCTGTCCTCGGTGGGCTCTGTGTGAGGTTCTCAGGACACTTTCCGTGTCTCTTCCGTGTATGGTCAGGGGGAGCGTGCACTCTGCTGAACCAAGCAACGGCTTTTTCCTCTACATATCACTTCTTGGAAGAATTTCTGCTATGGATACATAATTAGGAGTGGCTTAGTTACCATGAAAAATATCTGACACAAAACAAGGTTAAGACAGATACTGTGTTTTCAAAAACTCCCTTTATTCCCTGTCACCAATATAAAAGTCCTTTGCCTGCCCTTCGCTCGTGTGTGACGCCCAGGGTAAAAGGCATGGCCTGCTCCACTGAGTCCTGTGGGGTGCTCAGGTTCATTCCCTAGCTCACTCAGGATCCTAGCTGGAGACTCCACTTTCAGCCTCAGTTACTCAAAACCTGTAGTGCACACACACCACTCTAGACACCAGTGCTGGGCCAAGGAGGACGCTGCAGGCAGCCTGCCCACGTGTAGGCAGTAAGGTGGTGCCCTCTCTGTAGACATTGAAACTGGTCACAGCAACCACCACATGCCCAAGTTCTAAACAGTGTCCGTATGATATGCATTTCCCAGGAGGGTGCACCATCCCCCCACTGCTTAGTAAGCCTCTCCCTGGCACCTGCAGAAGAGAAGAGAAGAGGAACATCTTAGTTTTGTATCTTTTCCTCCCCTTCTATTTTTTCCTGTCTATTTTTCTTTGTGTCACAGCATCCATAAGTCCTTGCTCCCTCCCTCCTGCCTGAAGCAGTTGCCTTGCGAACTTTCACCTGTATGTCCTCTAGGGTGAGAAGCGCCACTCAAAGTGTGCACGCACTTGGAGGCCTTTTGGTCACCATTGTGAACCTCTTACTCCCCCATCTGGCTCTCTTTCTTTCAGTCTGTTTTTTTTTTTTTTTTTTTAATCATACCACTGTCATCAGGGGACTGTGGTCAGAAATAGGAACTTTATGCAATCCTAGCTGAAAACACTCTGCTTTTTACGATTCAAATACAATTAGACTTATTATCCTCATTGCCACCTAGTCCAGCAGGGAACTCAGTGTCATTCAAGGCAAATCTGGGGACCCTAAGGAGCTTGATTTCCTTTTTGCCATATGAGCCTTCTACCACTGCTGTGCTTTTTATAGCATGATATAGCTGCTGGTTCTTTTCTTCCCAAACACCATCAGCTCAGGGTACATGTTGTAGGTTATTACATAAAGTGTAGTAGTTTCAATGTTCATGCTACCAGAATATTTTCCCTGATTTTTTTCCTACAGGGAGTTAGTGTTTCGTTACAACCCTAGGCAGGGGAGGAGACCCCTCTTCTCCTTAGGCAACCTGTCCTTTATCCCCAGCCTTGCAAACCACTGTTTGTTTCTTTAATTCTTTGACTCTTTTTTTTAAATCTTCAGCTGAGGACATAGTTTTTGATCTTAGAGCAAAAGGAATAGGGAGAGGGGAGAGGAGAAAGACGAGGGGGGAGAGAAAATATCTGTCAGTTGCCTCCCATTTGTGCCTCAGTCGGGGATGGAAACTGTAATCTAGGTATGTGCCCTGAGTGGGGATCGAACCCACAACCATTTGGGGTACCCTGGATCATACTCCAATCAACTGAGCACCTGGGCCAGGCCCCAGGTTACTATTCATTTCTTTCTCAGCAAATTTTAGGTGTTTTTATTTTATCCTGTCCCAGCCCACTGTCCCTAAAGTTCACAAAGAAAAACCCCCATTAAAGTGTGATTCCAAAACAAGTTTTTTTTTCTTGAGAAGAATTTACTTGACACCGCTTAATTTATTTTATTTTGTTTCAATTATGTCCTTATTTTTCCCCAGTCTGGTTAAGCCCATATCACAGTGGCACTCAGACTAACAGGGACAGAAGTTATGATGATGGCATTAACTAGAAAAACACAAATGGGAAGAATACCCCGTGATTCTCTAAACCCACTGCTTCACTTGTGACCCCTTTACGCAAATATTTTCCATCCTTTTCCATGGGAAGGGAGAAGAGAGAACGTGTTTCCTCTGCAGTGAATGCAGTCCCCATGGTTTGGATGGAACATTATCAGTTCTCCCTGGTAGAAATTTGTCTCCTCTGTAATTTTGTTGTTTATTGAGGTGATTTTTGTTGTTTTGGGTGTTACGCCTCTAACCTATGCCTTCATCCTTGAAATGTATGTTTTTCTTGTACCTGATCCTCCTGAGTTCTTTTTATTTAAAACATTTTGTTACAATATACAGGGTGGGGCAAAAGTAGGTTTACAGCTGTGAGTATGCAAACCAGAGTTTCTTCTTGCATTGCTACTAACTTGTATTATTTTTTATATGAACAACTGTAAACCTAATTTTGCTTCACTTTGCATTTAAACATAAAAAAATTATAAAAATTTATACTCATAATTTAACATTAACAAATGTCACTAATTTGTTAATTTTATCCAGTCTTTTTTTTTTCCTTTTGGTCAGGAAGAGGGAGAGAGGGAGAAATACTGATGTGTTGTTCCACTTATTTATGCATTCATTGTACGTGCCCTGAGTGGGAATTGAACATGTGACTTTGGCATATTGGGAAGATGGCTGTAACCAACTGAGTACCCAGTTGGTCTTTTTTTTTTTAAAAGAAATGCAGTGTTACAGATAGCCCTGTTGCATTCTCTTCCCTTTTTTATTTCTCTGTATCCCTGGCAGGAGTGACCAGTGTCCTGAAGTTGGTATTTATCTTTCCTGCCTATGATTTTAAAATCTGACTCCATGTATGTGTAGCCACTGCAATACACAGGGTTGTGTTGTGGGTTTGGAGTCCTTTTCTCTGACTCTGCTCCCCTTGTGAGTCTCCGTCTCTTCCTGCCAACCTCCCATCTCACCCACTGAGGATGGGAAAGGAGGGGGCGGCGCTGAGGCGCCCTGGCCTTTTCTGCTTTCCTCTTTCCACCGGGCCTTCTCCTTCAGTTACTCCCTCCATGTTCTGCACCATCGGACTCTCCTTCCTGTCTTTGTCCTCCTTTGTTCTCGGGGCTCCAGTGTCCAATCACTTCAATTTCTGTTTGTGGTCTTGAACATTAACAAGCTCAGTTTTCTCTGCCCTTATTTGGGACAGTTACAATGGTATTTCTGAAAACCAGAGAAAGAAATGCAGTTTAGTTACTGTCAAATATAGAAACAGTCCCGAGGGAAGAAGAAGCAGAGCTCTGTATTTTGGAGAATCTGATACTTTGTAACATAGATGTGAATTACTTATAATTGGCATGTTTGTTGTTTGAATGGAGCGCTAAAGGCAAATTTGCCTTTGGGTTAATAGTAATTTTTTGCAAAATTTGCTTAACAAAATTCTATTCATCCTCCTAGATATCAGTAATGCCTCATTTTATGATCTATACATAATAGAGATTTTTATGTTTCTCTTTAAATTATCCCAAGTGAATTTTACTGTAAACAGGAGTTTTCCTTCTTTCATTTAAAGTGTATTGTTCACCTGCCAGGTGCAAAGCACTCTGAATGGAGGTGGGTTGGACTGTGCTCTTAAGGGTCATACCAGATGCTTACCGCAGATACTCACGGCTCAGAAGAGTTCGTAGTCTTTGGTCGGGAAGCAAATATTTGTTCAGATACTACCAAGTGAGGATATTTATTCAGGTACTGCGAGGAAAATCACCTAGAGTGGGGAGAGCAAGAGGAAGGAGGGATGGTCGTGCCTGGCATTTCATAGCCTGTGTGAGGAACTGGTGTTTGGGGTTTGATGGACATACAGAATCCTTGGTTGTATGTTCGTCAGTGTTTGAAAGGTATAAGAGCTTAGAGATGAATTATATAGAGTCCGGCCATCACAAAATATCAGTTCTGTTATTAGATAACTGTTACCTTTCCGAAACATCCCGTAGATGTTTCAAAGTCACACATTCCATTAGCTCTTCCTGACCTCCCAATCCAAATAAAACATTAAGGAGCTAAGAGTAAGAATGGAAAAGAATTGTCTAAAATCGTTATCAGCTGTGGTCAGGGTCTGTTGTTGACCTCAGTGCACTCTGGGTGGTGGCTTGCCTGAAACTGTCCTTGGCTGACTTTCTCAGCGCACGTTCTGGAGGACCACAAGCTCTCTGCTCTCTCCTTCCCGTCGGCACACCCTCTTGTTTGTTTCTCTGCGTAGAACTCGGAGTCCTCTCCCAGGGCCGCCACTGTCTTCCTCTAGTGATTCATAGTTATAAATCGTGAACACGCACATGGTGCATGAGTGAACACCTACTGTGTGCTCACAGGAGAGGGGTCAGTGGGTGGGAGGGGGGAGGAGTGAATTTTATAATTGAAGGTGGAGCTTTTGCAGCATCTTGGAGATCTGATGCTTTTCCAATTTCTCAGCCTCTTCTCGGCTCACCTGCCTTGTTGCCATTTATGATTTAGGTACATAGGTGACATTTTGCTGTTGTACCCTGCAGGTTAATACTAAGAATTAATGTTTTAATTCTTTTCCTAGTCAGAAAAGAGCCCAGAACACTAAGACTTACAATTACAGACGGTAAGTAAGCAATACCAGCTGCATAGTCTTTTTCACTTAAAAACCTTCACACTTCAACTTTTATTTTAGGAAAATAGATCCCTTCAGAGTCATAATGTCTAGATCACAAGGGGCCTTCAGATACACTTGTGACACTTCTGCTGCCGTAGCCTCAGGTTAAGGATCTCAGCTGGAAGTGAATTTAAAAAGATTTTAAGGAAGAAGATTTAGGTTTACGAGGTCCAGTAACTGTAGACAGTTTTGAGATATACAGAGGGACATTTGCCACCCTTTAAAGTTTCCCAAATGGCACTATGTGTTTTATGTTTTAGAAAACAGAGATTGAGGCAGTGAGATCGAATCCGGACTTGACTTCCCGCCGGAGCCACTAGTGCTCTGGTAAGCTTGGTGTTGTCTGCTGCTCAGCACGATAGGCAACACTGGCAACACTCGGCGGCCCTAACTCTCGTCCCTGTCGAGGAGAAAAGATACGTCAGTGCTTGAGTCAGTCAGGTGTGGTGAAAGGGAGAGAGAACACTTTCTTGGGAATCGGGATAAGAAGACTTACCCAAGATTTTTCACAAGCTTCAGGTTAATGAGTTTTTGTGCCTTTTCTGTTTTAAAGTTTCTTCACCCATCAACACTGGGGATTGTTGCTCTTCTTCCTAGTGCCATCCCCTTCCTGCTGGGGTAGTTCTTGTTAAACCCTTCAGCCCCTTCTCAGCGCAGAGTTGGAGCTGCAGCTCCGGCTCCCGGCAGGGTGGGGGGGGTTGCTTCTCAGGCGCCCGCCTGCAGGCTGGGGTGCAGGCTGGGGTCTGCCCGTCGTGCATTTCCTCTCGGTCTGTGGGGAGCGGTGACAAATAGTGTGAAATTTTCATAAAGCTAAAGATATATGTAATTACTCTTTTCATCCTTTTACTAAAAGTAGGTTATTTGATTTATGAAATGATAGTGATAGTAGAAATCTTTTTCATAGGCCCTGCTTATCAAAGTAAAACATTTGCAAGTCTGTGTTGGTTCTCTGTCTTTCTCTCTGCTACTTGTTAGTTGATCTAAAAGCCTCACAACGCTTGGCTTAAAAAAAATAAGTAAACCGATTTGGTATGTTCCCAATCCGGTGTTAAGAGCAAAGTTATTAAAATATGAAGGGAAGGAATGTATCTTTTAGACATTTAATTGATGTTTAGCAATTACATAGAGTCTATATTTGATCTAGTGGTAATGCAATTTTATGTGCTGCAGCTTCCTTCTGTCTGTCATCTGAATTGGGTTTTTACCTGTGAATATTTAATATAACCATTGACAAGAAATATTCTTCAAGGAAACTGTATTCCCTGACAGTATATATCCTTCCGAATTTTCCACTAAAGCCCTGGTTCAGGAATCATCTTGATTTGTTGCCCATGGGTCTTCTTCCACACTGATGGTGCTCCACTTGCTTTTTCCTTAGTGACACCAATGAGGTGGACATCCCGCCCAACACTCGCGTTGGCACCAAACGCTACATGCCCCCAGAAGTGCTGGATGAGAGCTTGAACAGAAATCACTTCCAGTCGTACATCATGGCTGACATGTACAGTTTCGGGCTCATCCTTTGGGAGGTGACTAGGAGATGTGTATCAGGGGGTAAGTAACTGATACTGCTGGGCTGCTACAAATCTGTTTTGCTGATCAGAAATCAAAGTTCTGTCTACAAAATGAAATTTCCTTTACTTTTTCTCTTTATTTCTGTTAACTCAATCACAGTCTCTCAGGAAATGATATTTCACATCAGAGAATTATCTTGGATTGCCTTCTTCCCTCTACCTGTGTCTCAGGAATCTCTTCTAGACACAATGTCAACGTCCTCTGCCTTTGCAAAGATCACCTTGTTCTATTTTATGTATTATCCCAATTCCATCTTGAGCCCTTCCTCCAGCAATTGCTTTGTCAGGTCAGCCCCCTCTGTTCCCCGTCCAGCTTCTCCTTACTGGTCTACTGGGCCCTACCCCCAACTCCAGTGCCCCATTTCCTCTGGCTTCCTCTACTCAGATGAAGAGAGAAAAATATGGGGTGGGAAGCTCATTATTTAACTTCCCCACTTCTTATCTTTTTATAATACTTCCTCACAAAGCAATTTAAAAACATTAGCTTTTTTGAGCTAATTTCAAACATTGAAAGGAAATGAAAGCCTAAGAATGCTATTACTGGTCATGCTAATTTATTTTGCAAACATCAGGTTTCCCTAGTAAGACTAACTGAATAAGAAGGCATCCTTAAATATTCTGAGATGTTGTTATTGCCTGTAGTATTTTGCTTACTGCTACATAATCTGTCTTTTAGTAGATTCCAACACCTTTCAGGCGAGGAGCTGAGTCTTAGGCTCTTTAGCACCCTAACTACCGTGTTTATGGTTTTACTCATGGTTGTGCATGTGAAGAAACCTGGTGCTGCTGTTCTTCCCCACAAGTGCCAGAGAAACTCACCTGCGTGAAAACCCGAGGTTGCCCAAGATTCGGGAAGCATGGCCTACCCTTAACGAACACTGGCATTTGTTCTTAGCCCTGCCATTTGTTATCTGTGAACCTTTGCCAAGTTACTAAACTTTTCTTTGTTTCAGTTTTCTCATATTAAGAAGGGGATGAATTATTATTGTATTACCTCAGATGGTTGTGAGATTTTAATGATTGTAAAGAGAATTAAAACTACCTGACCCATAAGTAGTACTCAACACATGTTAGCTGTTATTTTAAATGTTCATTTCAGTTGGTAGAGCCTTAACTTACGTTTAGAATCCTATTTACATATAAAGGAGAAACAGTTAATCAGTAGGCATTCATACTTTTGCAGGAAGGTAAACTTTGGTGATGCGGCCTCTTCCAGGCACTCGGGGAATTCTGAGCTTCTCACAGACCTGTGTTAAAGTACAACACTGTCCCTCTAAAGTTGAGAGAACTCCTTTTGTCCCAAAGGAAAGTGAATGTAGGAAATGTTTCCTATTCAAATATTGAATACATCTCCTGTCATAATTATGAAGAAAAGAAGTAACCAAGATATCGATGAACTGCCTATGCCTTGATTTCATGTTTTATAAAGAGTAAATGAGCGTATTTTTGAATAACATATTGATACTTATTTAAGATAGGTCTACAGAAGTGGAAGGAATTAGAGTACAAAGTTACATTTCTAGCTGCGTTTTCCTGAACATCTACAACAAATGGGCTGCAAGAGCCCTGTGTCTGAACGCCTGTGGGGCAGAATGTGGGAGACAGGCTCCTTAGCTTAGAAACAAGCCGGGGCAGAAGTTGCTTCCTTAGGGCTGTCTTGGCCTCTGGAGATGTGAGAGGCACTAAGCTGACCGCTTATCGGTGCATGAGACTGACACGTGATTGCCAGAGGTGTGAGAGTTCCAGTACTCCCCCATAGTGACCTGGACGAGTTACTTGATCCCTCAGAAGCAAGTTTCCTCATCTCTGCAGTGTGGAAAATAATGCTGTCTCATAAACGTGTTTGTAAGAATTTAATACGGCATATAAATGTTGAATCCCTATGTGACACCTGAAAATAATATAATATTATATGTCAACTATAATTTAATTAAAAAAAAGATATATAGCATACCTACCTTTGTGCCTGGTACATAATAGGTTGTCAGCAAATGAGTTTCTTTTCCCAAAGGGGCAAAGCACACAAAATTCCATACTCCAACACTTTTTTAAAATGAAGATGTTAGAAGTTTTGGGCTAGTCTTTCTAGTCCGTGTAATTTTGGGTGAAGTAGACACATCCAGATATATGCCTTTCAAACTTTGGAAGGAAAAGAAAGAAAGTTTTAAGGTTTCAGACACAATTAAATGGCAGCTAATATAGACATTTTGCTAACATAATTGGATGCTAGAAATGATTAAGACCTATAGTTCAAAGATAAACTTTGATTAATTCATTATTTTGTATGACTCTGCCTGTGTCTGTTGTTCTGTATGCACCTCTCCCAGTGTGGAAGTGCCAGCTGGCCAGGCAGCGGCACTGACATTGGGCGCTGAGGAAACACAAGATGAGTAAGACAGACCGTCTTTGCCCTAAAGCCAATTCCTGAGCAGCTGTCTGGGGAATTAGAAAGGAAGGAAGGACTGGAATGAAGTGATTGTCTCTTGTGTATTAGACTCTGTGTTTTTATTACCTCCTGTAGAGACAAAACACAATGGAAGGCGGTGTTATCATAGATAATATAAATAATTCTGTCCTTTGGTCTGAGGAGAAGACAGAGTTAGTGGTGGGTTAGAATGGTCGGAGAAAACCTTTGAACTTTCCGGTCCTTTATAGTTGTACATGAATTCGAGCTTGCTTTTTAAAGGGCATAATATAGACTCCAGATTTTTTCAGCGTAAATCCCCAGTGAATTTAGTGATATAGCTGAGAATCTGCCATCCCACTTGCTAGGGTAAAGAGCAATGGCATTTCTATAAAAGATGATTTAGGATGGAGAATAGGGTGCTCCAAAAAGATTGTTCAGAGCAGCATCCTCTGAGGACGGAGGCTTCTGTAATTATTCTGAGGAGTTAATCAGATGGGTTTGGAAAGAAGCCACAAGTAGCCTGCTTTTTAAAGAACAAGAGGAAAAAGGTAGAAATTGGATACTATGAAAAATAAGACAGCCTTTATAATGACAAGAGCAATTTCCCCAAAGATGACGTAGGTTTGTGTTTCTTAAACTTTCTTTTAACAATATGCATTTTCCCCTACTAGTAATGTATTCTTCATAGATGGTTTGGATAATTACAGAAAACAAAGAAAAAGTCAAATAGTCTTTGCACTTAAAAAATTATGGTTAATGTTTTCAGGTGTGTACACTTCTCCAAATTTTAAATGTGCAAAATTGTGTTCTTATGATTAAGCATAAAAAATGTAAATGTGACTTTTTTCAAGTAGAATATACAGCCAAGTTTATTTTATGATTCATAACCTCATACTGCCATAATAGAAACAATCACATATTATGCAATATGAGTTTGGGATGAGCCTGCCAAATTTGCATGGAGATTTAATATAGATTTTTTAAAATTTGGCATACAAGAGCCTTTATAAAATTGGAAATAAATTTGAGATGCTTGTTTTACTTAGTTTTCAGAAATTAGAAAAATGTCTTGAAGACCTATAGTATTATGTTTCGTTAGGTTTTCTATTCATTTTAAAAATTAAATTAAGTGTCATCTGGGCACATTTTTCCCCAAGATTTGTTTTGCTGTTTTTCAGCGTGAACTTGTCTTTAGTACTGATAGAACTTTTTTTTTGAGGACAGTGTATATACTAGAGTTTTATTTCTACTTCCTAAAAAAATAATAATAAAATCATGTTTTCAGGAGTAGTAGAAGAATACCAGCTTCCCTACTATGATCTGGTGCCCAGTGATCCCTCTTTCGAGGACATGAGAGAGGTCGTGTGCATCAAAAAGCTGCGCCCCTCGTTCCCCAGCCGGTGGAGTGGCGATGAGGTAAGCCTCGAACAAACCACATGCTATATAACTGTTCCCTTTTTGCCCAAATTCCAAATGTTCCTTACAGAAATTCTTTTTTAAAAGGTTTTATTTATTTATTTTTAGAGAGAGAGGAAGGGAGGGAGAAAGAGAGTGAGGGAAACATCAGTGTGTGGTTGCCTTTCACGTGGTCCCCGCTGGGGACCTGGCCCACAACCCAGGCATGTGCCCTGACTGGGAATCGAACTGGCAACCCTTTCGTTTGTAGCCCACGCTCAATCCACGGAGCAACACCAGCCAAGGCAGGAATTCTTTTTCTTTGTTTTGAAGGGGACGGTAACAATACCACACCGCAATATTTTTGCTCTCAGTGTAGTATGGTATATTATGTTTCTTTTTTTTTTAATTTAATGTTGCCATTTCCAAAATATATTGAGTGCGTTAACATTTAGCCAGCATAACAGATAACGTTATTTCAGTTATTTGTGATGTCCTGATATTTGCATAAAGGCTATATTTCTCTCTGTGTGTGTGTTTTCAAAGCATCATGTATTCTCTCCATGACAAATCCATGTACAACATTCTCTCATTTTGATGAGAGAGAAGATAGGCATCTGAAAAATGCATTTTTTCTACACACAAAAGTGGTTCAAGTTGACCTAGTTGGTTACTAAAGATGAAGAGATGCAGTTTCAGCAAGTCCACATGCAACTGGGCTGTAAGCATGTAGTGGTGAAACCTAACCCAGGTCTGTCTGCTCCAAAGCTGTTCGGAAGGAGGAAATGAGTGGGGCGGGCCTTGTCGTTCCTGACTCATCGGCTCTGCATCCTCTCTGTCTGTCCTCTAGCTTGTAAACTCACCCAGGTTCTGGAGGCTGTGGCAGACAGTCACATTCAGAGATGTGTTTGAAGCATCAAACACGTACCGGAGCCAGTGCAAACACATGGGCAGGGCACTGTTTATAAAATAATTCTTCAGTGTTAAAGGCATTTAAAAATAACCTTTGGTTCATTGGTTTTGTGTCTAGCTACTGAAATGCTAAATAATACATTGTTTTCCACTGAACTATACAGAAAGCTTTATGAGATGCTGAAGTTACATTACTTTGAAGGTGGTTATGGGCATTGGTATTTCCCCTGATTCCTTCACAAAGGATTTCTAATGAAGTGAAATTGTGCTCTTCAACAGGAAGATCAATAATTGATGTAGGAGAAAGTTTTAGCCAGTCTTTGCACAGGTCATTAATCTTGTTAAATGCAACATTGTGATGCTATTATTGTAGCAGACAGCTGTGATTTAGGAATAGCCACGTTTGTTTGAATAGTATGGAATTAGAGAAAAGACTTAAGCTTATCAAGTGTTGAAAACAATCTGAGAGTGTGGAGTGGAATACAGACTCCCTGGGTATTTTTGTATTTATTTAATATTGACTTCAAAGGCACTCTTCTTCAGTCAGCAAAACCACCTGCTTGCTCCTATCATAAGGGAGACATGAAAACCTGTTTTAGTCATTTAAAATTTGTATGAAAAAATAATTTTTATGAAATTTTGTCTGCCTGGTTTTAAAAGTATCTTTTAAAATGTATTCAGAGTTTAGAAATGCAAAACTGAAAACCAAATACGTATCACGGGCCAGCCCGGCACCTCATAAATGCACATCTGTAATGCTGCTCGCGGTTTCCCTCTCTCCCGCAGTGTCTCCGGCAGATGGGGAAGCTGATGACAGAGTGCTGGGCGCACAACCCTGCCTCAAGACTGACGGCCCTGCGTGTTAAGAAAACACTCGCCAAAATGTCGGAGTCCCAGGACATTAAACTTTGATCCGAGGGGTTGGGGGGCATTACTGGAGAACGTCAGATCTTCTCTTAGTGGGCAAAGCAAAAAATGTTCCAGACACATCCACAGTGCAAGCCTTGAACGTAGCCCTGCTTCCCAGCGGGCCCAGCCTCATGTCTCAGGGAGCAGCCTCGACGAAGAAGTTCCCAGAAACAGATTTATTGTGTCTGTAGGAGGTTGAAACTGCTTGGGTAACTTGTTCAAGAACTGATGCTTTTTGCTTTCTAAGAAAGCCCCGTATTTTGAGATTGCCCCCTCTTTATCCCTAAAAGATGCTTTAATTTTGCCAAAATATAACAAGTGATTTAGGTGTTTTAAGGTTTATACTAGGATAGTTTAAATAATAGCAATGGAAGTTCTTGCCAGAAATTCTGCTGGAAAGTAAATTAAAATAGTTTTTCCATTGGTAAAACGTTATTGCACTCTACAAACCAAAAGACAGTCTGTGAAGTTGGAGAATGCAGAGTGGAACTCTCTGGAAAGCCCCTGCCCCACCCCTCAGACCACTTTGGCCAGCCCGCGCTGGGCGCCGCGTCAGCACTGTGAATGCACCTGGGTACACACACCACCTGTTTGGGGCCGCCTGTGGGGGTCCTGCAGGTGACCTTTTGCAGCTTCAGAGGATATGGAACAAATGAAGATTTTATGTGATTCTAGTAGAAGTAGTAAGTGTCAGTGTTCTTCTTCAGAGCCACATGGTGTTTCTGATTCTGTTGGGTATTTCTCTCATGGTCGAGTCCCTTCCTTTTCATTAAATACAAACAAAGCCTTTCTTTTAAAACAACGTGCAGAGAATTGACCCATGCATGCTTTTGATCTCTCATTGAAAAGTTCAACATTAAGTAAAATGGCCATCAGTTGCACTGAAGACCACATGCTTTACAATAGAGATAATGGGCTCTTGTGTTGTAAGAAGACCTTGTCAGTAGGGAAGAGGGTGGGGGTGCACAGGGCTCCTTTCTCATATACGCAGAAGAGCCCATCTCAGAAGCACAAGGGGAAAGTTATGCGCACCTTACTTTGTATAGATAAAACCAGTTTCTTTTCGTTATTATCTGTCTCTTTTGTGTCTGAGTTAAGAGGAGAAGAAGCATATGTCAGGTTAATTTAACTAAATTTTAATTTAAAAAAATAGATACATATAACCTCCAAATGGGACAGCGGAGGAGAGCTAGTGGAGGCCACAAAATAGTATGGCTGCTGTGATTTATTTTGCTAGAATAGACATGGACTGAGTATATACACCATAAATGATCATATCACATCTTAGGAATACTGACTCTATTTTATTTTATTTTCATGCTGTTCAGTTCACTTTTTAATTTATTAATTTTGTATTCTCTGTGGCAACTGCGCAAAACATCTCTTCACCTACTCAATTCTGCCGGATTTTCACTTTGAGCAACTTGAGTCCAATCATTGACAGGGCCCGTGTTCCTGAGCAACAGGACCATAAAGTTCAAAGTCGTATGCATCCCCCTCGCCTTTATTCATTTGCATGTCCTTACTATGGTTTTCGTTTGCTGCTCAGAAATTCTGTAATTTAGTAAGGAATCGGGAAGTGCTTTCCCCTCAGCCTTTTAAAAAAAGGACGTTTCTTCCAGACTCCTCAAGGGGGCAGTGTTTTATAACACATTTTCACCACTTGCTGACTGAAGGATGGAGATTTTTTGAAAATTTGACAGCTGCATGAAAAATGGGAAAATGTTTTTCTCACTTCTGAAGTCGGCTTGCAGCTGGTGGCTTGTTCATTCAGGAAACATCCGAGAGCAGAGTGGCTGTGAGCTGTGCTTAGTCGGGGAGGATGCTGAGAAGAAACACAATGTTCTATACGCAGCCTTCACTTCCCAGGGCTTCAGAGCCACATTTTGTTTGTAACAAAGAAGATTTCTTGATTCTTGAATATGAACAGTTTTTTTTTAAATTAGACACAGTTGGTTCCAAATATAATTTTAATCAGAATGCTGCTTTTGGTGATACTGAAATAACCTGACTGGCAATGTGATGATGGTTGCTTTCTCTTGTGTCAAATTGTGTTCTTTGTGATAGCTTAGGAGGAATATGTGGCCTGAACTAGGTGTTACAATCATCTGAGCCATGGAGAGAAACGTCAGTGCCTCTGATCAGATCATCTACAAACAAACCAGTACACGTTTATGCCAGTTGAGTGGGGACATGTTTTGGTTTCTTGATTTTTCCTAAATGTTAAGTGAGGTTGGACTTATTTTTAGACAAAAATGTGTGTTCTTTTTGATAAGTTTTTATATATGGTAACTTCAAATCAGAATATTTTTGGGGGAGGTGATGATTTGAAAGTAAACTAGTTTTCTAGGGAGGTGTTGGTTCTAATGAAAAATAGCAGGAAATTTCTTCTGTATTACTTGATTAGTTGCTTTGGAAAAATCAATAGCTTACTTTCTAATTCTCAACCTGATTTACTCACCATTGAACATTTAAAAGTTATTTCTGAGATACTTCAAAACATCTATTTAGTTATTACAGTATTTCAATGCAACAAGAATTTATTTATGAATAGATTTTTCTGTCTTCCAAAAATTCAGCTTACTTAGAGAATCCTAAATTGTTCTTAAAGAGACTACCTACTCACTTCCAAATAATTCTTTTTCATTTTTAAATTTCTAGTAGCTCAGAAGTGAATTGTATTTTATTTTATTTTATTTTATTTTATTTCCTTTTTGTTTTACCTTTCTATATAATAAGTGGGAACCTGGAAATTAATAATGTAGTTGATTTCTTACTGTAAGGACTATTTCAAAGACTAAGATTTCCTCCCAGTTGCTCCCCCAAAGGAGCCCTCAAATACTAGTTGCTAGCTAATATAAGTTTTGTATGCTAAGATGATCAGGTTTATAGTTTATTATGTGTGTATATTTTCTACAAATATATATGTATATATAAATATTATGTTCAATTTGGAGTCTGGCACAACTCCATTTTGTGGATTAGAGATTTAAATATTATGGATGATAAAGCACTAAATGAAACATAATATTTATTTATGAAAGTTGTGTAGATTGTTAACTCACAAGTAACAGTGCTATGAACATTGTACGTGAGGAGACAGGCTTGGACCTCCTGGAAAGCACCGCTCAAAAGTCACTAGTGACCATTCTTTTTACTCTCAGAACATGAAGCTGCTTAGAAAACATGCTAAGATTTTATTTACAGGGAATTCCTTGCTTCACTTGTGTAGTGGGGTGTGGCAAGGACTGAGAGACAACCGAATTTCATGTTTCTAGAGTCATGCATATTCATTCATTAGAAGTTCCAGTGTTTTATGTTGTCGGTCTGTTCTAGTTTTTCTCTGTTTGTAGGTGGAAAGGCACCGAAAGAAGTATAGTTTTTAAACTTGAATAGTTCTGTGGTTATAACTCCTTAGAAAACTCAGTCACATAGCAGTGGAAATGAATAAAATGGCACCAGAAGTGCCATTATTTAGCAATTATGATTTAGCAATTATGATTCTTCTTAGAAAACAAAACAAAACAAAAAAAACAATGCCATATTTTTTGGAGAAGAGTTGGCAATATATAAAGGGTTTTGTTGTCTGTTTCAAAAGAAGACTCATTTGTGTTCTTTTGGGGAACCAGTGCCTTATTGAATTTGTATATACTGTAATTATTCAGGACTAGGGAACAAACAGTTGTATTGGTTACAAATTGTTTATGGCTTTGTTTGAACATTCCCCCAAATAAAATGGTTTCATTCTCCCCTTGGAAAGAACGTGTCTGTTATGTTACAGTTGTGCTTTTCTTCTGTCTTTGAAAATGCGGCATTGTTATGCGAGGGAAGGTGGCGGTGGAGGGGAGCGATGCAGGTGAATTTATACACGTGGTTTCAGGAGAGTGAGAGCCACAGTCCAACAGCTTCTGTTTTCCCTGTAATGAGGAGGCACAGTCATTTTCTGAGAGGGAGAGGAAAGATAGGGAAGGCCACGGTTTAAAGAAGTGAGCATTGTACTGTGGAAAACGACAGCCAGATGGCTGTGGGCAATGCTGGGCCTGACTGAGATCGATGCTGCCTGGCTTAGTGGGTGAGGGCGTGGCCTCTGGACTGGGGGACAGCCCGCAGGGCCTCCAGGCTCACTCACTCCCTAGGCTGAGTGACAGGCACAGTCTGAGTTTCTTCCCCTTGAAGATGAGAATCACACTGATGTCTATTGCATGGACTGGTTCTGAAGATGAAATGCAATCCATGAGCCAAGCCCCTTTTCTCTGTAGTTTTAGGATTTCATTTTTCTACCAGCAACCTAAATGTGGGCATGGACACTGCAGTAATTGGATTCATTCAGCATGGGGTTTACCAGGCCTAAGGACCATAGAAAATAAAGAATATCATCATCAAGGGCATGGCTGACATTGTCCAGAGTGGGGACAGGATCAAAGGGGAGCCCACCAATGGGTCAAAGGGCAAGGGGCCCTGAGGGGTTGAGGGAGCACACTGGCAGTTTTTGAGAAAGAGGCTGCGGTCAGAATGGAGATTCAGAGAGGAAGCGGGGAGACTAAGGGTGCGATCGCCGTCGTGGGTGGGTGTGGTGGGCAAGCTCACTGGTGATGGAAGAGGGGCATGAAAGCCTGACCTGTGGGTCTGTCTGTGGATTTTGAAGCTCCCAGGGTGGTGGCATAGAGGGACAGACACAGAGGGAGGCCAGAATTCGGAGGTCTCCAGTGACCTCAGTGTGCAGAGAGGCTTGAAATGGGTGGTGATTCTCATCCATGCAGAAACCAAAAACTGGGTGTTCTACTGGAGAAACACAGGGTGACTCTTCACATGGAGGGCGGCCCTGGTAGGAAGAAATGAGGGAGACAACATTCTCCGTTGCTTATAAATATAATTTATTACCTGTTTAAAAATTCTTTCTTACAATTTATACATGTTGGCTGACAGAATAAATGCAGGCAATTTACAAACCAAGGGGACTGCAGGAAAATGGGGAGAGGCATCAGAGAGAGAACAGAGGCACACCCGGCGCCAGCACCCTCACCTCCGCCACATGGCGCCACGGCGGGCGCAGTGCTGGGGGGAGCACTCCTCCTCCACCAGGGGTTTCTAGAAAAGGGATTGCATAGAAGATAGAGTAAGAGGGAACTCCACAACAACAAAAGAAGTGTTCCATATCTGAAAGCCAAGGTTGTATTGTTGCATTTAAAAAAGGAAAAATGACAAAGCACAAAACCTCCATCTGACATTTCTGCAGTTGAACAGTTCCAAAGGGAACGGCAGGTGGATGTCACAGGCTCTTCAGCACAGACTGCCAGGGCTTTTTCTCTGACAAACATTGGTTGTCTTCTTTAGAAAGAGCAAAGATAAAGGTCACCAATGTGCGACAGCTTGACATCAAACCCAATGGACACAGAGAGCACTGTGACATCCAGCGCAAGCACACGGAGTGATGCTGTCCCTGCACTTGGGCTCCGTGCTCTGTCTGGAGGGTGAGAGTGAGGGTGCCACCACCAGCAGGTCTAGGAAGGAACGGAGGGAGAACGCAATCCACAGATCGCACGTGCCACGTGTTCTCATTGCGGTCCTCTTTCTTCTCCACGCCCGGAGCAGTATCCACTGGTGTTTGGAACCCTGCACTAGCAGGCGTCATAAGAGACTAAGGATATAAAAGGGCAAAGGCCTTTTCCACTGTCTGTAGCTTTCTTGCTCTTTTATGCCTTTCTAAACAGATTTGTTTGAACAGAGAGAACATAGCTCTCAGGTCATGATTCTCGGATGTTGCCTCATCATCGTGCTGAGGTTCAGAGCCACGGACTCATCGTCCATTAGGGTTCAGGTTCTGAACTCCAGCTCTGAGGGCTATTCCTCAGGGTTGGTGCCATCGGGCTCAACAGCAGGTCTGGCAGTGTCAATACCAGTAGACCTTTGGGATTGAGGGATGGTGACGCAGAGGAGTTAGGCATATTTAAAAGGGGCCCTGTCCTGTTATGGACTTGAGAGTTAATAGTTTTGCTGAGGCACACATCTGAAATGGCACATTAAGAGGCTGGCATACAGCAGCAATAGACTTCTGCTGGTGGGCAGCTGATGGTATCTTGGGGCAGCGTCCCCATTTTCCACCCAAAAACTGGTGGGTTATGATTCTCAGGACATTCTGCATGGATTCCTGACTTGGGATCCTGGAAGATCTCTGGGCAGATCTCATCAACACACAAGAGTCCAGTGGACAGTGGGATGGGATATGGCCCCTTATGAGGGCTAGGCTTTGTGTGCTAGTCTGTTTGCAGAGTTTCTGTCATCCTGGTAATCCTCTCCTTGACCCTGCGGAAATTGGTCTGGAGCACACCTTCCATGTAGTTGAACGAATCCATTGTCATCCCACCAAAGGTGAGTACCGGGAGGTGACAGGCCCCCTGGAAAACCTGGAAGCCACAAACCCTTCTGAAGACAACATTTTAAAGCATGATTTCTGAAAATGGGGGCAACCACAGGGCTGATACAATGAAAGGGGTCAGGGAGTTCATTGTCTGACTTAGTCTGTGGCGAAAACCCACCCAGTAACAGGCAAGGCCATCTCCCTGCTTTAGAAAGAGAGCAGGTTTTCAGGCATGAATTCTGGAAACATTTATGACTCCATTTGGTTTACTGACCTGTAGGGACAAAGGCTTAAATTAACATTGGTTACAATGTATTTATATACTTTATGCCTTATTCCATCAAAAAAATCTTTAGAAGTACAAGGGAAGTCTTTCAAAACGATTATTATAGCAAAAAATACAAATAGATTTCTAGGGTAGAGAAACAGCACTTCACTGCACAGTGGCAGATTTCTAAGAATTTCAGTCAACATTAGTTCAGTCAGTAAAGTTAAAAAAAAAAAGAATACAAAAGCACAAACAAAAAGCCCAAAGTGTAATAGTTGTTCCCGTGAGGCACTCCAAAGGTAAAAAGAAGAAAAAAAAGTATTATTACCTTGAGATCATAATAAAAATATTTACCGTACTGGACCTACAAATTTTAATGCTCATTGACCATCACCATCTCTGTAAATAATAGACTTTGAGTGAAGACACTGATTCATGAAAGCTCCTCGAGTCTCAGACAAGATGGATAAAACTCAATTTCACTTCAGCTGTTTCTGTGGCCATTCTTTCTCTTGCCCGCCTTGGATTTGCACTGAGGTCTCTAAGTGAAACTGACAGCTTGTCTAGAGCAACTGCTTAGCAAAAGCCAAAGCTGACATTCAATCTGAAGACCAAGAATTTGACAAGTAAGCTCTTTCTACCTTCTTTACACTCCCTTGTAGGTCTTCATATGGAGTTCATTCCCTTCCCCCAGGGGGCAGACCTTAAGGGAATGAAGACCTGTGAATTCTGGGGAGGTAGTGATCCCCATATTGTCCGCCTTCCTCTGACACTGATGACAGAGGAGCAGGTGGACCCAGAGCACAGCTGTGTCCCTGACAGGGACACTTACGGATCAGATCCATAGACAAGAGCCTTGTTTACTCCTTTCCAGGAGAAGTACTAAGTCTTGACTCTGCTCTCTGAATGCTCACTTTTAAGATATTGGAGAAACGCTATTTGAATATATTACTGAGTGTGTAGTTTCCAGAGCATCCTGAACGCAGTCTCCTTGATGTCTCCCTAAGGACGGTCTACTGTTTGAAAGCTACAAAATGATAGTATATATGAAAATGGCCAATGGTTAGGCAGTTTAATCAGACTCCTCCCACAAAATATTGCCCTGTCCTGGAACAGCCGACACTGCTGCAGCGAGGGTGGGGTTTTCTGTGTAACTGTGGGGCGTACCCACGTCAGTGTTCACGCTAGGTGCAAAAAGGCTGCTAGCTGTGAGGACCTGGGGGTTACACGTTCCCATCCCCTCGTGCCAGGTATCAACTCTGAGCCCAACTTCTCTTCCATCC
The DNA here is from genome assembly GCA_004024845.1 of Tonatia bakeri. Lineage (NCBI taxonomy): Eukaryota > Metazoa > Chordata > Mammalia > Chiroptera > Phyllostomidae > Tonatia > Tonatia bakeri. Next base: position 814,218 of record PVIA01000007.1, read on the forward strand.
AGACCACTTTAAGGAAGTTCACATGAGTGTGGTAAGAAAAAAAAAAACAACAATAAGAACAGGATGAAACCTCTGCCTTTAGGTCCCCAAATTCAGAAGAAAGGAGGCTTGTTCTCCTTGATCAACAGTCACATTTTCAATTACTTAGACATAGGATTCTCATTTTCACATGTAACATTATTTCCAAGTGGATGCTTCTTACATTTCCAAACACAAATGTTAGAGAACCAAACGTAAGGAGACTTAAAATGTATAAGGCCCCATGAAAAATACCGTGTAGATGTTTAAAATGACAGGTCTTCAAAGACTGTTTTATATAGATGTTTATGTATTTATATTATTTCTATCACCAAATACCAACTTGACATGTGTCATGTGTGAATGAATTGACGAAGTAGGCTCATAGTGACATGAGATTTTTGTTATGGGTACTTTGAGAAAAATGTGAAAATAAGAAAACTGTATTTCAAATGAAAAATGTCCCACGTTCATTTGTCATCAAAGTCCTGTGGACTCCGCAGGTATTCCTTCCCTTTGTCAACTTTTAGTGTGTTTGTGTAACAAACTCAAGGTGGACGGTGTTACGCGACACTAGGTGGCGCCACGGACAAGTGATAAATTTCCCTTCCTAGTGAAGCAAGCCTGTCTCTAGGCACAAGCTGAAAAGGCAGGAGAGGCAGGACTGGACACACAGAGTGGCTAATGAAGTGGCTGCCTGGAAATGAATGGATGGCTCTGGAGCTTCTAAGTTTGAGAGCAATCTAACCACTCTTGCTTTTTTCCACAGAAGAAGATCAGAATTCATAGTGAAAATGACCTGACATTACGTGGTATGTTGATGTGTGGAAGGTGCCATTCACATGATGGGAAACATCACAGGAACCTGCAACTGCTGAGAAACGGACACCTTGCTTATAAAGAGCCAGGCTCTGTTCCTGTTTTTGGTGCTGGGATGCTGCACCTGAGGTGAACGCCAAAGGCCCTCAACAGCGTTGACAATACAGTTCCTGCTCTGCTACCTATTTCTGTGTTGATGACTTTTCAGTGACACTTTTTTCTAGTTCTACTTTTGAACTGATTATCTGGATAGCTGCATATTTACTCCTTCTACTTTTCAGTAGGCATGGGAGTTCCTTTGAGAGTCCTTCAGATTTCTAATTCTTAATTGCCATAGACGACAACCCCCCAAACTAGGGATGGCAAGCAAGCTTGGGAAGTTTCAAGAAGCAGCAATGGACGATAGCTCTCTTTGATCTTCCTCCATTTTAAAAAATATATGTTTAATTTTTTTATGTAGAATACAATTTTGTTATCTTTTGGTCAAATTATGCATCGGTACAGACATTATCCACTGAACTTGTTTATTAGTGCAAGCTTTCCCTTTCGTGGTAAGAGTAACATATTTTTCTATATGGTGCAGGGGGTGGCCTGAGAGAGACAGATTATCGAATACATGCCTAAAACAGAAAACAAGAAATAAAGGGTATGAAAGGAAAGGCTTCATACCAAAGTATCAGTATTTTCTCAATGACAAGGATGGAGGGGTCTAGAAATATCAAGAAGTCACCAAAATACAAGAGGAAATATATGTGGAAAGGAGGGAGAAACTCTATGAAATTATTTCTAATTCAAATCTGTCCAGCAAGCTGGATGCCTCCAGCCCAGCATAAGCCATGGCCACATTTTCAAGGTTCTTATTCATACACATGGGTCCCTGTTTTTCCATCTTGATTTGGCTCCTGGGCTGTTGACTCGGTTCCCCACCTGCGGAATGAACTGAGTCCCTGTGTTAAAACACATAGCTTGTGATGGTCCTAAGGAAATACCCTTGTTTACATAAAGTAGTCTCTTGATGAACTATTTTTCAGTTAAAATTCTTTTAATTAAAAAAATTTTGATCATGACAGTAATAGAACATAATTTGCTACTAACCAGGAAGGCAAATGGTCCCAAGAGAGGAAAGAAAAGTGATAATAAAGGGATGTCGTCTCAGTGAACAGCATCATTCAATGACACAGAGACAAGACTTGAAAGCATAACAAATATGTTACAGGTTAGAATAATTGTCTTCCAAGTTGGAAGTATATGAAAGGCATAATGTAACCTGGACAAGAGTCTAGCTTTGATGGATCTTGAAAGGGTCCAGCTCAGAGCCACTGTAGTCTTCTCACTGGTGAGTGAGGCTGGAATGGGGGTCCAGCCTTGAGATCATCTGACCCACCCCCGTGTTTACAGGCAAGGAAGCTGAGGTCTAGTGAGGTCAAATGATTTTCCCAAGTAGCACAGCTAGACAACGGCAAACCCAAAGTGAGAACTGGTTTCCTGATTTCCAGTTCAGAGGCCGTTCCTCCAACCACACTGCCTCCAAGGGAGACAGAGTGCTGAGGGGGTCAGTGTGGGGCCATGTGACCCCTGTATTAAGTGAACTTGAATAGGGAACGCTTCACGTGGTAAGACTCAGAGGAGAAAGACCCTGCCCGACCAAGCTGTAAGAACAGACTGACAAGTCAGTAAGCACTGACTACCTCTGGGGCAGAAGGACAGGAAAAGATGAAAGGCCAAGGAAGCAATGCCTGTTTAATTAAACTGGTGACCATGCCCACCTTGTTATGGGAGACGGTGAGACAGGTCTAGTCAATACCTAAATACTAACAGTACTGCTAACAAAAACAGAAGTTAAAATAAAATTCTTTTACTAGAATACTTGTAAATACTTGTTGATAATAATAATAATGATACCTTTAAAAAAACAATTCAAATCGCATATCACACACACACACACATTTTATGAAGAAATGCTTGTTTGTGTGGTTGAACATGAATCACCGTCCTTCCGGCAATGCCACAGTGTTATTCCCAGAGGGCCTGGGAAGGCGTCCTCCAGGAATAAGGAGTCTTAGCTATTTCTCCTTTACACTTAGATCTCCACTTCCCTGATACAGACAGTAACACTGATTTTACAAGTTCCAGAAACAGAACACTGAGGGGAGGATTATCTGAGACACTTGAAGCACATGATTTGTAGCAAAAGTCTGTGATTTCTCTGTAAATTACTAATCTGAAACAGACACAACAAACCGTCCACAGCTTCAACTTCAAATGATTTAAACAAAAATAGAACGAGCCATGGACAGCATCTGCATCCCTGTCCAATTTGATGTAAACAACGTTTGTAGAAATTGGGTTTGTTAAGAAAGTTTATCCATATATCTGGATAGCAATAAAAAGCGTTTCCTAGGAAACTGTAAGATCCTGTACCACACAGCATACAGCCCAACAAAGAGGAAAATTAGGTTGGTTTCTAAATTCAAGGTACAAATGTACACGATTGTTCTTAACTCCTGTGGTGAAGTCCCAGCAGAGTGGGCATGGGTGTTGGTAGTTGAATCTGTTTTCCTTCTCTCTCCCGCTGCTGTCTTGCCCGTGAAGCTCATTGGTCTTGTCTGGATTTCCTCCTCAGCGGTGATCCCCTGGACGGCCACAGACTCCCTGTGCATTCTCGTACTTCACTGCCAGTCCCAGCCCGGGTCAGTACTGTCCTTCCACTGATAAAGACACTACTGTTTCATGCCTGCCCATTTCCTCCAGGACAGCTGCCAGCATGCTCAGGTTTCCATCCGGGAAGTTCTGTGCTTCCCAAAGATCCAGGATTACACCAGTCGGGCTCGATTTGGTGGCAAAGTAATTCAAGTACCTGTAATTAGAAATGGGCAAGTGTGCTGAGTAGTGTGATTTACCGATCCATTTTCTCTTTACTTTTTACTAATCCCTTCCGTCTCTCCACTTGCCTGTTACAGAACTGTGTCCCATCTGAGAGAGAAACTGTGGTTTACAGGGAACCTTCCTAAAAAACTAACCCAGGCTTCCTTAGATCAGACCCAGACAGGAGATGTAATGTTTAACTTTGTTAACCTCAACTCTGAGGAAGATAATTTAAGAGACAAGATGTGTACGGGTTATATCTTAAGCAGGAAATCAAGAGACTTATGTTTTCTTTCTGGCTCAGGATCTGATCATCTCTGACAGGTCACGCCATGTCTTTGGCTTGGTAGTGATGGCGACATTTTACAAAGGGATTTCTGAGGTCACTTTATAATTGAATGTCAGTGCTGTGCTTTGCATATTAGTGATTCATGCAGCTCTATGTCCTGCTCAGTAGGAGTTGGAAAACAATAATGACTTCAGTGAGTGGATATGCAATGGAGGGGGATCTAGCCCATCAGCTTTGCATAGTGGATCACAAAACTTGATATGACTTGTAAATGCCAGATAAGCCCAGAATGTCTCTCAACAACATGTTTGCAAAATCACAGTGCCAGATACAAAGAAGAAGCTTAATACATGTTGGCAGAAAGTAAATAGATGTATGGATGAAAAAAATAAACAAATGCTACCGTATGTCTAACCATTATCAGCCTGGACCCCTATATGTCTACCGGAAACAGTCCCTGGAGCCTGGCTGTGCTCACCTGTCCAGGTTTAGCTTATGGGCCAGCATCCTCCAGTCGTGACCTCTGGTCTGTGGGGCGTCCAGGCTGCTACAGAGCTTCTGCCGGATTGGGGGAGGGATGCTGAAAGCGCTGGGGCCCGTCATGGTGGTGATGGTGCTCGCTGGGTCCAGCAGAGGCAGGTCGATGCCAGTGGGTTCCTGCAGTTCAGGCGCGGGGACGACAAAGCATTATTTCTGAAGACAAAAGCAATCCCTAGTGAGCCAATCACCATAATGCCTTGCTGTGAGCGATAAGAGGAAGATGGGTGCTATCAGTCTTCCTAGTAAGAATGGCTTCTTTCTGGCTGCAAGTTGTGATTAGCTATCTGCAGCCTGGCTGAGAAGAATAGGTACATTTTGAGCTGAACTTTGCATAGTCTTGGATATATGGGTGAATAGATTTGAGATGAGGAAGCCAAAAGTTCAGAACCTCAAGAAACTGTCTAACCCTGAGGGGAACGCCCTAGGCAAACGCCCAAGTAAATTCTTGCTCTAACCCCTGCAGTAGATGGTTCTGCTTTTGTTGAATGAAATGGAACACAGCTCTCCTCTAAATGATATCAAATTAAGACTAATTTTTTGAAGAAAATGGTGAACACAGTCTATTGCCTTAGGGCAAGCTGCTAATGGCATCCTCCAATTGCTGTACACCCTTATTTTTTAATCTAATTTTAGTAGAGAAAACCATAAATTGGCTCTTAAAATAGCTTCAGCTCATAAAACAGCACAAATGCAAAATCTGAATTTCATCTGTAGGAGAAATTCTAATCATTTTCTGATCTTCTGCTGGTTGCAAAAGCAAAAGCAAATGTTGCCAGGGAACTATTAAAGCAATAACAGACAATCTCCTTAATCTGCTTTAAATGTCACCTCTTTCTCTCTCTCTAAAAGCAGGTAACTCCTTAATGTACATAATTAGTTGCTAGAGGATAAACTAGCCATACACAGTTTCAGCCATCGGGGAGTCGCCGGGGTCTTGCAGAACGTTCTGTTCAGGAGGCAGTGCCACCACGGCCCAGAAACTCTAAACCCTGCTGCTTCTGTACAGTAGGGGTCACTGCCATCTGCATTCCAGTATTGACTGACAGCATGTCCTGTGTTCCAGGATCAGCAGCTGATGCCACTGCTAGGTGTGTGTGATCCCACTGCACAGGTCCACTCACATGTTAGCACTAAACAAATTTTTTTGCAGTAATATATGCAGTGGTGTTCACTGCCATCACAGAATTTAGCCTCAAAACCCAAAGCTTGGCAAATCAAGACTCCCAGGATTCCTTTGTGTTAACTCCAGCAGCACATGCCAGGATTTAAAAGACTGGTATAAAACACAGAAGCAAAAACAGGAGCTGGAGTCCCCGAATGAGAATGTGACCCACAGATCTTTCCCGGCCCTGGGCACAGAGCTTCTTCCAAGGGACCTTAAGGAGAGAGGACTCCTGTCCTCAAGGGCATGGGGGTTGCAACAAAGGCAAGAGAAGGGTTATTTGAGAGTCTTGTTGGTGTTTATCGCTGGATTTATGTTGGAGATGTCTGAACCCACTTTTATTGGGCATGGAAAGATGTACGTCTGGGTTGGGGAGGTAGAGGCCAAGAAAAATCACATGGTATTTCCACAACAGTGCGGTCAGCCATGACGAGGTCCTCCTTGCTTTTAGTGTGGACAGTGACGCTGGGGTCCAGAAGGAAATCCACCATGTCCCTCAGCTGAGGTTAAATTCACACAGGGAGGGGCTGGTTTGTATAGTGCTGTTCCCAGAGACTCTTCTTGCTGTTGGTTACAGTAATTCCCTCTTACTTACCTGTGATCCATCCTTGTCTGCCACAATGATCTCCCTAAAGCATCAAACTGGTGTTTCTCTCTCCTACCCCATCATTAAGAAGCACTAAATGCCCCTCCTACCCTATGAAGCCCCAGCATTTAATCAGGCAGTGAGGGGTATCTGCACCATCTGCCCCATCAGCTGGGGTGAGGTCCCAGAGGCCAATGTCTGTGAAGTGCAGAGCCAGGCCTGACATGGAGGAGGGGCCCCGCGCCCAAGGGCCCCACCGACTGACCACCTGATCCTGATCTTTCTCAGGTTGTGTGGACATGACTCAAACTCTCCTCAGGCAGGATTACCCACTGTCCCTAGTATCACTTTTAAGAATCTGCCTCTAATAGTCCTTCTGCCCTTTCCTTTAATCTCTGCCAGGCAAATACCTCACAGTCTGGACCAAAACCATGTCCCCTGAGCAAACACGCCCACCAGCCTGGAGACCTACAGCCCTTCTCACAGTCCTTCTGCAGCCCTCAAATCCTGCCCTATGCATGGTGCTTATATTTATATGTTGCTTCCTCTGATTGCTCAAATTTTGGAGATGAGGGAATTTCTGTCGTCCTAAGAACTCCTGTGATTCAGAACACAGTGGCCTGCACATGGAAGCCACTCAGTTCATATTTGCTGAAATGAAAGAAAATATTTTTCCTAGTGCAGAAAGGGGCTGACACCAGTTTCTGACAGAAGGCCACACCATAGAGTTGGAAGTGGAGCTTCCTTCCAACTAAATGTGGCTAAGGCTATGGCTCCTCTCACGGAGAAAGGTGGGTGTGGCTTCAGGAAGGCTTGCTCACTCTCCGTGTGGTGTTCTTCTTCCAGTTGAACGGAGAACCATCACCACGTCCGGTGGGCCTTCCAGCCCTGAGTCTCAGCCCAGACTGCGTTTACTTCTGTGTGGCTGAAACAAGCTCAGTAAGGCAATATGTCTGTCTCTTGTATCAGATGTCTGACAGTAGCCTTGGAAGTGAAAGAAAAATACGCCTCTACATTTGCACTGAAATTTCAGTTGCTATTAGTTCACTTCCAGGTAAAAGTAGAGCTTCCTCTCACAGAATGCTTATTACAATAATCGCTTATGATATTGGTGCCATCTGTCTTTGATGTTGTGAGCCCCTTAAGCACATGATTTTTCTCCATGACCCAGCGCCTGCCAGGGGTGATGGCAGACACTCCCAGCACTCAGTCCACAGCAGATGCAACTTCCCACCCTTGTATTCTGACTCCTCCTAAAGTCATTTAGAAAACCTAGGCTTTCCCAATGGTCATTTTGGACAGAGTGTAGAAAACAGAACAGGTCAATAGGTGGAATGGGTAGAGCAGAGTGATGTTATTTGGTACATTTTTAATATTATTCCCTCTGTACATAGAAGTGTTGTGTGTCCATAGTTAACAGGGGTTATAAGGTCTTTGTCTATAGCGAAAACTAAATTAAAGGTATGAAGAGACTGTAAGTTTCTCTTCTCTACACTATTTTTTCTCTTGCTGCTGATGAGTAGCTTCTCCGTTATTACTCCCCCATCCCACTAAAAAAAAAAAAACCCTTTTATTACATTTACATTTTGACATTCATTCATGTCCATCCTTTTCAGATATTTTCATTCTTACATTTCATTTCTGTGAGACTGAAGGCTTTGTTTCTAGTTGAGGAATCTCTGTTCTGGCCGAAGCACTTGGGGAGGAACAATTGACCGGCTCTTGACATCACCACGGTCTATGTCAAGCACAGCCTGGTCTTCCTGGGGGCATCGGGGCCTCCCCTGCGCAGAGGGTCCAAGGGCCAGGCTGCTTTGTAAATGACTGCTGGTGAGAGCCTTGAGCGACGGGTGGCTGGGGGCGGGGAGCAGCAAATTCCGGGCAAGTCAGCTCACTCTGGGAGACAGGACCTCGCCACTGCAACCCCGTCCACCTGCCAGCTCGCTGGGTGACCAAGGAAGGGGCCCTGGGAGAAGGGCCCCAACCACAGACAGCCTTTTCTCTGCTTGGTTATGGTTTGTCAGTCACAGTGTATCCCTCCTCAGAGCTTTTGATGTGGATCTGGATCTCAGGGCTCCCCACAGCTAACTAACTGTTCAGAACCCAGCCCCACTGGTCCCCTTCGGTGGGCCGCCTGCACCGCATTCAAATGCTAACAACCACGGTGGGACTCGGTGACCCAGAAGTAAAAGCAGCAGAGTGCCCCTTAATCCCCAAAGTCATCTGACTCCAGGCGCTTCTGCCCCCTCTCTGTTAACACAGACGGGCAAAGGCCTCTGACAGGACGCAAGGCTGGCCTCCCTGAGCTGACTGTGGCCAGGTTTCGAAAAGAAATCATCCTTTCTCAGTGTTGGCACCACAAAGAATGTCCTTAAATTGTGATCACACTATGCAAAACTGTCTCTTCCTGCAGAGGCGGGGGTGGGGGGAGTGGGGGTGGTGGCGGACCGAGCAGGAAAGAGCCCCCAACAGCTCCCTTTCATTCGCTGCTGCATCTGATCCACCTTTTCATCACACAGCAAACGTTCCTGCTGAACAGAAAGCAAGCATCAAAGGAGCAGACCTCCTCGCCCCCTCCAAAATTCCGCAGCCTTTGTTGTCACTGGAGCTGGGTGGTTATTGAACTTTGCAGACCTGCTGGGCCAGGAAAGTGAAAACACCCTCCCGAGCCAGCAGGGGTGGTGCTGTGAGCCTGGGAGATAGGGCCTAAGCCTAGGGAAGGCCTGGCGGTTGCCATGGCACCCTGACTCCGAGATCGTTCCTTATGAATGTCACTGGGGTCTGTGACTAAAGTTGTTTATGAGTCTAAAGTCTTATGAAACTACAGGAGGAAATGATGACTGCACCCGGGCGGGCTGTGGGAAAGAGGGATAGAGAGTCTTGGCGGCTGACATGCTTCTTCCCTTGGTTTGCTAAGGAAGGCAGTCTTTAAATACGACATGTGGAGCGAGACATGCTGAACATTCTGACGTTTCATTCGCCACTGCGTGAGACAGCGGGGAGAAGCCTTCTTTTAAATCATACGCTGTCCCGCTGCAGTGTTAAAATAAGGCAACCCTGTGCACCGTGGCTCAGCAGAGAGCACAGAGCTGAGCCCTAGGAGGCCCCAGATGAGGCTGTCTTCCCACCACTGTGCTTATCCTGGTTCTTTGTTTCTCCCGCAGGAAGGGTTTCCACCCTCCAAACTGCAGCCGTGGAGCCAAGGTAACTGACAAGTTCACATGCACCCCCTCTTTCGCACAGAGAGGTTACAAATAGCAGTGCTGGTTGTTATTTCTGTAATGGGAACATATAAGAGCACCCAGCTGTACTGAGTGAGGATCACAGCAGAGAAAGGCAAAGCGATGGAAACTGGGGGAAATGCACAGATTTTACTTCTATTTCTGGAACATTTCTCCCACCAGGGGGAAAAGGGCATCTTTTAAAAAAAAATTGTTAACTTTTTGGAGGTATAATTGACGTACAACATTATAATTGTTTCAGGTGTACAACATAACGACCCCATGGTGAAACGGTCACCATGGTAAGTCTTGTTAACGTCCATCCTCAGTTATAGTTGCATTTTTTTCTTGAGATGAGGACTTTTACGGTCTGCTGTCTTGCCAACTTCAGCTGTGCCTCATGGGTAACTCCAGGGTCCGCGTAGTACCCCACACCCCGGACTTACCACTTCATAACTGGGCGTTTGTACCTCCACCCCCTCCCCCATGTGCCCAGGACTCAGCCCTGTCTCTGGTGTACCTTCCTATGTTTGGAGAGTGATGTAGACGAGACAAAGGGGGCCGAGAGATGTCTCCTCGTAACAAGGACAAAAAGGAAGAGAAGGAAAAAGGAGGTGTGGGGGCAGAGGCCAGTTTCTCCTCCTGCACCCCAGGAGGCAGCCCCTGATTAGACCCAGGGAGGCCAGTTCCCTGAGGACAGAAGGGGACAGGGAGGAGAGGGGGAGGGGGCAGAATGTAGCAAGCACCTCAGGGGACACTCTGGGGAAGGTCGTTCCACATGCACAGTACTTCCATTAAAACTTACACTTGGAATTCACATCTGTTGTAAAAAGTTAGAGCATGATCTTTAAATTCATGTCATGAAAAGTAAAAGCCTTGACTTTCAAAAATAATTCCTTATTAAATTCTTTTATATATCTAGCCCCGGTGTTCATTAAAATATTGTTCCATTAACAAATAAGACCTAAAGGAAGTTATTCAGGGTTTCCCATATGGCCTGCATCGAGACACCCTTATACTCTGCACTGTCTCTCCTCCCCACGGTCGTTCAGTGTCCTGATTTCTGAGATGCTCAGAGCTTCTCACCTCCGAGACGGTGCAGTTGAGCTGGAAGATCTGCCCTTCTCCTTCCACCTGCCGCACGCAGAGTTTGCAGATCAGCTCCACCGTGTTCAGGCTGAATCTCTCCAGAGTGAAGGTGCAGTGGAGGTGTCTCTGAGACCCACTCCAGATATGGTAAAAAGGAATCTCCTGAAGGATAGAAAAGGGTTAACCACAGATGAGTGACTCACAAGAAACGTGACTGTCAGACCCTGGGCTATAAGTACCCGTCTCAGTATTACACAGATCACCTCATTTAATCCTCGGAACAGGCCTACCAGTAAATACATCCCAGACTCCTTTCCAGATGAAAACTCTGAGGCCCAGAGATGTTAAATAAGTCAGCCAAAACCCCACAGCTAGCTGAGATTTGAACCCAGGGAGTCAGCCTCCAGAGTATATATACCTTAGCAATCAGTCACTTGTCTCTCATTAAAAAAAAAAAAGCTATTGTAAATGGTTTAAATAAAACCTACACACTCCAGTCATTGCTCATTAAAAGGAATCCCTGCTGTGGTTTTCTGGAGGAGAGCAAAGCAGCGCTAAGGGATAATGGGCCGGTCCAGTCCCTTTCAAGCCTACATCCCTCCTCTGCACAGCGCGGGGAGGCTCGGTGGGCTGCTGCAGGGAAGTCTTTGCCCTGAAAAGCGCCAAGCCTCTAACAGACATACATTTTCAAAACTCCAGACCACATTACAGAGACCATCCTAAAATCTTTTTTCAATAAAGGAAAGAAAAGGTCAATAAAGAAAAAATGGATGAACACCGTGGTTAAGGGCACAGAATTAAGTACAAACGAGAACACTTTCCCCTCCCCTACTTGGTGATTTGTGGCACGTTATGTAACCTTTCCACGCCGCATCCGAGAAAGCATAAGGAAAAGAGTACCTGAGCCCTACCTGACCGGGGTCAGGTGAGATAAACCAAAGTGTCTGAGTGTCTGGCACAGGGTAAGAATTCAGCCAGGCTTGGTCTGAACCAATAGCAGGTTATCATTACTATAAAAGCAGTATTTTTCCATTATGATTACACAAAGGAAATTGTTCATAAAAGAGGAAGATTTGTGGGCTTTTGTGACAGTCGCAAAATTGGGAGAAGAAGAAAGCAAAGGAAGAGATTTCGTGAGAAAGTTAAAAACCAGATCTCTCAAGCAAGTGTTGGCTGATCAAGAAGAGTGTGGCGTGCACCCCCACTGAGGCTCGAGGCTGTCACCGGATCAACAGGTCGGCTTCCCACAGCGTGGGTGTGAGAACCAGACCCCCGACAGTACGGAGGGAGTTGGAAAATCTCCTCTTCACCTCCCCTAGTACATCCATCGATTTATACCAGGAAACCACAACCAGCCCAGCTGCAGTGCTGGGGCGTGGGCCTGGACTTGCTGGCTTGCAGACTGTGCTTCACAGTTCATCCGAGTGTGTGTCCCTCTCCGAGGCCTGGGAATGAGGCTAGGGACCCCATCGCACTGTCCTTGGGAACTCAGCTGGCTGGTGGAGGAGGAGGTGGAACCCCCTGGAGAGTCCCTATGCTTTCAACAGGAATGTACAATGGGACTTGGGATCAATGTGCTAAGATTTAATAAAACGCTGACCAGGTTCTATTTTTGAATGCTTAATTCGGTTTCAAAACTGGGGACCCTTCTCCATTTTCAGAGTGGAGGTGCTCTCCTAGCGGGGCAGGAGACCACCTTGTGTCTCCTGGGGTGGCAGTGCTCTCCTGTTTTTCTTGGGGATGCAGTATAAGGCTTTTAAAGTCAATTCGATGTGAATATTTACCCTGAAAATGTAATGATGAACTTGGAAGTCTTATTTGCCTATAAAAGAATGATTGTTCAATTATTTGAAGGAGAATTAAGAAAAACGCATCCCTTCAAATACGTCTGGAGTATTTTCCAAAACTATGAAATAATCCCAAATTATTTGCAGAAACAAGTGCTGATGTATGTACGATTATCTTCAGGGAAGGGAATATATTGTGTCCAAGTGATTTTAGTTCTCCTTCACGTTGTCTCCAAGACTTTAGTTCATCTTGGGAACCTTACCTGATACTTAGCCAGCAGTTTGCTCTTCCAGAGGGAATGGGCGATGTCGTGAATGGACAGGCGCAGGTTGTGGGCGCTGCCTTTGAAATGAAGAGCCTTCGGTTCCTCTAGGAGCTGTCCTCCCATCTGTCTCTCAAGCTGCAAAACTTCCTGCAATGACACGCCCAAAGCCAAAAACAAATTACTGAATTGTATCACTTCCACCAGCTCTCTCATCAGATGAGTGTTTCCCACTGTGCCTGCCCTCAACCCTGCTAACTTGTGCAACACGTGGCAACCACTTCTGCAGCCTCAAGGCCCTTCAGCTGAAGCCCCTGCCAGTATGTGTGTGGCTGGATCCTGCTGACCATCAACTATTCGTCAGCAGTCCCACTGTTCGGGGCAAGTCCAGTACAGTCTGGAGTTCCTGACGAACAGGCAAAGTATTATTCACCTACAGCAAATAACCATAAGAACCCCAAATGGAAAACACCCAGATGGAAGAAAAATAGGTAGAAACATAAGTAGATAAGTAAGATGATCTTCGATGAACTTTTAGGGAAAGGAGCCAATAACTAGAAAATAGACCTGTATCTTTGACTTGGTAAAACCAGCTTGTAAACAAAAATTTGGAATGTGCTTTGGGTATTTTTTCTATCTTTTTAAGTTTCTTTAGCTACAGAAATAAAATAGTAAAATTTTGCTTAAAATTTTCTGTTGCAGGATTTCAAATTATTAAAAAAATTAAAATGTGTTCACTATATGTCCTATTAGAAGAAAATACACTGATGCAGATTAGGAAGGTTTCTCACCACCAAATATTGCACTAAACAGTTACTCATATTAAATTTAATTATTTTATTTTTTATTCATTATTTTTTAGTTCTCACCCAAAGATATGTTTACTGATTTCAGAGAAAGAATAAGTAGGGGAGGGTGAAGAGGGGGTGAGAGAGAGATACAAAAATCAGTTGCCCCAACCCCACCCCATGTGTCACCTGACTGGGGACTGAACTCACAACTTAGGTATGTGCCCTGAACAGGAATCGAACCTGCAACTTTTTGGTGCACAGGACAATGGTCCAACCAACTGAGCTACCCAACCAGGGCCAGATTTAATTTTAAAAAGAATACTTTATTTCTCAAGAAATGTGGCTGATCAAAAAATTTGTTATATAACTTATACTATAAAGATGTAAAACAAACACGAATTCTACATATACTTCCATTCCTCGATGCTCCATTAGCGTCCTAGTTAATGGGTGTTAATGAAGCATATCCAACTCCAGTTGCAACCATCCAAACAGCATCTAACCACAAGCTATCAGTGAACAAAATGTCCTGGGTCTCCTCTGCTGTCTGAACCACCCCCGTGCACACTTGGCTCCCCTCATACATAAAAAGTTTCAGTGATACAAATATGTGATATGTGACCTTTCTTTTCTTTAATAGGAGTTCAAGAAAATAATGGATTTTATAACAATATAATTCCTTCTTTGGTGATATTTCAATGGAAAACATGGGGTTCCATACACAGGCCCTTTCACACACGGGCGCTGGTGCCTGCTGGATGCCCCGCACAGACAGGTCGCGGTGGAGAACTGTGAGTATGCGAACCAGACTGTAGTCCACTAAGTGCAGAGCTCACCCACATCATTGATTAGATGTAAACAGCTCATTTGAAGCTGCTTCTTTAGTGGTGCTCAGCATCCATCATCTTTCAGTCAGGCCATTATTCTAAACCATGCATGCTGCTGAAAGGTCCTATAAGGTGTACGAAATATTAGGATAGTATGGAATGGTCTCAGACAGGGACTCCTCTAATTAGTGTCTAATGGAAGCAATAAGGCAATAGCACATGGATGGAAAGACAAGCGTGGTCCAGCTGCTTGAGAATATTGACGTTGAGATTATTCAATATTGCTGGCTGATGAGTAGCTATTACTTGTGACAGGATCCTGCCCCTAACCAGGCAGTCAGCCAGCCCCCAACTAGGCAGTTGACCACCCGGCTGCATATGCTGTGTCATTATGCTCTGGCTCCATTGTGCCTGTAGCTCAGCAGGCTCGGAGCGGCCCCTGGAGGCTGTACAGACCCACGCCACCCACCGGGGTCACACATGCTCCTCGTGGACCTCCTGCCCACAACACTTTACGCTCCATTCCTGGACAAGGACCTGGCCATGTGGAAATGAAGACATGAAGACGAATAAGGAAAGGGAGGGTTAATTACAGTTTCTTCTGCTTCAGCAGGAAGGCATAATGAGCTTATGTTGATCATGTTCATGTTCAGTGTCTAGTTAGCATAATAGAGAAAGCTGATGTTCCCAGTGAACCTGGCACCTGACAAATTCTAAAACTAAAATGATGTTTGTTTATAAGCCATTAGAAGAAAAGAAACATAATTAGAAATCTTTGAGATTACAGTCATGCCAATCAATCAGTTCTAGCTTCTTTCCAGTATACCCTAATTACCTCATCAAGACGTCTAAAGAGCAATCGATAGTAATTATCTGATTACTATAGATCTTCATTATGTCCAAATTATCTCCCTGGGATGTCTGAAAGAAGAAGCATTGTATTCCGGGAGGTAATTGTACCCAACGATGTATAATCCACACCCTATTCCTACAATCAACATAGATTAGAGAGGATATAGGGAGCATTGTCAGTTTTCTTGGCAGGGAAGACAATTGAAAACAACCTAAATTGCATATTGGCCATGACCTTGAAGTCAAGAAATCTAATACCATGTTTCAAGCACAAAATCTGGGGTGAGTCAGTCCTTGGCCTTGGCATTGACCTCAAGTCATGGTGAAGAGTTCTCCCTAGCAGGGAAAGTGAGTGGGCTGGCTTGAGCCCTTTTTTGAGAGAAAGTCCCAAGTAAAGTGTCATTTTACTTTATTTTTAATGTCATTTTTGTAGTTAATTCTTTTTTAAAAAGTTACAGTTGACGTTCAGCATTATTTTATATTAGTTTTGGGTGTACAGCGTAGTGGCTACACATTTATATAATTTACGAAGTGATTCCCCCTATAAGTCTGGTACCCACCTGGCACCACATGTAATTATTACAATTGTTGACTATATTCCCTATGCTATAAATAAAGTGTCATTTTAGACAATAAGACAAGAAAACACACACTTTCCGTATTCTTAAGCTGCCCATCTCTCCACCAGCCAGGAATGATGCAGTGCTTCTGCGCAGAGCTGGGAGGAAACTGACTTTTCTCTCCGCTTCGATTAGACATCAACCTTGGTGAGAGGTAAACTGCCCAGCACACCCACAGCATCCCTGCTCACAGCAGAGGTCTCTAAACACATGTGACTTCATGTGTCTACTAGTCAAAAAATTGAGCAAAGACACTGAAATTGAGAACAGGCTGACAGTGACCAGAGGGGACAGGGAAAGGGATTAGAGGGGAGAAGGGTGAGGGTTTTGCAGGAACAATTACAAAGGACACATGGACAATAACAAGGGGGAGCAGAAACAGAGGAGAGAGGTGGGGAGGGCTGGGGTGGTGGGGAAGGGTGGTGGGGGGAAAGGCAGAAAATTGTACTTGAACGACAATAAAAATGTTTAAAAAATCGAGCATTCATTTTGTATGTTTTTCTGTAAATTATAGGCCTATATCAATACATCAACATGTTGTTCTACTATAAAATACAAAAGCTAAAAGCATGAGCTAAGACAAACACAGAAAATGTGTATTAGTTTATGTTCACCCCAAAGTTCCGTGGGCCTGGGGTGTGCGCGCTCCAGTTCAGGGGCTGCTGGATTAGCTGGTCGACCTTGCCCTGGAGCTCTGGGAGAAATCATTCCAGGAGTAAATGACTCAGTTCAAAGGATTCTTGGAAAACCTAAATTAATCCTTTTTCCTGAAAAGTAGCAACTAGGATCATCACACTCAGGATGTTCAACTTTAAAGAAACAACCAAGTAAAGGAGAAGACAGTAAGCAAAGTGCAGATTAAAAAATATTGAAGTGGAAATTTAAGATATTAAAAGTAATATATAAAACAACACCTTGACAGCTGAAATCCTCTGAAACCACGCATGCGCCAGAGGTGACCTGCCTCACACAGCGAATCCCATGTATGACTTTTGTGTCGGAAGACAGAAGAAGCAAGACCACTGGACAGGTTAATTAAGCTTCTTTGCCCATATTGTTATGGTTTAAGTATTATAATTTCAGATATTTCCTAGCCCATCCCACTTAAAAATACTGTAACTTGTATTTCAAAAAGCTTGATTTTTGAGGTTCTTTCTGCATGAAATCATTTTGGTTTTTATGCATTGATGCAGGTAAGTAAGAGAATGTGAACATAACAGGTGTGTGCCTCGATCAACAACACACAGCATCACAGTTAAATGTGTTCCTTCCCTCAGTCTTCCTGGACCCATGCATTCATCCAGCACCCATGAGGCACACAGGCTCTGCCAGGAGCCCTGTCAGGCTCCGAGACACACAGGCAAGTGAGTCCCTGGCCCTGGCCCAAGACACCCCCGCACCACAGCAGGCAGACCGACATATAAACAGGTAACCCCAGCATAGTGTGCTCAGCTCCAAGACAGCTTCCTTACCACTAGGATATTTCATGCATCTTAAAAGAGAAGAGGAACAAAATATATTTAAGGTCAAAAGATTTAGGAAGACTTAAGAAAAATACCATGACCTTGGAAAGAAATGCCATAATGGGAATTAGGATCATCTAGGCTCTTTGTTTTCAGAAATATAAATGTCACCTTCCCTTGCAAACGCTGTCTCCCTCCTGGCAGCCCCGTACCTCAGTGCCTTGTTGGCTCTAGGTGCTCTACCTGTTGCTCTGATTGGCTGGCTCTGCTTCTATAGAAGGGGTCACTTTCTGAGTTTGTCAGTTCCACTTCCACCCTTCTAACTTAACCTTGAAAAGACTCTCTCAGGGGTCAGTTATCAATAGAGGTGTCGCTAGCCAATCGCTTCACAGGAACACACAGGAGAACCCCAGTCGTAATGTTGCCAGGAGCAGTCCCCTGGGTGTCAGAGCCCGGTTTCTGCGGGGGTCAGAGCAGTCCTGCGAGATGGCTGCATCCCCAGCATGTGGCTGCCCATCACAGGCCCTGATGGAGGGCTGTATTGATTCAGGGAACCTGTGAGGGATTGCTCCAGAGGCAGGGACAAGGGATTCCACAGTAGAAACAAGCGGCTTTCACAATAACCAATTAAACGAAGACATTACCCATGCCAAGCCATTAGCCTGGCCCACTTAAGAGCCACAATAAATCCAAGCTGTTTTAAAGGCCTGGACGTACAAAGGGAGCCCCTCTGGCCTGCACCCAGTGGTCTCTCCCAGGCTTAGAGATGAGAGGTTCCGAGCTCATTAAGGGCTGTTGGAGCAAGGCACGTGGGAGGAGCCCGACAACTCCCACACTCTGGTTTTCCCAAGCCCAGAATGTTGCTCTCTGCATCACTGCTGGGGTCAGATGGCACCTGCCTCCACTGCCACTCTTGTTTTTCCTCCTCCTCCAGCTCCTTCCCAGCCTGGGCCAATTTCCCTCAAGTGTCAGTCTCATGAGGAGTGCCCATGAGAGCCCCAGGTGACAGAGCTGCGTACACTGGGAATCAGGAAGCCTGTATTTCAGAACTTGACCAGGCTCTGCCTGAGTGCCAAGCAGTGACTTGGTGCCAGACCCTGCGTGAGGTCCTGGGGCCCGGCCCCATTCTCCACACTGTTCTCAGACTGATCCCCCATCACCCTCATGGGGCTCAAGAACTTGCCTCCTCTCTCGCACCGCTGCTCTGATTGTGCTTCCTACCTTGTCCTCCGAGGCACTTCCCTTAGCTTCCTGTTGCTCAAGAGTTGATCATTCTACCTGTCTAGCCTTTAACTTCCTTCTCTGTCACTGTCTGGTTTTCCCTCCTACACCTCTGCTATCACTGCTTTCCTTTTCTTATTAGAAATCTTACCATCTAGAGAGAGGAAGATGCCCATGCTTACCTTAAATCTCACATAACTCATTAAAATTGGATCTGGAAGAGGTTGGAGGAGGTTAAATCAAGGCTTTGTTTTATTTTGACTTGCCTTTTTCTCTGTAGTGTCTGGGTGTGACTTGCTGCACACTCTCTATTCCTGATGGAAACAGAGCCCCGAATCAGCTGTATGTAGTGCTGCTGAGGGGCCTGGGGACAGACACCGCCAGGACCTGAGCGGACAGAGGCAGCTGCTGTGAGCAGAGCACTCACAGTACGTGCCAGAGGTGAGAGCACAAAGGGCAGTGAATGACATGGTGGCCAGTTCTTGCAATCCAAGCAGCTTGTTTTGGTCTGACTGTACCCCACCCTGGAGAGACACCCAGAATCCACGCTCTGTCCAGGGCTCTGAAGCAAGCACGAAAGGCTGAGCTGTGTGGTTTGAGACCTGTGTCCACCTTCCCCATGCTTCTGCACGCTTCTGCCATATGGACACAGGGCTCTGGAAGCACAGAGGAAAAACTGGCAAACGTTCAGCACTCCACACGTGTTAAACCTCAAAAGACCAACCTTCAAGGACTGTGCTGAGTGGTGTTTTAAAAAAATCACATCTCCCATCAGATTTTATGGAACCTGCTTAGCTCCTATTCATTCTTTCATCCTGTGCTGGAACCTGCCCTTGTCATTCAGGGATGAGAAATTTCTGTCTTTGCTACTGAGACTGTCGCCACTGTTGCTGTCACAGCTGCAGGCCTGTATTCCTCCAAAACAGAGGCCAGAGAGAGTGCCATCCTTCTCTCCTGCTCCCTGCCAGCTTTTCAGTGACTGCTCCCAGCTGCCCTTGAGCCGACCCCTCCTCGGGCCTCAGGCCTCAGGCTGCTGAGCTGGCTGTGGAGAACATGTGACTGTTTGCCAGCCTGGCCTCTGCCACCTGGCTCTGGTCATTGCTGCTGGCATCAGGCCTGGCTGCGCCCCTGTCTCTTCCCATGCTCACACTGGGGAGCTCCGCTCTCCCCCTGAGTTTGTCTGCCATGCTTCATCCCTAACAATAACAAGGCCGGCTCTGGTGACCATGAGTGAACAGCTTCCGTCAACTCACTCAGTGTCTCGGGCTCTGCCTGCTGCTCCTGCAGCTGCCACCACCACGGGTACTTGGTTTGAGCTGCCGCTTCTAGCCTGCCTGGTCACTGTGGTTTGGGACACTTGTGAAGCAAAATGCCAAAGGGTGGCGCTCAGGGAAGTGGCCGTATCACTGGTCCACCTCTGCTCAAACTTCTAAGGAAAAGATGATCTCTCATATCTATGGATTAGGAACAAGTCTTTTTAGGTTGCTCTAGAATTTCTGAAGTCATCTGGTATTATCTTTAACTCTTAACATGTTATTTTTTAACTTCTGTATTAGTTTTCTATTTCTGCAGTAAGGAATTACCATACACTTAGTAACTTGAAACAACACGCATTTATAACCTGACTGTGCGGCAGATGGGCGGAGTCTGACACCGGTTCCACTGCGCTAAAGTCAAGGTGTCAGTGGGGCTGCCTTCCCTTCGCCAGGTAAGGCGATGCATTCACAGGCCCTGAGCCCCCTGTGTAGATATCTCTGGAGACTGACATTGCTGCCCACCACAGCTTCTTTCTTTTTAAATCCTCATCTGAGGATATTTTTTAATGGCTTTTAGAGTGAGAGGAAAAGAGAAAAGAAGGAAGAGAGAGAAAATATCCACGTGAGACAGATAAGCATGTATTGGTTGCCTCCTGTACATGCCTGGATTGGGGATTGCACACACACAGACCGGGGACTGAATCTGCATCCTGGGAATCAAACCTGCAAACCTTTGGTTATGGGGCAATGCTCCAACCAACTGAGCCATACCGGCCAGGGCTCCACCACAGCTTCTATTTCCTTGTTCTTTTCTCTCTCTCTTAAAAAAATTTTCAACATGGCAGGTCATTTCTAAAATATATGATGGGGCCAGAGCCAGGGCCAAGGTCTCCTGAGAAGGTGATAAACGTAGAGTACATTTAGGGGCACCAAAAGGACCCCTGCCCCTGAAAGGCTGACCCGCTAGCCTGCCACTGACCTGGAAACTCACCTCCCATTCGAGTTCAGTTTGAGCCAATATTTTCATTGAGCCATTATCTTCAAAATGCCAGTATAATCCAAACGTCCACCTAAGGACAATTAACATTATCAAGTGCCTATTCTGTGCCGGCAAATTTAATAGCTTTGATCTCCTGAATCTCCTCAGGGCCCCTGATGTAGACCAACTGGCGGTTCAGAGCGGTCAAGTTCCAGGACCAGGGCCGCAGAGCTGACGAGCGGTGAGCCCAGCAGGGTCAGCCAGCCCGACACAAGCGCCCTTCTCCTGCTGCACCGTTCCGTCCACTCACAGGAAAAGCGCACTTTAACTTCAACACCTTTATTTTTGTTGGTATTATCTAATACATGCGCTCCACATGTGGGCCTATTAATGTAATTCCGAAGACCAGGATCCTGCAAGTCTGTCCAGTTAGTTTTGAGGTTGTTTGAGGAAACTGAAAGAAAAGATATGGTTAATGGGGTCAATTCAGTAGAGGGCCAGCCTTGGCAGGAGGAGACGAGGCAGGCCTCAGGTGGTCCAGGTTGAGTAGGGTCGCACTTTGCCACAGAGAGGGCATCAGAAGGACACTCGTGGGGAAGGACCAGGAGGAAGGATGACAATAAAACCTTAGATGGGCTTCCGTGACTGTCTACGTACGAATGCGGCCCACAACATGAGTACCACACAATTCTTAACTAGATTTCCTACTTTCTCTAATTTTCAATGTTTTTTATTTTTCCTATTTTTTTAAAAAAATAAAATGCGATAATGCATAGTTACTGTTCCACAACTATGGCCTGGGTCAGGGTATGTGGTAAATGACAACACGGAGAAAGCCAGGGTAGGTTAATATGCATTGCTTGGTTTCTCTCTCATATGCATGTGCTCAAAATTCAATGAATACCACAGACTGACTAGAGTGTATGCAAATAACTCCTCTTTTAGGGTCTGAGTCTCAGAATCAGGAATAAATCCCTTTATTAAGAAAGAAAAATCTCATAAATTGAACCATTAGGATAGTGTGGTAGAAATTACTTATTTTTCCATAGCTGTATATTTCTCTTAGAGTATTTTTAAACTTATCAAAATATAACCTTGTACTCTCTTAATTCTGGTCTATTATTAGGATTTAAGTCTTTGAGAACACCAAAATTATCAACTGACTCACCTGAACAGGAGGGAAAGATACCACCCAATACAATCTTTGCAATATTTGCGACCTCTCTTTTTGAGCATGAAATTGGCTCTAAACTACTCTCACAATTCTTAGTACCTTCATCTCTTTGCATGAACTCAGTTTGCACGTGGCTCCCACCATTCTTTGAGTGGATGAACAGGAACAAAACCCAAAAACCTCACCTGGAAGGTGTAAAAGAATTAGTTTGTCTTCCAGCGGCCTTGACCTTCACGTCAGTGGTCACTGCCAGCGGTCACTGCCAGCATCTGATTCCACATCAATGCTTCTACATGGCTAAATTGAAGCATTTAAATCTCAGGCAATCATTTTTGCCCCCAGGATTAACTAAACTCGGGGAAATTGTTATGAAAGTTGCTGAACTTAAGGTTATGGATGGAAAGATAAAAGAATGCAGCAGGGTTGTTTGAAACTAATATGGTGGCCTCATTTCCCCCCACCATGGACAATATAAGCAAGAGCACATATGATAATGGGAGGGAGTGAGCATTCTCGCTGTGTTCGGCTCCAGACATTGTCTTTGTCTGATAGCCCTCCAGACTGTGGGGTCCTTAGCACTGAGAATGAATATTCCACTGGCCTTCCCTCTCTGCCTTAGTCCAACACTCTAGGGAGGTTTCTGCCATCCAGAAAGAATTTCCAGTCCACAGCAGTAACTGAAAGAAAATATCGAGTCTGGGGAGACCCGTTTTGAGGAGATGGAGGTGGTAGAAGGATCTGATTAAAACACAAATGAGAAGTGGGGCCCCTCTTCATCAGAGCCTGGTCTCAACTGGAAGAGGCTGAAGTAAAAGGTTTCACAGTTAAGGACAGCAGCTGAGTGAGCATCCCTCGAGTGGTTCAATCGAAGTTAGGTCATTGCTAAACACGAGGGCTGCAATGCAGTCAGGGGCTTCAGGAAATGGGGAGAGACTTGGCAGAAGTGCTCTGTGAAAGCTGATGAGTCTAGAAGAGGTCAGTGAAAGGACTGTGGAGAAACGGGAAGCAAAGCTTGGGACAGGTATCTTGAGATTATAATAGACTCAATTAGCAATTTATGATTATTTTAGAACACTCAACAATCTGGAGGAAGAAGTTGAGGGCTTGTTCGGGCAGTCTTCTTTAGCTATAGGAATTAGGAAAATCTGCAGCAGTTCCAGATGGCAAGACATTTCAGAGTGGGAGTGAGTTCCCTGTAGATACGGGTATGCGCAGATGGGGGTTTGTGGACGAGGAGACCACAAAAGGTTGAAGGAGTTCTTCCTTAAGATCTAAGGGCAGCTTGCATACACTGAGTGTGAGAGATGGCAGGTTATATGGTTGTGGTCAGAAAAGGAGAGGCTCACAGGCAGAGATCTTGGCAGGTGGAGATCATGGTGCAGTAGCTCATGAGGATAAATGCAAGGCAGGGGTGTCCAACCTGCGGCCCTCGGGCCTCATGCAGCCCAGGGTGGCTGTGAATGCAGCCCAACACAAAATCATAAATTTACTTAAAACATTATGAGATTATTTTGTGATTACGTGTGGCCCTAGACAACTCTTCTTCCAGTGTGACCTAGAGACAAAAGGTTGGACACCTGTGCAGAGCATGCCTGCACTGGTGGGTAGATAATGTGGGATGATCTGAAGTCTACTACAATAAATTTGGGCAAAGGAACTGTGATTAAGAGGTAACTTTGAATTTGAGAGGGTACTGGGAATAAAATGAGTATAAGGAAAGACCATGAGGCAGGTACTGCTAGCGTAGGGATATCCAGGGTGGGTAAAAGTAGGTTTACAGTTGTAAGTATGTAAAACACAGAGTTTACTTATTTATTATTTATTAATTATTGTATTACTTTCCATATAAACAACTGTGAAGCTACCTTTGCCCCACACTGTATACAGCATTCTGCTCTATACTAAGGCACTGAATAGAGTAATGAATAGCAGAATAAATAACAACAGAACAGAGAACCAGCTCATAAAGTACAGCGATGCCCCAGAGGTGCTCACAGGCTCTGAGAAGTGTTGGCACATTTGCCTCTTGGCCTTGTGGCCAGTTCAGTGGGTGTGATCCTCTCTGTAGGGTTGTGAGGTGCAGCGTGTTCTTGGAAGATCCATTCACAGTTAACGTGAACAGGTAAAGGAATGGGGAAGACAATGATTTGAGGCTGTAGGAAAGTTTGTCCTTAACAGAATAAAGTTTCGAAAAGACCTGTATAGTGTTTTGGATAATAGTGTCTAACCTTTGCTTCACTATGACATTACCAAGTATGTGCTAAAAACAAATAAACAAACAAACAGAAAAAAAAAAAAACAATACCCAGACCAATTAGATGAGAACTTTTGGGTTGAGATCTCAGGGCTAGTTTTTTAAAACTCCCCCCTGACTCCTGTGTGTGGGGGACAAAGCACTACTGATTTCGGAAGAGCGTGAGTGAGGAGAAGGGTGAGGGTGAAGAAGGAGGAGGTATTTGGAAGGGGTGATGCAAAAGACAGAACTTATGGATGACAAGCGAGAGAGAAGTAGGACAATGGGAGAGAGACTTGTAGGAAACATTAGCAGGCAAGGAGCCCAAAAAGCGTGACTGAGGTGATGAAGGGCCTTCTTCTGAGTTTATCTGCCCCAAGTTTCCAATCCTAGAGTCTGAGGTCTGAGGCAGTGCTGGCTAGGTTGAACTAATTGTCTCTGTTAGTAAGTTGGATAGACAGCTCACCTGGTAACTAGGATTTTGGCATTTCTCATTATTAAAAGGCCATGAGGTACAAGAAAACTTATCCATTATTCATGGTTGTTTTAGGCTAAGTGCTGGCTCCCCAGATGCTGAGAATTTATAAATGTCTACTTGGAAAGCACTGACCGCAATACAAACTGCGCTTGGGTTGTTTTCGCTGCTTAAACCTGTTTGTCAGTCTTTCCTGGTGTTGACCACTAATTAAAGTAATCAAATTATTTTATAAAATATTACCTCTGTTTGCACAGATTTGTGTGTGTCTTTTGGGAAGAAAGGTTAAGAGGGCCTGAGTGTAAGGACTATGTGTGTGCATTTAAAATACATGTATCAGACATTTCAAATATGATGTAGATCTTTTACAATATTCTTTTTTGCAATGATTTGTCTTGAATTGTTAAAAAGATTTGCCTTAATCAGACCCCATGGCTCCTCCACAAAGTCTAAGAAGAATGTAAGCCTAGGATGATTTCTATCCTGACAGTACCTCAGAAGTATCACATTTGCAAAGAATATGAAAGAAATAACCATAGGCTTTATGCTTGAGCTGTGTGTTCACATCATTTATTCAACATCAGAAACTCCTACAGGCTCGACCATCAGGCATACATCCAGTGACTGACTCTGTCTCCTTCCCTTCATGGGCCTGACCTGCCATATCAAGTTTTCATGACCCAGACATACTCTCTGGAGAGAAACCCCAGAAAGAAATACCCTGATTTTCAGAAAACTTGTTTCCCTAGGCTTCCTTGACACATGTTTCTTCCACTTCTCTTCTTCTTTCTCTGGGTGCTCATCCTTCAGAAGCTACTTTGCTGGCTGCCTTTCATCTTCCCTTACAATAGCTGGGCTCCCCTTGGCCCCTACATTCTTGGGAGTGGCTCTTTGAGAAACCTGCTTCAGGGCTGGAGAGTCCAGACTGCAGACAGATACCTGGGCATGAAGCTTGTGCTCTCCACTCAATAGCTGTGTGACCTACAGCAGCTTGCTTAACCTTTCTGTGCCTGGGATTGCACTTCTGTAAAATGGGAATAATTATCCTATGCAGCTGTTGGGAAGATTACACAAGTTAATGAAAAATATTTAGAATCATGCCTGGCACATAGGAAATTCTCAGTAATGCTTATTATTTTTATTATTATTTTCTCCCTCTAGGCCCCCTTGATATTCTCTCTGGTCACCATAAATGACAACTATCAACACACAATTGGTTTTTCAGTCTCTGTCTCAGGACCCACTCTGTTTAGAGAGCCACACCATATGGACATCTATCCCTTGGACATCTTCGTCCTGATGCGTAATTCATATCTCTAACTCAATACTCCCAAAGCAGAGGCACCAGATCCACACCCCCAAGCTACCTGCCCCCTGTGTTTGCTACTGTTACTTGAGGTGGACGTGACCTCTCGCCCACACATTCAGTGTCAGTCACCATGCCCTTCAGGAGCTACTTACACAGAACCTTTCTCACCTGGTCTCTTCTCACACCTCTGTCATCACCCCAGGCCTGCACTGTTTTTCTTCTTAACTTGCTTCAGTTTTTCCATTGACACAGACTATCACATCTTTCAGAAGAGAGATTTAAATAAAAATTTAAATCTCTCCAGTGACTCTCTGTTGACTCAAGAAACTGAATCTCAACTCCTCTGCCTGGCCGTCAAGTTCATCCCAAAGGAACTCCTACCTTTCATTCTAATATGCCTGTAGGGAGTCTGTATTTAGTGTTCCCTCTGTTTATTCATGCTGTTCCCTTTACCTAAAAATCTTGTATTTTTCCCATTATTGCTGGTCGAACCATATTTCCTACTAGGGCCAATATCAAATGTTAGCTGCTTCTCAGATTTCCTCAAAATGATACCATGCCTTCCTCTCTCAAACTTCCATAGAACATTGCATACACCTGCAGCATTAATCACACTCTGACTTGTCTCCTAGTCCTTGGTGTGCTTCTTGTATTCCCCCTTCTAGACTAACTTCTTCAAAGGCGCTTACTATATCCTTTAAAGCTTCAAATGGGATAAATGAATGGCAATAATAGCACCAGGTATTAAGCTCATTTATTCTGCAAAGCAGCAGCCTGTTGTCAAATGCTAACCCTCTTCCTTGCTGTCCTCATAAAAAGAATGGGAAAGCACATAAATGCAGTAGCACACAAGAGGAACATACAGTATGAGCAATTACACCAATTCCTTTTATAAGAACACAGCTGAGATAAACATGGAAGCAGATTATTTACCATCCATGGGTCTTGTTGCCAAATTCTCCCTTCTAAATTTTTCATTAAAGGAAATCAAGGAAGATAAACAAAAGGAGCCCTTGGGAGGGATCAGCATAATGGAAACAGCTCGTCTATCAGCATGGACTCAGAGAAATGTCTAATTTTTTTTTTAAATTGCATCTTTTGGGGTCGAGCACTTGTGTTCACTCACTGGAGCACACACGCATACACACATGCATTTTCTCTAGGTGTGCACAGCCACACCAAACCTTGGCTTTGGTGTGAAGGGGAAAAAGCAAGTCTGGCAGGAGCCACCTACCTTCAGGGCGTCTTGGGTGTCATCCAGGCAATAGACTCGGACGCTGTACTCCAGGGAGGAGCAGCAGAGTGGCCCAAAGATGGCCAGCTTCAGGCGCTTTGCAGCGGCTTTGGTGGTGGACTGGCCCACGAGGGCGTAGGTGCTGAGGTTCTCGGTGAGGAGGTGGCAGGCCTCCGCATCCAGCTGGATGTAGCAGGGCGTAGTGAAGTTTTCCTCTCCCACCACCACCACATCCTGTGGGGCAAGCGGGGAGGGGCGTGGTTGAGACCCTGAGAGCCTGCTGGCAGCCCTGATGGTGACCCATGGTCGTGGGTAGGGCAGGACTTCTGAATTTTGGTGATTAATGTTCCTGCTCTTTTTTTCTTACTCAGGCTTTATTACACCTCACTTTCCATCCCTAGTCATTATCTCCCTTACTTCTCTTGCCTTTATACTGCTTATATTCTTCACTTAAATGCCATTTATTTAACATGTTTTGATCTTCTGAGAATCTACATTACTAAAATCTACATAAAATTCTAAAACAAATTCATGAATTATCCTTTTAACTTCACTGCAGATGTGTTTATTATATTTATAAGAATTTGGTGTTTTAATCTATAAATTTCTTACTGAAACCAAATGTACTATTTTATTTCAATGTCATTATAGCATAGTAGGGTTTTATTTTATTTTTTTGAAAAAATATAGGGGTTTGAAAGGAACCGGAAAAATTAAGGAATTACACAATACTATTCCACTACATTCTTCCAAACTCACTCACCTATTACTTCCCAAAGTGATACACTACTTTTCTTCAATAATTTGGGCTGCTGGACTCTACAGAAAGCAAACTCCATGCCTTTAAGACCATTTTCTCTGTTATTTTTCATGCAAGGTTTTGAACAGTCTATCTGTCCTTTTAGATTTTGAAAATATTTAACAAGAAATAAAATTAAGTGGAAGTGATGAATTTTGTGAAAATAGTTACCAACTCAACCAAGTTTTGATTTATCCGAATGACTCAGGCCACAGGAGAAAATCGTTTGAAAACCTAGCATAAAATTCATAAACCAAGGGTCACAATTCCACATGTTCTCCAGGGCAGCCGGGTAGCAGGAATGTGTGAGGCAGGAAGGGTAGACAATAAGGAATGGCGGAGACTGTGGGAAAGCAGAGCACAGGCCTGTCTAAAGAACCTGTTTAGTCTCCTTTTGGCTTCAGCCCATTGCAACTTTGCAGAAATGCAGGCCCATTGAGCACATGACCTGGAATTTTTCAAGTGAAGCTGGAACTTCAGATTTTTTATGTGAATCTTCCTACTTAATGAATTCAAATAAAAAAATTAATGTGGGAGAAATAAAATACATGTGCGGGTATATCTCACCCCCTGCATTAGCTCCTTCATTTCCACAGAGGCAGGGACTATATATCTGCATTGCCTCCCCCTGCATGTCAGTGGGCCTACCTAGCTCATGGTGGGCAAATGGTTATTTGTCCAAAAAATGAATCAATGTGTCATCATAAATTAAGTCCCCGGGGCTGGACAAAGTTATGAAGGAAGTAGGCTCCTCAGGTGGCTGTTTATTCGTAGGCCTGGCAACACTGTCTGAGCTCTAATGAGAGCTGCATTTTCATGGCATCCATGAATCGTTCCTTCAACTGAACCTGTGCCCAGGAAAGAGAGGCAGAAGTTCAGCACCTCCAGGTTTATGTCAGCCCCCAAAGGGCACCTGCAAAGATGCTGCTTTCTCCAGCAAGGCAAGGACATGCCCTGAGCATCACCTAATAATGGCGCGTGACAGAAAGTCTCCTAGAAGATTGGTCAAGAATAAAGATGTCCCATGTTCCTGTCACAAGTAGGAGTACTTTCATATGGATTGTCCTTTCTTTCTCTCTCTGCACTTCCCAACTTTTTCTTTTCTTTATTATTATTATTACTCAAATTATTATTATTCAAATTATCCAGACAAAGACAGGGTATTAGTGTATTAGGCAGAGAATTGTGCAAACAATTTGGGGTTACTTGAGACTGAGGCTTTGGAATGTTTTGGGGGTAAATAATTTACAGTTTAATGGAACCGAAGCAAGATTTAGTTAAATCTGGTCTTAAAATAAAGTTCATCCGTAGACTTCAGTCTTGGACTTGAGGTCCTCTGGCCAGGAGCGATGCCCTCCGGTGGCTAAAGGAGAGCACGTCTACAGAAGGCAGCTCCAGTAACGCCCGCGACACCCTGCTGCTGTTCTAGCTCTAATCTGACTTTTCCCTAAAATATTAGGATCGTGAATATTTATGTACAGTTTTTCAAAAATTTCTCTCTTAAAAGAGAAATGTGATATGTAATCACAAAATAGATAACATATAGATAGGATACTTATCTTTGTAATGATCACACAAAAATACACGGGCAGCTTTTAAAATTATTTGCTATTTTTTTATTAACCTGTTCCTGAAATATGCTTTCCTGAGAATAATCTAAAATGTAATTTTTACTTGGCTCTTTTCCATTTAAACAATAGATACTGTTTATTTAAGGGATAATAATGAAAATATACAAAGTTTTTAAAGGTGTTAGGTATAAAATCTTCGCACTAAACATAACAAATCTTATCACACATAACTAACTGTAAGACAGGTGCTACCTGAAGGATTCTGATGCCAAGAACAGGATTGCTTAAGGCCCCATCACTAAGAAGTCCTGAGGACAACAGCCACAAAGACTCGAGATGGTGGAGGTGTTCTTCATTCTGGTGGGGTTTGGAAGACTGTTGCTATTTCCCCAGGTCAGGTTCAGAGGGACTAGATTCCCAGGACTTGTTTGCAATAAAGTGCCTAACGTTTTCTCACCCAGGTTCCATGCTTCTCTAATTG
This sequence comes from Tonatia bakeri, assembly GCA_004024845.1. Taxonomy (NCBI): domain Eukaryota; kingdom Metazoa; phylum Chordata; class Mammalia; order Chiroptera; family Phyllostomidae; genus Tonatia; species Tonatia bakeri. Next base: position 844,142 of record PVIA01000007.1, read on the forward strand.
CAAATTTAAAATATATGTATTTCTCTTTCCAAGATACAGTGTCTATATTCCAAAATGGACTCAGGTAAGACTCCTAAGTGCATGTTCCCTGGGAGCTAGCCCATGCTTGACCATGATTTTCTGTGTCTATCAGTAAATGGATAAAGCATTCAGTAAACAACCTGTCACTCTGTCTTTCCCCCTTCTGGCCTCTCTCTCTTTCTCCCCTCTTTTTGTTCCACCTGCACACTTTCTCATTTTGAGTATAAGATAAAATTCCATCCATATTTTGCTTTAAAAAATAAAAGCCTTCCCATGGATGCTCCTGCTTATCTGCACAGGTTACTCCTGCATTCCATCTTTATTGCAAGAGAAGCTCACCTCCCACTGGCCCTGTGCTGCCTGGTTCTTGAGCTGTATCTTCCAGTCCTCGGTATTGGGGTCTGCGCAGTGATGCATAGTGAGGATGATGGGGCGGGTCAGCAGGGCTCCCGGAGGCCCACAGCTCACCACGGGGGTCAAGAGCGTCTGAGTGTCCTCCATTGGCGGCCTAGGACAGCAGAGAACAGCATCAGTGACATTTCCATAGTATTTGTGTGTATGTACTCTTTGAGATTTTAAATCTAAAACTTGAACAAGTAGTTTCTTTCTGGAGTTTTTTAATTTTTTTTTTTTTTGCGGGGTGGTGAAGGCAGAGCCACATTAGAAGATATATTCTTTGTTCTAAGACTTTGACCTTGCACGACTGGAGGTCTCCATGATAACGTGGGACTGCCAGACCCTCTTGGATACCCTTCCCTCAGGTACAGGTCCCCCTTCGGTGACTTCCCCTGACTTCGTGTACAATTTCAGGAAGGAATGAATGAGAAGGAGCACAGCCCCTCTTATGAAGTTACATAACCATGTGTTCTGATAACACTTGCCATTGGTCTCACAGGAGTTTAAGTACTTTTGTGTTCCTGGGATCTAACTTGAAAAATACTTCAATAAAATCACTTCAGAATAGGGGTACCCTAGAGCTAAATTTCTTCCAAATGACTTTCAGGAATAATTCAGGATAGTATAGCAAACTCACTCTTTCAAAAGTGACCAGACAGAATACAGAATTGTATTTCTGTAGCAATTTAAAATGGAATCTCTGTCTTTGTATACTTTATCCTATGAGTGCCTAGATGGAAAGAACCTTAAAGGTCCAAAATCTTTATTTCATATTTTTAATAAATTACCTTAGATATTTTCCCTAACAAGGCTGTAATCACAAACAAATGGATGAATGAGCCCACGTTATCAGATGGTCTGTGAGGGAGTCAATGCTCACACGGTGTGGAGCGGGTCACCCGACGTCTCACAGCGCTAGTGCCGAGACTGGAGCCAACGCCTGCTCGGTGACAGGTCTCAAAACCGCGCTGTCAGATAATGTGGGTAAGAAATCATTGACTCGCAGAATTTTCGAGGAGGAAGAACCCTTGTGGCCAATAAGTACCACCTTCTGTCCAAAACAGGGGCTTCTCCGCAGTGTGCTGACGTGGGGTGTTTGCTTTTGACACATCCAAGATCGTAGTCCGCTACTACCAAGTCACCTCATCTATTGCCAGCCCACACTTACAACACTTCTTCCTGAGGAGGAGCACGATCCTCCCCCTGACCCTTCTCTCTGCAATCCATGCCCTGCCGCTTCGCCGTTAGGCATGAAGACCTTTCAAATATTTAAGGATTGTTATTACGTTTCTAAAAAGTCTTCTGTATTTGAGACCAAACATCCTCTCAAATTCCTCATTTTTTTTAACTTCAGGTAGAAAATCATGATTTCCAGATTGCTCACTATATTTCTATCTTCACTTTTATATAGATGTCTGTCAGTGTTTCAATGTCCACTAAAGTGGAGCATCTTGAAGTAAATGTAATGTTGAAGTACACAGCCAGGGAGACTACTGTTTTTTTTTTTTTTTTAATTTGAAATACATAGTTTTATCAATGACTCACAAAGTTGTTGCCTTAGATTATTCCCAATCACATGTTATGAATATTAACTAGCGAGCTTAAGTTCGATGGGAAGACGGAGATAACATGGCTAAGCAGCTTCTTTATAAAATGAGGCAATAGAGCCCCAAGAAGGCCGAGCACTCTGTTAAACTAACCACTCTGTGCATTTCTACTCTGGAAGGCTCTTTGGCTAAATCTCTATAGTTATGTGATCTCAATGATGATGGCTTTTGAACCTATGTACAGTAATTTATATTTAGCTATTAATTTCACTTTAATGGTGTCAGGGAAAATTTCAGGACATCTATTTCTTAATGCTGTGTCTTTCCTCCAAATACTGGCTGTCTCACCCAGTCTTTCGTCCTCCATAAATCTAATATGCCTGCCGTTTATATCCTCATTCCACTCACTGATAAGATCGTAATGCAAGGATAGGGCAAAGACAGAGACCTTTTCAAGGACACCACTTGCAATGTCTCTCCAGTCTGATGTCAATACTTTTGAGTTATTTAGTTCAGCCAAATATAAATCCATTAAAATGTACATTGTCTATTTCATATCTTTCCATTTCATTCCCATGGATATTGCAAGGGATATACCAAATTCCTTTATAATGGCAATGGCCACTGGAAATGGATTTTTCTCTAGTCTTTACCTATGGTTTATATATTAAATACTGCATAATCTAGAAGTTAGCTTATATCTGTGGCCTCATTTAGCACGCAGTGAGTGAAAGCAGTTGTTACTGTTCTCTTTTCAATGCTGTTGGCAACCGTTCTCCTTGGAGCCCCACGTTTTAGTGTGTTCCCGACTATGTTTTCAAGGCAACCGCATAGCACACACCCTGGAAGATGATGACAGTGCTTATCCCTGGAGCAAACGGCAGACTGTCTACCTCCCATTATGAAAGGCTCAGGTGCCCTCAGCCCAGGGGACCTTTCCTGAAATATAAGCACTGAGTGTGTAGATGCTCGACTCTCTTGGCATCACTCTCTCAGAACTGGGGGCTCAGGGAACTAGCACGAAAGTGATAATACTCTGGATTGTGCTACCGGTCTGAGGAATAAACTGCTCTTTGTCTCTGACTAGGATTCTTGCACCATCTATCAGTTTTTGCAAAACTGGCGGCCAACTTGACAGCTCACGCATAAGGTTAAATCTCAGAGATCCTCTAGTTCCTGACAATTATTATTATCCGTACTGAGGACTCAATTAAAATTTAGCATATTCTTTCCTTAATAAAATTTGGTTATCACTGCTTCCTGTCTCATTCTAAAATTTTACTAGAATCCCACCAACTTATGGGTTTGTTTTCCCTTCTACTTAGAAAATCAAAACAATTTTTGACTCCTTTAGTCTTTAATATTTCCTTTCTCACTGGATAACAACACAGCCTTATTAAATCTGAAGTGATCAAGATAGTTGGAACTGTACTTGTATTTGGAGTACTAAAGTGGCTGGCAGCTTGAGAACTCATTTCTATCCCCTTTGCCCTCACATTCATTTCCTCTTAACCCAGTTTTTCCTCCTTCCTTCCAGTCTGAGATTCATTCTCTTAAATCATGAGTAAAGTTTTACTTTCACTGTGTCATAGTTAGTATTATTCTATGTGCCCTGAGCTTTTTTAATTCTGCCTTTCCTACCCAAGGTCGGGGGGATCAATGATTGCATTTTCCTGGGCACCACGCTTATCTTTTAGTTACAAGTATTCCTTAAGCATTAAACTTTTTAAAAAGTACATTTTATGTCATTTAATTTTTGATTGAATTTATTGGGGTGACATTGGTTAATAAAATTATATAGGTTTCAGGTGTATATTTCTATAATACATCAACTTTATATTGTACTGTGTGTTTGCCCCCCAAAGTCAAGTCTCCTTCCATCACCATTCAGTCCTCTTATACCCTCTCTTACCTCCTCCCACCCTTCCTGTCCTCTGGTAATCACCACGCTGTTGCCTGCATCTACAGAGCATTAGACTTTTAAGGAAGGAAACTAAAGTGGAAACCATTTCAAGTGGTCCTTGCAATACAGTTGGGGATTGGAAACATCTGTCTCTCAGTCTGCTGTTAGCAGCCGGTGGTGCTGGAGGCAGAAGGAGGAGGGGTTCTTTTCATCACTGAGTTGGAACAGAAGGGAGGAGACTCCCTGCTGGGCCAGGGATCTGTCAGACTTGCGCTCTCCAAGCACACCCCTGGCATGCAATATTGATGGGTGCCATTCCTAGAGGAGGGATAGGAAGAGGAGGAAGGGGCAGTAGGTGTCAAAAGAATTTATTAACCCAGTGAGGTGCAAGAATGTAATGAATAGGGAAGTAGTGGAGTGAAATTCATAACAGGGAATGAAAAACAAAGAGGAATAATGATAAAAATCTTTTTTTTTGTGGTTTCAAGATGAAAGCAGTATTGTTGAAATTAGAAACATTTCCAAATGTTTATGGAAGGAGTGACTTAGGGATGGTTAAGATGTTCCAAAGGTCAGAGTGTTTAAATTTGCATTTTCTTTATTTATATAAAGAGATGGTATTAAACTCCATTAAATAAAAATAGTAGAAAATAAATATAAATAAGCCTGATTCATGTATTTACAGACAAGAGTTTGACTCTTCTACATTATGTGTTATCCAAGCTATTTAAGCAAACATTGTGTAAATATTAATTGCAGATGATATGGAAATGAATGCAAAGCAAAAATTAGCTGCAAAAGCAGCAATTAAGTAGAAATTCAGTAATGAACACCGATTAATATTTTAAAACCTTTTCTAAGTCCAACAGCAATAATATGATGGTAAATGCTGGATGGGCTCTGAGGCCTATAGAACACGCTCTCAGATAAGAGTTTTCATTTCCTGCCCGATTTTCTCATCTTTTCCTTGCTGTTACCAGTGAGGAGGACTTCTCCTACACAGAAGTACATAATTTACAAAACTTTCACAAAAGCAATTGCATTTGCTGCTCACAGCACACCTGTAAGGTAGTTAGAATAAATATTTATGTTGCCACTTTTCCAGAAGAGGAAACTACAACTTGGAGATATTAACAAACTTGCTTAAGGCCGCCCAGCTAGTCAGAGGCCAAGCTAGAATTCAAACATAGTCATTTGGTTTTTTTCACATAATGGTGTATTTTGTGTTGCTTCTCTGGGTTTAGGGCCTTGAGAAATTTTTTGCCTGTTTGCTTTTTGAAAAGAGGCTGTGTCCATCCACCTCTGTGCGGAGCCAAGATGCCTTCTATTAACATGTGGGTCTTTGGTCCCCCAGAAAGGCATCCCACCCTAGGCTCAGCTGCCTTTTAAAGCACAGAGTTTCACATATAACTGGCAACTTGAACTATTCCTTAAACTCTAGGTATCTGACAAGGAATATCTTACTCAATTGCTATCAAAAGCTCAACTGAGGGGGTGGGGGAAAGGAAGCTATTTTCAAGGTGTGCCACCATTTCCCTGGACAGGCCAAAATCAATTCCCAGATTAAGAGAATGGGAAAAGTATTGTGCCCTGGACTGAACTACTGAATCCTTGTGCAATTATTTACTTAATTTATACCTGGACCTTATACCATCTACTTACATTGAGGGACACTAACAGAGGTAGCCCTATAAAACACATTGCTGTCTTCAATTTAAGGATGTTGTTCATTGTATTAACAAAATGTCTTCTTTATGAAGAACCACAGAGAAATCATTGAGCTTCTTCCAGGAATATTTTTTCCTCATGGACACATGGATCTTATAACTAATAAGCTCCAAAATAGTAAATTTATGACCTATTATGAGAAATATGCTGGGAATTATACCAAGTATTTTATAACCTGACTGTTTGCTCAAATTTATCTTACCTTTTCTAATCTTATTTTTCTCATTTTTTAAATTCACCTATTTAAATTTCTTCTCCCATTGAAAAGACTGTTTTCACAAATCACCTTGAATAATTTCTTTAAGTATGATTTCAATAAATAAACATTGCAGAGAACAGTGAGAGAATATTTAAATATACCTGGATTCATCTTCCTTCCCCCTATTCCTTTAGTCTCTTTATAGCTGTTCCCTCAAAGGAGAAATTGAGGGCACTGATTAAAAGGAGAATACCCTGTGTTTCACCAAGAAGCAATGCCAACTACTGTTTACAAAGTTCCAAACAACATGTTCAAATAAATGAAAACTACCTAGTATACAATTACCTACATAAAGGATTTCGGGCCCACTATCCTAAAACATAACTATTTATATTCTGTAAATATATATGATAGTTTTAATTGTCTTACTACTAACTCATGCTTTCCACTCTTCCTACTGGGATTTCATCCTAAAAAAAAAACCAAAGACCATAAATATCCTGCAGTTGACAAATCTAATAATTTTTAAATTATTATTCTTTTCCTACATTTTAATTTTAATAACACCTCTGTCAACTATTTCATCCATCTTGAAACTCTCTTTACCTTTGATTTTTTCCCTATGACACTGAGAAGCATTCATTCTTACATTGAAAATGTTTATTTGAGAAGCCACTATGTGCTAAGCGCCATGCAGGACACACATTCTTCTCCTTTTGTGTTCTCTTTTGTTTTGCTCCTCACAACCAAACCATACACGGGACTACATCCCGTAGTTTGTTCCCCAGTTCTCTTTCTGCTTCCGCACCTTTTCTCCGGGAGGGTCCGCTCACTGGTGTCTTCCCACCTGCGTCTTCGGCACCAATCCTGTACCCCCTCTCGCACATGCTGTGCTCACCTAACTCAGAATGTCCTTGCTCCTCTGGACCAGTTGCTGCTTCTGACCGTTTTCATTCTCACAGTGTCCAAAGCTTGATGCCTAAGTATATATTCCGTGTGGTTTTGCATCACTTCTAACCAGCTGTGAAATACTTTTAGTTCTGAAATACAGTTGACTTTCCCTCCACCAGACTCTAGCCTGGCTCTGTCTTCGCTCCCCTCACATCGAAATTACTGCCACAGCCCAACTAGGCCCCCCACCTCTGGGGGAATCTTTCTGTTCCCTCCACCAGTTCACCCTGCACACCATCACCAGAGTAATCCTTAAAAAGCACTGTTATTCCTGTACCAGTTGGCTGCTGAAAGACTTTCCACAGCCCCATAGTTTATAAAAAAGTTCTATTTACCTTCATATTTAGAATGTCTAAATTGATTTTTTGATCTTTTGAGAAAACTGCTAGGCAAGTGCAGAGTAAGTATAGAAAAAGGGAAAATTAATGTTTATATCTTCAATTCAAATTGTTTTTCAATAAGAAGTGACAATGGGTAAAATTTTAGTCTGAGCAAGGCTCATTTTTAAAAAAAATGCTACTGGAAATAAGGCAAAAAGGCCCATGTGAGTGTCATTAATCGTAGAAATTGGGTCCACAGGGGCACAAAAGAGGCTTTGCAGCCTTTCCAGAGCTCTGTGGAGTGGGGGAGGCAGAAATCACGGGCACAGCCTTGCAGCTCTGCTCCTGCTTGGTCAGAGGCAAGCTTGTGCCATCCCTGCAGCTCCTTTCAGCTGCTCATCTGCCATTCAGTGCTTTCTCTCAGAGCATACTCGGTAATGACAAGGCCTCTCTTGTCACATTCACTATGCCACATGTAATTAAGTTCACGCCTCCCTTTAGATGGTTCACATCAGCAGATGACCAGCTGGATCCCATCCAGCTGGAAAAACACCCAGTTCTGGATACAATAAAGGGAATCAGAGAGAAGGTGAATGGAGGAAAATAATCAGAATTTTCCCATAAATGCCTTGAAGAGACATTCATATCTCCTGATGTCCTCGCAGTGTCTTCTCTGCAAGAAGTAATCTCTCACATCACGTGGGGAGAGAAGGGTCTTAGTGAGCAACAACACTAAGAGCAACACTTAGTGAGCACAGGTCTTAGAAGACACTGTGCTCCAGAATGCACGGATGAGAAGGCTGAGGCTTGGCTTGTGCACGGGTGGGACAGAGGACAGACAGCACTTGAGATTGAGCAGAAGAGCTTTGCGGTGAGATAACCTGGGTGTGAATTCTGCTTTTGCTCTGCCTTTCACTGTGAAGCAGTGGCTATGCAACTTCCTTCCCCCGAACTTAGTTTTTTCATCTTTAAAGTGGAGTTCACCATAACTTGCAGAGTAGTAAGGAAGGATAAATGAAATTCAAAGTATGCTGAAATAATGGTAGTTATGCTTTGTATTATAACTATATCCAGAACACATCTTTGTCATTGTGATTTTACAAGAGAAAACCCATCTGGTTCACAACAGAAAATTAGTGAAGAGAGGAACTTTCTCATTTATTTGAGACAGTTATCTTTTTGTGTTTGTTCCTTGTTTCATGGGCTGTTGTGCCTATGTTCTTTTGAGATCTTGAGGTTTCTCTAGGTTCATTTTGATAAACAGAACATTTGATGCACACCAAATGCAATAGAATAATGCCCTCTGCACTTAACTTCGGGTGGTAGGCATGGCAAGGGGGGATTTTGTTTCCTTTTCTTTAGAGTCAAAGGCAGAGAAACCTAAAAGCAGAAGTGTCCAGCTTTATGAATTTTCTGCTTGCTTTCTCTGTCATCAGAAATGTACAATAATCTTGGTCAGATGCAGCCTGAGCTGTGGGAAGGAAAGCCTGGGAGGCAGGTGAGTGCACACCTCTTTCAGCTTTAGCCTGGCCCTGCAGCGGCCCCTTCAGGCTGGACCTTCAGCTAAAGATAATGCGGATCAGATGGAAAATAAGAGACCATGGGCAACCTCACTGCTTCTTAGCATAAAAAACAGCCAATACTCATTTCTGTTTAGACAAAATGCCCATGTTGGCCTGGCCTTGAGAGATGGAAGTACTTAGTGCTAACCTTGACTCTGGACAAGAGAAAGAAGAAAAATACAAAGGGATCTTGGAGCTTGCTAATCCTCATTTTTGCTGCTGCAAAACAAGGGCTCTCTGGGCCCATGAGTATTACTTTGCATTGAGAATGAAAAAATGAATATTTGATGTGAGTAAATACAAGCCTTTTAGTGATTTTCTGCTGCTCAAATTTAAAGGCATGAATAATGCTCAAGGAATTTTATTATTCCCTCAGATAGGCTAGTGTTTATGTAGGGAAAGCAGACCACCTGAGGAAAAAATGTCCCGGGCCCTACCGATTACAAATATCAGTATCTCCACCTGCAAGAATGATGAAAGAGCTTTTCTGCTACTGAAGAAGAGCAGAAATGGATGTTTTTCAGAGGATGAGAGAGGGGAAGAGAAGAGGTATAATGTGTTATAATGGTAACCTGATTCTACATCTGCCACTAATGCTTTGTATTCGGAGCTCAGGACTACAGAGCTGATGCTTTTTCCCTTGGGAAAAACAGAACGAATTACATGTAAGGATCATTATTTCAACAACATCTTTTATTTTAACGTCTATGTACTTCAGAAACATTAATCAGTCAGGCCTTTAAAGCACTATTTAACACATGCACTTTATGTGGGGACTAAGCAAGAAATACCGTATATAATTTGTTCGAGGCCAGACTAAAAATTGAATTTAGGACATCTAAACCCCTCTTGTAAGCTTCACTTAAAATAACTCCATCTTTATGATTATGACACATTTGAAACAAAATGTTTTGATTCAGTCTAGTTTTAACCAACCCTAGGTCCATTTAGACAGGCTTGGCATGGAGTTTACGGTTGGTAAACATAGAGGTTGATAACACTGAAGTCAGAAAAAGTCACAGAAAGAAGAATCTGCAGGTGAGAATACAGTGCTAGGCTGAGGTGGGGGTGACAGGTCAGGGGTTAGGGTTTGTCTAATTCTTGTAACCTTCAACTCCATACTGGGGAAAGGCTGGATTCTTGAGCCAGGCCACAGAAAGCTGATGTGGCTATGTCCACCCATAAATCTCTCTAGACAGTCTATGGGTCACATTTCTATGTCTCTCTGGACAATCTATGGGTCATGTTTATGGCCATTTTTTCAGCTAATATGGCCAGAGATCCAGTTTGGAGGAGGTCTCTCGCTTTCTGCCCGTAGCCCATACTCAAGATCTGCCAAAGTGTCTGCAGACTCAAAGATAAAGAGAAGTAAAAATCGACCTTTTAGAGGTCTAGAAAAACAAGACTGGGCTAGACACAGGGCGTTCAAGGCAAAAATATGTTGGGTTTACTATCTGTACTGTACAATTCCCATCAAGTCAGACATTGATGAAGTCAAGCGTGCCAGCAACGCATATTTACCTCATAGTTTCTTTCCTGTGTACAGTCACGTACATTTCGTAGACTCTCCCTTGGGGAACGGCCCCAGCGGGAATCAGCAAGCTCACACCTGAAGAGCAAAAGAGAAAAGAAGTCATATAAGACTTATGAGTCAAAAGGAAACTTTACAGGATGTTTTTGAAGCACGTGAAAGAGACTGAGAGTTTGTAGCCATGTAAGCTATAAGCCTGCTTTTTCTCTAAAGAGACGTGTAAATGTAAATATTCACGGCTGCCCTCCTTTTCTTTCTTGTTGGTCTTATTTGTTACCACAGTTCTCTCTGAACTGTTTTGGAATTAAAGAAACGGTGTAATTTTTAAGCTCTTGTTTCATTTAAGGAATAGACAGATCGTCCCAGTGTTGTTTTCCTTGTCAAAGGGAAGACCAGCAACTGCTCTTAAAATGTCAAACAGGTGTAATGATGCATTGTTTCTAATTTTAAAAAACACCCACAAGATTCAAAGTCAAAGAAATAGTAACTTCAACAATATCAAAACATATTTCCGAAATATCTAGTTAGCATCAGTGTTTGTCCGTAACAAAATAGTAAGTGATGAAAGACTCCTTTCAACATACATAACTCCACAGAAAGCGGACAGTCCTGCTGGTTGTAGTCCCAGCCCTTCCAGCAGGTTTTTACCCACTTGCTAATGAGTGCCATTCTGTAGCACTACTGGATTGACCTCTGTTCTAGTTAACTGTTCCTACAGCAGTAGTTTTCAACTTGAGCTTGCCTCAGAATCACCCAGAGGACTTGCTAAAATATGGATTACAAGATCCTGCCCCCAGCGTTACTGATTTTATAACTTTCACAAAATTATAAATTTTTGTGGCTCTACCAAGCTGCCAGGTGATGTCAATGATGGTGGACTGGAGACCGCACTGTTAGAACCACTGGTCTGCACAATTGCAGTGTCATCCCAGGGGATAATGAGGGGTGGCTGGCAATCTGAAGATACTTGGATTCATGATTTCCTGATTTTATCCCAATAAATGCAGCTCAGTTCAACTCAGTACAAATGTGCAGAGCACCATGGTGAGTACGGTGCTTGGTGCTATTGTGAATGCGAAGAAAAGATAGGTTCTTGTCTTTTAATAGCTTACAACTTAATTAGCAAGGAAATCGAATATGATCAATGAGTGTAGGGCAATAAGAAATCTTGCTTGATTATGCTGGAAAGTCTCAAGAACAAAGGATGGAGAATTAGGAGGAGGAGTTATTCAAAGGCCTTGCATAAGTGGTGGAAATGTTGAATCATGGCTTTTTTGAGAAGGTAAGTAACATGGGGGCTATGGAGGTGTGGGAAGTGGGACATCACGCTAGTGTAGTGAGCAGTTTAGGGAGGCACAGAGCAGAAGCAGGCAGACCACACACGATGCTGCTATGCCTCAGTATTTTTTTCCAATGGGAACAACACAATGCACCTTTGTGTTTATTATGGGGATGAGATAAAATTATGGGTGTAAAGTAATAGGAATAAGCCCTGGCACATTTTAGGTAACTATTGTTACTCTATTAAATAAAATAATGTATGTAAATCATCATTGTCTAGAACATAGAAAATATTTAATACATGCTAGCTCTCTCCTATCCACTTGAGAAGCTTTTATAATAATTAATCTATGAAAAAAATGACAGGTGTAGCAATGGGAAAGAAAGGTAGAATTCAGTGAATATGATTAAAAGTTGTCTTGCAAATAATGCAGTGTTTAAACAATGAAGAATAATAGAACATGTTTTGACTCATTCATTTGATATACTATTAAAAATAAAAATCACAATTTTTAAAGTGCATGCAAGAGCATAAGAATTAATAAGAAAAAGATGAAAAAGCATTTTATATAATGTATAATCCCAACTATGTAAAATGTATGAAAATAATATTCTACTAAGTATTTTAATTTATTAAAATGTACTTTTAAAGATATGGGGTGAAACATTGCCAAGGCATGAAATGGGGGAAATGGGGGACTGAATAGAAAAATAATCAAAGACAAGTTCGTATTTGCACCTGAAGACCAATTGGTTCTGTATATTGTCTGTATGGCTGTTGTCGCATTTTATTCTTTTCTTACGTTACATGAAAACTTTAGGTTGACCAAATTGTTTCTTATTGCTGTATTTGCAAAACACTCAGTCTTGTCCAAAAGAGCTAAGACTGCTGATTCACAGAGCAATCCATTAACCTCCTGAGAGTTCTGAACCCATTACTACTACTGATTAATGAATACCAAAATTTAATAAACACTGTCAGTCACTGACTGAAATTCACCATTTAAGACTTTTATGAAGCTTATTCTATGGGAGCAGATAAGTCAATATTAAAATAAAAACTAAGTAACACTGCAAAATGCCACATGATGAAACTGTGATTCTACACGGCTCTATCAGAAACAGGAGTGAGCATGCTGTGAAACCTTGAGGCTAAAGACTGTAATAAAGAGTTAATAAATAAAGATTTGATGTCTATTATGATGTCCTCTGGTCATCTAAAAATTAGTATTCTGAAGTATTGCTTCCTATAGTGAATTGGAACTGAACCAACTGATATATTTCCTAATTAATTTGTCCTTTTAAAGTGCGATGACAACAGTAAGAGCTTCTGGCGTGACGTGCCTTGTGAAGCTCTGTTAAGAAGGAGGTCAGAGGCAGTTCTAAATTACACCTTGGCAGCAAGTTGTGCGTGATATATACAGAGGAAGCGTTTTCAGAATTAGTTGGGGGAAGATGGATGGTTTTGCTGATTTTGTCTAAAGTAATGTAGATTTACATTGAAAGTAGATCCGGGTTAGAGAGGCTACATTTAACCTTTCAGGCCTAATGAAAACAAACAAAAACAGATTTTGTACAAAAATACGTTTTAAAGCCCTGCCTTTGCAATTTAAATATTTAGGAATTACCTGAATTGGGAACGATAAGATGACCCCCGAGCGAGTTGAAGGTGCCAAATGCGGTACAGGAGGGATCGGTCTGCCGTGCCAGACTCTGGCTCTTCAGGTTGAGGGCCTCGTTCTCCAACAAGGACTGAGTCATCTGAGGGGACAGCTTTGATGCAAACTCAGAGAGGTCGTCTTGGGGCGTGACAGCCCCTGAGGTGTTGTACACTTTGATTTTCAGGTTAGGCAGTGGATCCAGAATCGGAGAGTTGGTCATGGGAATTTTGTCCGAGACATCATGCAAGGCGTATACCGGCCCCCTGTACATGGCTGCAGCTGATGTGAGGTCTGGAGGTACTGCCAGGATATCTGGGTCAGAAAGAGAAGGGAAGTCTACTTGGACTCTTCACTCAGTCAACCTACATTAACCCCTCACCCCCAAAACTTTCTCAGTCAAATGCAAAGAAACTCAGCAAATGTTAGAGATGTACAGATACTACAGTTTTGTGGAAAACAGGGCAATTAGATGACTAAGATCCACTATATTACTGGCTACAAATAAATAGATAGATTCTCTATTCTGCCTTGAAGTCCACTCATTGCTCTGAAGTGTTTAATTATTTCAGCAGATGAGATTCTTAGTGATGATCCCCACTAGGTGACTATCGGTGACTTTTGCTTGTCTATACTGGATTTTGGTTCATCTGTAGGCCACAGTATTCAAAGCAATACAAGATGTTTTGTCAAAAGAGAGGGAAAAAAGAGATTTAAGAATTAGTCAACCAGTCCATATTCTCTTTTCAAGTAAAAGTTAAAAAGTATGACAGAGGAAACTGTTCAAGAATAAAAAAGATCATGCACCTTGTCCACCCTAACTTGATATGTGAATGAAGTTAGTATGGTAATTAACAAAACAGAGCAAAACCCCTGTCTCTGTGGAGCTTATGGTCTAGCTACACTGGAAGATTTCCCTGAGGTTGGAGCTGCCCAGAGAGGCTACTTATTTGCAGAAGTTGCAGGTGCGGAGCACAGCGTCAACTGACCTTGTCTGGCTGCCTTGATGTTCACAGGCTGGAAACCTCCATTGAGTGCCGAAGAGTCAATAATATCAGACTCAAAGTCACGATGATTCTTCCGGTACACAAACAGGGCCACGACTACAGAGATGGCCAGGCACACAATGACAGCAATCACGACGCCAACATACAGAGCAATGTCATCTGAATCAGGGGCAGCTAAATGGGAGAAGGAAATATTGGACTAACTGGTTAGAGAAATTTCCCGTAGTAGACATACATGTTACTATAATTTTTTCAGACATTTACTGCCTTTTTTATAGGTTAATTTTAAATCTATTCCCAAAGCTATATAAAACAACCATAGCTTTTTAGTAGAAAATTATCCCTGATTTCTTTTCCTTTCTCACTCTACATCTAGCCACCCACTCATCTATCTTAAATCAGGCAGCTTAACAGATGATTTATTACGAGGCATCAAAATGAACTGGAGCTAGAACCATCCTGACCCACAGGAGAGAAAAGCTTATTACTAATTTCAGGTGGAAAGCTTGGAAGGTGGCTCTGAATTTACTGATAGTTCTTTAAAAACATAAACATAAACACTCTGCTAGAACTATCTGGGATGCTCTGAATCTGTATATTTATCAAACCAGAATATTTTCCTAGTACCCTTCCAAGTCGTAAAATTACTTTCCTTAGTACTCTGCTCACTTTGCCTTAAATCAGTGGATGTGGGTGGGTGGGAATGGTATAGCTGAGCAAAGCAAACATGAGGAGCAAACATGTTGGATCTGAAAGGCATGCTTTCAGAAGTGCCAGATCTGAGGAGCAGAGGTTAACACTGGTCACTCCAGGCTTTCATACAGACTCAGTATTACCTGTGAGAACCCTGAGCTCCTTTCTCATGTCTCTTGTGAGAGATTTACATTTGAGCTACTCATTACTGTAATAAAATGCAACTCTACTGTGTACTGAGTAAGATAAAGGCCTGGTTCAGTGATCGGAAAGCTCAGACTACCTCTGAAGGCAATTAAGCATTTGACCAACGCAGTGGGTGATCAGATGGTGGGATCTGTTTCTGGGTAGAGAGAGACCAATGTTTCTGGAAAGTTGCATGTTGTCCTGGTGGCACAGGACATGCTCTGATCCAACTGCAAAAGGTGATAGAAGCTGACAAATAAAACAAAACACAACAAAGTAAATCTTTCCTGAATCCTATAGACATGTTTAAGTCTGTTTTTAGTTTTCTGTGACCCACAAATATTTTCAGCAAAGTTAATTGAAGCTTCTTGGCTCGCTATAAAAGGGGTGGTTAAATAGATACTTCAGGTGGTCAACAGTAGTGTTCTTATGGTCAATCTGTATGTGCATTTTGGTGGGGAGAATTTTCAGTTTTATAGGTTCCCTGACCTTCCAAGAGTTGAGGAGCCACTATTCTATCCTAAGACTCACAGCCACAAGGTGTACATGTTGAGGTGACTATTGTTTTAAGTTGTCAGTGGCTCATTGGATCACCTATACTCTCACACCATGGTTTCTTTGACGCATTGACAGTATAGAGAAATTCCCTGTTGGAAATGACTAATGTCTCTTTTAGAATTTCATGTTTAAGGTACTGTAGGTAAAATGATTATTTTTTTTCTTCTAAACCACTGTCTTTCCCAAACTTTCCAGAATATCTGCTTTCCTAGCAATCCAGTCAGTATTCACAGACATCTTCAGAGGCCAGGGACACTCCAAGCGCCCTCGGCTGTGTGAGCACTGCTTCCAAAGTGTGGGTGGACGTAGCCTTGCTGCTGGGTTCTGTCTACCGCCCTGCAGCCGCCTTTTGAACTCGGCTCAGAACAGAGTACCAAAATCCTTAACGCTTTATTTTGCCAGGCTCTAATTACATGTTCGACATTCATGTTTTCTAACTCGATCAATCTGCATTTTCTCAACCCTTTATTTTTTAGCGTTTGAATCCTGGCCTTTGTTCACTCACATCAGCATATTTTAGGACATGTTTTGTCAGCTACCAGGACTCAAGCTTGGAATGGTATGCAGACGCTTGAAATGACCCTTTCTTCTCTTCAGCAGAGAAAATCTAATTTGTTTTTCATGTTAAAATATATTAGGTGCCTATTTCCTGTGTGCACATCTGTGTTCTAAAGGAAGGTAAACTTGAACCAGGGGCAATATTGTTAAAAGATTATTCAGCAACATAAAAACCAAACATCAAACTTACAAGAAAATCCATATTCATTCTGGGTTCTCTGTTCAGTTGAAATAGGATAAATGAAACCTTGAAAAGAAACAAAAAATGAAGCAAAAATAGGAACAAAATCAAATTAATGAGGAAACAAAATAAGAAGCATGAGAAATGTTTAATTAAAAAAAAAGGAAAAGAATCCTGTGATCCTTTAAAATTCTGGTTCAGTATAGAGTTATGATTTTGCATCTCCTGTCTGCTCGGGAGTCTCAGTGAGAATTAATAACTAGACAGATTGAATTTCAGAGCAAAAACTGGTCTCGAGTCACTAACTTTGGAGTGCTTAAAGTCTTTCTTTTATTGAGCATAAACTCTAATGGATTTAATTTATTTCAGACATCATGGGTCATTAGCATAAGGAAAATCTTTTTTCCTTATCCCTGCCATATGCTTTAATTCCCACAACATATTCAGTAAGGCTCTAAACAGTTTTTTTCTTTTTTATTAAATCATAACAGCTTGCTCTTGGCCTAATAGAACTAAAGAGACCTGTCGTCACTGGTCAAAGGTTAAAAACCCGTTTACTGAGCTGAGCCACAGCCACTTCTCCCAGTTCCATTGCAGACTCACTTTTTGGATTTTGTGTTGTTTCCTACCCCCTTCACTTAATAGGAATCAAATAGGTTTTGCCCAGGGACTGGGTGGTTTGTCAATGCAGTGGAATTGGATGCTTTTTATTTGAAATCATTCAAAAGTCAATAGAATCTTGAGGTTATAAGGTTATTTATTTCAAGTCTTCAGAGGAATGGTATAAATTGGGCAAAATAAAAACCTCATCTCAATAGTAAATGCAGAAAAAACTAGCAATTTAGCAATTTTATTTTTTTGGTTTTTTAAAAAAAATATTCCAAGGTAGGAAATGGAAGATAAGAGTAATAATAATAATTAATAAAATATCAATGTAAAGTTGACAATTAAGAGAAAAGATTTAAAAGTGTGAAACACAAAACTTTGATATAGAAACATCTATGAAGATTTTTAAAGTACAACTTATAACTGGCACAGTTTCCTAATATTTAATATGCTGTCACATGAGTTAATTGAATGAAGATGAATAAGAAGCATATGAATTATACTTTCCTAGTGAAACTCAAGGGCAAAAATGTAGAGAATCTACAAGAATCACAATTAATTGATTTAAAATTAAATGTGTGTAATGTTTTAATTCTAAAGGTAAATCTAAATCATGCCTCAGGTAGATTTTTTTTTTTTTTTTTGTAGTTTGCGGAACACTCTGTTCTTACAAGCTATTTACCTATTTGGGGGAACTAATTCTGGAGGAACATGCAGTGCTACCTTAATGAAAGAGAGGTTTGCTGCAGCACAGACAGGTTTGCTCTGAATTAATATTTAATGCTTTATTTTAGAGCGATGATTGCAGCTTCCACTCAGTTTTATAAATATTATATTCCTTATTCCAGGTGTCTGAGTCCATGTATTAGGTTTGATTTTCATTTTAAACACTTCTGTCTGGTAATAACCTTTTTCCATTTGTATTCTGTGAACTCTATAATAGAACACCTGGGACATATATAGGCACTAGAGAAAAGGTTATTCCTTTTTGAAACCCAAAGACTTAAGCCGGTACAAGCTCATTGCTAGGAGAGGAGACCAGATCACGGATGTCGTCATTTTGGTAGGGTTGATGTTGAAGAGGGATGCCGAAAGATTTGTTTTTGGCAGGTGAGAGGGTCTGGGAATTAGTGTAAAATAGGATATTTGGCGATGATCTGATGTTCACCAGGAACAGTTTGATAAGAATCAGTGAGGGCCTGTGGGGTAAGCAGAAGAGCTGGAGCTTATAAGGGAGAACTGATCCCCGGAGAGACAGAGCATGGGCTCAAATTTCTCCCTGTTAAGCAGTTCTGGATTTTCCTAGGCTCTGACCCCTACTTCCCAATAAAATCCCTGTTCTTGATAAGCAGACCAGGAAACAATAAAAATAAATTTTATAATTGCGATTTTAATCTCGACTTTCCCATATTTATGTGATCTGGACAACTCAAATATTTGTGTGATTTTTGGTAATTATCTGAAGCTTATATTTTATTGCAGGCACAGAACTGGAATTCACTCACTCATTCATTTATTCATTCATTTATCTAAGAAGTACTTTTGAACTTTAATATATGTTGGGTTCAATATTAGCCACAGAGGTACGACAGCAAATCAGATGGGAAAATTTCCTGTTTTCCTTTAAAACAAAGGAAAGTTTAAAAACAAACAAGACATAAATAAGATCATTTCAAATACTGAAAACGTCTTTGTAAAAATAAAACAAAAGAATGTAATGTAATTGGAGGTAAAAGGATAACAAACTTAGGAAATCAGGAAACAATTTTCTGCTGAGATGAAGTCTGAGCTGAAAGTTGAACAATGAGAAAGAATGAGCCAAGTAAAAGATGAGGAGGGAACAATGGTCCATGAGGAGGGAGGGTAGATGCTGAAACCCTGACCGTGGTTAGAGTTAGAGAGTGAGAGGGAACAGGGACACTTCGGGCGGGGGTGGGGGGGCAGTAGCAAGACCCCCAGGCCTGGTGGTTCATGACGAGGCATTTTGAATATGTTCTAAATGAAGTGCAGACCTGGTGACTGAATGTAATTTAGAAAAGATCATTTTGGTTTCTCTAGAGATAACAGGGAGCAAAGTGGCAGCATTTGATGATAGTTTCTACAACGCATGGCTTGGGAGACATCTATCAATAGGTACATCAATATATTTGATGAAGTGTTTGCATTTGGAGTTGCTGGAAGATAAAATAGAAAAATGAAAGTCTCACTAATAGTTGTATTTCCCAGCCAATTAGGACCAGTCTAGCCAATTGGTTATTTTCCTACTAGGGAAAATTTAAAACAGATCAGTATTCAATATACTCACCAGTGGTTCAACACCCCAATTTACTCTGTTATGGAAACACTGATTAAGAGTTTTGAAAGGCAACTCTGTAAAACTTTTTTCATCCTTTTCAAAACACTTCTGCAACTATAGAACTAAAACACTACTTAGGAGTCTGGGAATCAGAAAAGAAGGGGATTGCTGTTCCACCCCCTAAATGAGGGAAATGGAGTCACTGTCTAGAGTTTGTTTTTACACTTTTCCATCTGATCTGTCTCTGACGGAAAAACGGGACATTTTCTTCTGCTAATGAGGGGACCCTGCTAAGAGGAGTCTCAGCAATAATGAAAAATAATATTTCTGATAGAACACAATACAAAAGAATTGTTTTTAGTATCACTATCAATAACCTGGTTCATAAGTTGGGATTTCAATTGCTTTTCCTACTATTTGAAAGTAAGGCTGATTTGAAAAACACCGTGGCTGTGGGACAAGGCAGTGAAATTGAGCTTTTTAGTCTTGGGGACTTTAGTTTGAATCCTACTTCTGCCCTTTCCTTAACTGAGAGCTTGGTCGAACTACAGCACTTCCTGGGGCAGCTGTTCTCTCATCTGTGTAAGGATGTGGGGAAAATCACTTCTATCTCGTTGTGGAAAGGAGAAATGAGATGTGTAAAATGCTGGTACATAGCAAGCAATCAATAAATGACAGCTATCTCAATGTCATTGTGATGCACACTGTAACTACACTGAGATGCTAGGTTCTTAACAGATTTTATTTGTAGAGTCAAGGCAACTTATTATGTAATGAGTGAACTTAGGAAATTTGTTTGAATTTCAGTTTCCTTGGTAATTACAGAGACAAGAAGCCCAGTTTTTCTGAGAAACCAGGAGCAATGTACTCTTCCAAGTACTGTATACTTTTTCACCCTCTTCTTTTAAAGAGGTTTATTCCTGACATTTGTGGCTTCTGGCAAAGATATAGTGGTGTGTTTCAGAAGCAAATTTCCAAGACCAGAGTGCAACTCAATGCTAAAATGGTTTCTCAACCAGAGTTGGTGCCACTTCTAAAGGTCGAGGACATGCTCTTTGGGTGTCATAATGATCAGAGGGTTGTTTGTGGCATTTCGTGAGTGAGGGCCAAAGTTACTAAATGTCTGGCAATGGGAGGAATAGATTTGCCATGAAACAACTGTCTGGAACTAATGCAGCTCTGCTGATAACTTTCAAAATCACCTCTCTTGGACTGACAGCACTGGGCTGTGGGAAGGATGCAGGACTTCTCCTGTTGGTTGCAGTGGCCTCAGCAGCTGCAGCGAGGGCTAGCCATCCTAGAAAAGTGCTTCTGCTATGGGGCATGCTCATGCCCTATGACCTCCTGGTTTCCTTTTTTATAATTTCAGGGTTTTTTTTTTGTAATTTTAAAGAACATGTATTTTTCAGTGGAGAGATTTTCCTGACCTGGAAAAATAGGGATTGGAAGAAGTTTCATTGTGAAAAAAAAATTAAGTGAAAACACGAACAGTTTGAAAACCCAAGCAAGCAGGCTGTGTTACACAGCTACTGAAATGCTCCTTATGCCAAAAAACCTTTCATTATCGTTCAAGGCATCATTTTAAGAGGTTGTCTAGTCCAGCTTTTTCCAGATGAGGAAACCAAATCCCCAAGTTAAGAAGTGATATGTTAAAGTTAGCAAAAATGTTGAGACTACAATTTGGTTTCACCCCCCCGGCAGCGAAGCCCAGGAAGTGAGGGTTTTGCAACGTCCATCTCTGGGGGTTCCATTCACACTTGTGTAGACTGTAGATTTGGACTGTCGGCATGACGATTTTGTGGCTGATGGTGGCAAAGTGACAGGAGGAAAAGATGACTTTTCTAATTTTCACAAGGTCACCCTTTAGATTAGAGGTGGGGTTGTCCTTATTTTTCAGTTGATGTCCAACTATTATAAATGATGAGAGTCCATGCCCAAGTATCTTAAAGAAAGAGAGATTTCCTTGGTTTTATATGGTAGTAAGTAACAAGTTACTCTTAAGTCCATGGCCCTTAACCACATAATTTGTGTCCAAACATAGCATCTTTGGTGGGTTTATAGTTGGGAAATCTCAGAAAAAGAGCCAGAAACCACGTGTAAGTCTTAATTTTCCCAATAAACTGCAACTGGCTCAATTGTTCCAGTCTTAGAAAAATTCCTTTCCTGCTTTATTCATAGGTGATAGCCAAAAAATGATTCTATGATTAATTAATTAATTTATTTTTTAGAGAGAGGGGAAAGAAGGAGAAACAGAGGGAAACATCAATGTGTGGTTGCATCTCACTCACCCCCTACTGGGGACCCAACCTTGGCTGCAAACTAAGCATGTGCCCTGACTGGGAATCGAACTACACTCTTTGGTTCACAGGCCAGCACTCAACCCACTGAGCTAGGGCTCTGATTAATTTTTTAAAAATGATAATTAAACTGTTTTATGTCATAGACAATATTTTAATAGAAAAAATCATCAAGCAAGTCTATTGATATGAGAAATGTCAGAACTTCTGAGCATCACTTGGCAGGTTTAAATTCCTCAAAACTGGTCTATGCCCTTACTAATACATAAACCTTCCCCATGACTCAAGCCTGTAGGAGTTAAAAGAAATCAGGGATTGTCTGGTGTGGCTCAGTGGATTGAGTGCCAGCCTACAAATAAAAGCGTCACCGGTTCATATCTCAGTCAGGGCACATGCCTGGGTTGCGGGCCAGGTCCGTGGCTGGGGGCTTGTGAGAGACAACCAGATGATGTGTCTCTCATGCATCAATGTTTCTCTCCTCTTTCTCCCTCCCTTCCCACCTTTCTAAAAATAAATAAATAAAATCTTTAAAAATATTATTAAAAAAAAAAAGAAATCAGGGATTAGAATTTCAAACTGTTGCAGGTGGGCACAGGTAACCAGGTACTTGGTGACTGTGGACAGTGAACTGAACTGAACACAGAGAGTTTATAGCAGGAAGAGAGAGAAAGCAGATTTATTAAGTGACAGTACACTCCACAGAACATGGAAGCAGGTCATCTCTGAGCAGAGATTGAACTCAGGGGCTGGAGGGATTCTATTTTTAGAAGGTGGATGTTTCCTGACTAGTTTTCATGGGATTTCCTTGTACATGTACAAGTACTTATATTACTTTAAACCTACTGCGCATGTGGTCTTATGATTTTCCTTGATTGGCCACGAGAGAAGGGGGTCCCACAATGTTAATTCATTATAATGCTATTATAATGAAGCAGGGGTCATGTAGCATCTTCTACACGAGTGCATTCCATGATTCACCACAATTTGGTGCTTTTCCAGAAAGCAGGGACAACTGGTCTTAGAACGGGGTCTCTGTCCTGTAACGATGTTCTTTGCCTTATCCCTGGGACACGTTTGGAGTTTCCTCCCCCCTGACTATCTCCTGCATCACCACCATAACCCCTTTTATCTGCAGACCAAGGAGCAGCAGCACAGAGTGGCAAAGGGACTTGCTTAACATGACAAAGCTGGTGAAACAGCAAAGACAGGGTGCCCAGCTCTTAGGATAAGCCCCAACAGTCTTTCTAAGTGTTGTCTCGGCTTTAACTAGAGGATTTAAATGAGGAGAGACAAGGACATAATAGAAAGGGGCTTGATATGTTCATGGCCTATAGTTACATTTCAGTGATTGAATGAAATAATGCTACAATAATAGACAGGGTTTTGCCCTTAAATGAAACAACTTCCAAACAATGCCTTTTGTTTTAAGCATGGGGCACCAGACTTGGGTATTTCTATTCCAATGTAACTGGAGAGCCAAGCTAGAATAATGTAGCTGTTAATGTATGACCATAGCATTGTATTGGGCATAAAACCCTGCAATAAATACATATTTAAGAGAGAAATATTACTTTCCTTAACTGATACCTACAGGAAAAAGGAATAAACATCAATAATTGGAGGGACACTACCCATCAGAGGAAACACAATTTTAAAGCAAAAAAAACTGATAGCCAGTTGCTTCCACCATCTAAGAGCCCACATGAAAAGAGAAGTATTTCAAAATGAGACAGATTTGATTTGGCTTCATATGTTGGCTTTTATACTAACTTCCTGTGGGCACTGCGTGGGCTTTGAATTTTACACCTCAGTTTCTTCCTTTATGAGACAGAGCTATTATTAGGGGATTATTAAAAGTTCTATGTATATGGGTTTTTTTAACTATTTTTTTTAGTTTTATTGAATTAAACTCAAGTCAATTTTGCTTCAGCTTGGCCACATCTAACACAGCACAATAGATGGGAGTCAGAAGGAATTTAGGCCAGGCCTAAAGTCTATGCATTGTGTAGAAAGTGAATAAAATTCAAATTATATATGCAATACTTTAAACTAAAATGCATGTGATACAGTGAATTTTATGTCCCCCAAATCTGGGAATTCAAACTTTCTTTAGATTAATTATCAAATTCCTAGTTAAAGGAACATGGGTGGAATTTTATAAAGTGTTCTTGTTTGCCTTTAAGATTTACTCATTATATTTCAATATGAAGCTTCTTCTATGACCTTAATACATGTAAGTAGATTTTATAACGTTGTGAAGAAATAAAAAAATACACGCTAACTCATATTTCATATGGAGTCAGAATGTAAATTATGAATGTAACTCAATTATAGTTTATGAAAGCATGTTCTATATATTTTTAAATCATTAAATTTTGGGTTAGATTAAAGTCATATTTATCTATCTAAAGTAGAGTAAAGAAGACTTCAAAAGATGTCCTCATTTTTGTGATCTTAGCATTAGAATAATCTCTGTTCTTGGTGAAATCTTTCTTTTCCTCAATCTGGCTGCTTGGTCTGTTTGCCAGCAGTGACTATACCCAAAGCCAAAATATGTTTTTTCTTGCCCAGATTACATTTTTTATGATGCAAGTGTTCCTATTAAAAACCTCAAGGGCCATTCAATGTAAACATGTGTCCAGGTTTTGTTTTTCCCTTTTAGGTCAGTTTGTATGGAGCCGGCCCATCAGGACTGCACTAATGATGTCAAAGGTCAGGTCTGTCAAAGACACTCAGGTCATTTACTATAATTTACCACTCTTCTGAGGGTTTATTTATTGACAGAGGTTTAAGGATCTCCAAATAAATGAATACATAAATTCTAGGACATGCCAACAAAAATTGAAAAGAGCATTTGCTTATCACTGATGTCAGTCGCTGAATCGCCGTTGCACTGAACTTCCGCTCCAGCCTGCGCAGGGGAGCAGGCCATCCTCACTAACCTGATCCACAGCCACCTTCCTGACAGTCACGACCACACCCTCTGAGAATGGATAGCTCGGAATTAACCTCTCAGGATGCAAAAGTCTTATCTTGTGATTCACAGTAGGTATAGAATAAATGTCTGAAATTTAGCTCAACACTAGGGTAACATCAAACCCACAGTTCAGCTACTCATGTGTTTTTAATGAAGTATAATCTATCCCCATAATGTTCCTTAAGAAGAATAATGAACTATTAAATCCAAAGGCAATGACATTATAATCCACGGTAGTAAAGGCATCTGGTAGAAAAACGATAAGAGTCCTGAAAAGGCTGACTTCTAACACACATTACCACATCTGCTGGATTTTTAGTCAAAAAGAAAAGGCCATTGAAAGACGTGGCCCTGCACTCATGTGATTTGAAGAATCCCATACTCTACTGTGGTGGTAAAAGGTAGCACCTTTCTTGAATCCCTAGGAGGTTCCTTTACACCACAGAAGCTGAAGACCTTGCATTTCCCTCTCACACTAATGTACATGGGGCTCCATAGGTGTTTGGCCAGTTTCTGTGCACTACAGTTTCTAACCATATCCCTGCTTTCAAAACTAGGAAACTGTTTTACCAGTAAGGAAAAAAGCAAAAGCAAACCACACTCATTACAATGAAGACAGCAGAGCGCTGTGTTGGGCTGCCAGTCCACATATAGAATATTTATTTGCCAGCTGGGATGCTATGCACATCCAGGACTGCACCAGCATGGCTATGACATCAGCTTCTTCCAGATTGTAGATAAAAGCACTCACTGTCTGACACTCACAATTATGCATTCCCTATCAAATTGCTGTGTTGACAAGAATTTCACTGGAAACTGACTAGCACCTTCTCAAATGCCTATTATGGCGGTCATAAACACATCATTCTAAAGTCAAGAAAAGATTATTTGTAAAGTAAATTATTTCCTCACATTAAATGCACCTGGGGTTCCAAGGGGCCTGGTGTGCAATGTGTCCACACCACAATTTATACACAGAGCTCCACCACTTCCTCTGTACGTGAGAATTAAGAGCTGTGTGACATGTAAATTTTTTAATGAGTAGAAAGCGCTAAATTTGCAGGCTGCATAACATTTTAATTTCCCGAAGTCCGGAAGTTCACTGATGCAGACACAATTCCAGGCAGCTCTTGTTTGTAAATTGCAGTTTTTAATTTGTCTACTGTGGCATAAACCCTCTTCAGCAAGAAAGAGTAATTCTAAATTCAGATTTGAATTGGTACATATCCATACGTGGGATGCCATTGCTTCAGATAGGATTAAAAACTAAAGTCTGTAGGCATAGAGGCAGTAATATAATAATCTAATTGAGCGTATTCATAAATATATATAAAGCACCATTTCTGGACTAGACCATATATATAGTCCTTAGATTGCTGTTTTGAAAAGAAAAAAAACATGGATTAAACCATTACATGCCAACCATGACAAAGTAGATCTTACTTTCATTATAGAAATCATAAAAATTCAAAGTTGTCAGTTCTTGGTAATACAATTGTATTTCAACATAAAAAGTAAAAAGGAAAATATGCTTATTGGCTTAGCATTTTCGGAGATTGTCCTAAGTGCTTCTTTCTTCTTTTGTATCTTTTTTTATTTTATTTTTTTTGGTGTCTAGTGTTCTTTCTCTTTGTCTCTTTCTCTCTCTCTCTCAACATAGCCATTTCAAATAAATCCTATTTCAAAACTATATAGCAAAACCAGGGGCTACTTTCATATAATTTTAGGAATGATATAAAGAAACCTAATGGGTACACAGTGCAATGGACCTTCCATTTCTGCTCCCTGAATAAGATACATTATTCTGTAGTATTATGAAATACAGTCTCATCTGTTATTAATGTGAAGTTTCTCATATGAGACATATCAGACATGTGTGTTCAGTTACTTTCAATAGTGGAAAATACTCCAAGGAAAATACTTCAGCATACCAAAGGACTCCAGTTTTTAAATTGTTTTTTTAAAATTAACAATGTGATTATAAACCTAAAATTTTCAACTTCTTTCTGGGACATTAAGTGAGTCTGAGGGTTTTTAATTCTCCTTTAAAAATGCATTCTGGTAAAATAACACCAGTTTCTGCAAGTTTTTAATCTGAAGGCAGTGTCTCCAGTGTAGGAACTACTTTTCAGGCCAATGATGATATATCCAGTGTAATAGGTACATGATACCCACTACACTTCAGTATCAATTAATGTGTATGAATGGCCTAAAAGACTTAGTAGAGCTTCTGAAATTGCTTAAAGACCATGAGATTGTTTCACAAATGAAATTACACAGCATTACATAATAAATCCAATTTATCAAACAGTTTGAGGATAAGTATGTTTGCAAAGTATATAATAGGCAACTGGGAAATAATGTAAAACTGTAATTCAGTTCCAAATCCCCACGTCTTCAAATCCTTTTATAAACGCACTTGATTTAATGGCTATAAGTAACTCTTGCTTATAAACCCACAAGGTTTTATACAACTAGGGCTTTATGCAAGTATTTTGTGCAAATACTTTTTTTGTAATTTAATTTAAATCTAATCTAATTGAATCAATGTGACCAAATTCCCAGGACATATCAGTGATTTTGCTACATTTCAAATCTTGAGACTTCTGCTTACAAGATACACAACTGTTTCAGGTCATCCTCAATATCTCTTTATTAAAAACTTATTTACAATTATAAACACAACAAAATATTAAAAATAATGAATATGGAGAATAGAATGCATATTGAAAAAGAAAAAATAATCAGTTTTAATGTAACAAGTATAAATGCATAAATGTCATACATCTTTCCCTAAAACTTATGTTTACATACTTATGACAAAATGCATCTATAAATCTATATTCTGCTGTTTATGTTAAACCATCGTAAATATTTCAGTGACTATATGATATTACACCTTATGGAAGAAGTATGTATTACTTAAGCTCTGCTCTAATATTGGACTTTCAGGTTTCTTATTTTCTCTACAGTAAAATACAAAGGATATGGCATATTTAGCATATGTATGTTTTAGCAATTCATATTACTAAGAATTTATTCACTGAAGTAGGATTACTGTGTCAAAGGCTATGAACACTTTTAAAGCTCTTATTTTTTTTGTCAAATCGCTTCCCCAAATAATTGTAAAAATTTGTATTCCCATTAGTAAGATACAAGAGATCCTACTTTAATGCACATTTGCTAACATTTAGCATTATTGTGTCTTTAAAATATTATATAATTCTGTAAGTAAGCCTCAAAGCCTTTTAAAAATTTAAATTGATGTTGAGGAAGCACCTGGATTACTAAGACATCTTACACATACAATTAATAGCCTGGCAAACAATTTAGAAAACTTTTGATTAAGTATTCTATGGAAAACTAAACATTCTAAAAATGATTAGAATGTTTAAAAGCAAAAATCTAAATTAAAACTGCAAGCAAACACAATCTCAAGGATGTGTTACTTAGGCACAATGAGAAATGGAATTAAATTAAGAATAGCCCAATCAGATAATCAAAGCCATTAACTGAACAATATAAAATAAAGATTGAACTATATTGTAAGTTCCTCTTCTTAACTTTAAGTCTTTCTCTATAATTATGATTTCATTTGTCTCTCATAAACAGTATAAAACTGGGTTTTGTCCCCGACAATTTTGAATTTCCTTTAACAGATGAATGTAATTCATTTGCATTATTATCCCTGATATGTGATGATCCCTGATGTATGTCATCTTATTTAGTGTTTATATTTACTTTATTTATTTACTTATTGAGTTTATTGGAGTGGCACCGGTTAATAAACTCATAGATTTCAGGTATACAACTCTACAGCATGTCATCTGTATATCGTATTGTGTGTTTACCTCCCAAATCAAGTCTCCTTCCATCATCATTTATCCCCTTTTAACTCTTTCTGCCACACCTCCTACCTTCCCTCCCCTCTGGCAATCACCACACTATTGTCTGTGTCCCCGAGTCTTTCTTTTATTTCTTTGCTTAATCTTTCACCCTTCTCACCCTACCTCCATCTGCCTCCCCTCTCATAGCTGTCAGTACGTTCTCTGTATCCATGGGTCTGTATCCACTTTGTGAGTTTATTTTGTTCACTAGATTCCACATATAAGTGAGGTCATATGGTATTTGTCTTTCTCTGACTGGCTCATTTCACTTAGCATAATGCTCTCCAGGTCCATCCTTGCTGTTGCAAAGAGTAAGATTTTCTTCTTTTTTATGGCCAAGTAATATTCTCTTGTGTAACTGTACCACAGCTTTTTTATCCACTCATCTACTGATGGGCACTTATCACTAATCATTAGAGAAATGCAAATTAGAACCACAGTGAGATATGACCTCAAACCTGTCAGAATGGTTGTCATCGGTAAATGGTAAAGAAGTGTTGAAAAGGGACCCCTCACGCACTGTGGTGGGAATGCAGACTGATGCAGCCAAAAAATGGAACTGCCTTATGACCCAGCAATTCTACTTCTGGGATATACCCAAAGAAAATTGGAACACTAATTCAGAAGAATATATGCACCCCTATGTTCATTGCAGCATTATTTATAATAGCCAAGATTTGGAAGCAGACCACATTTCTTTTGTTCTTTCTTTTTTGTTCCTGTTCTGCCCCAAAATCCCATTTTGAATTTATGCATTCAGCTTTTTTGCATGTAGTCAGTAATACCAGTAAAGTCTAATGCAAGTAGCAAGCATTAAATCACCCGAAGTTAAAATATAATAATGAAACAGGAGCATGGGAGGGAAGAAGAGGAGAGTGGGGAGAAAGAGAGAGAGAGAAAGAAGGAGAGAGAAAGAGAGAGAGATATCAAATTTTGCTACTTTTAAATCACATGAATTAAATTTTAAACAATTAAAGAATACTAAATCATAAAAGTGTTAAAAGAATAACTTGTGCAACATATGTTTTTGTTTTAATCCTCACTCAAATTCTTGCCTAGAGGAACAAATGCTGTATCTGGATAAATGGTTAGTAAAACAGCTGTATTCTTTTCATTCTTGCGTTTCAGGGACAAGCTTAGAGAGATGCACAGCAGTCGTCTCCAAATCATAACCAGAAGCTGTGCTTTTTACACTCAGCAGCAGCCATTTCCAAAGAATGGGACCTACCGTGCCCAGAAAAACAGAACTCCTGTTGGATTTTTATTCTGTGTCAGCAACATAATTACTCATTTATATTTTAAGTAAAGTTTCTTTTTAAAGGTCCCTGTGTGTGTAGACTTTGGAAGGTAAATGGATCTTCATAGATACGGTAAAAATAAAACATTTTATGCATAAAAGATTCTACACAAATATATTTGGTTGTATTTGCAAGTAATTTGTAATGTGTTATAAGAAATGTCAATATTTAGCTGCCATTAAGATACAAAGATAGTACATTGTTTGATCTAGTCATCTGCAGGGGTGTGATTGCAGAACAATTCTTAGCACCTCACGGTTGTGAGAGAGATGGTAAATTTTGTGCCTCTAAGGGCTCCTTAATAAAAGGGTAACAATTTGTAGGTATGGAAATCAAACAACCATTTCATTAAGAAAACCCAAAGAACAAAGCCTTAAAAAAAATGAGGAATGTTTAGCTTAAAGCACCCATTATATTCCTGAACCAATCACCTACACCCATTTTAAAATTGTATGTTTTATTAACATTATTCCCTTTAAATAAACATAATTTCTAACAAAACCCATCATTTTTAAAGAGCTATGAAGATGTTCCCACTAACCTCTAGTAACGGGATAAGTCTACCTGCAGAAGTGTCTGCTGTTCTTATCCATCTTACATACTCCATGGGCCTCAGTTGGCTAACAGCCATGAATTAGGAATGCATGGCTTGTTTTGGGAAGTCACGTGACTCCACAAGGTGTTTAGGGTGCCCTTTGGTGCACTTTGATAAAGCTGAGCAGCGGTTCCCTGGTTTGGAAAGAATAATGGCCCCTCGCGGAGATGACTAAATTACACTTTGCTCGTGGAAAAGCAAATACTGTGTGTGTCATTTGCTAACTGGACACAGTTATTCCTTTTGGTTCCTGGGAGTTTACCTTTTTCAACTCAGGAAGAGACCTAGAATATTGGTATATTATTGCATTTTTTTGTTGTTCAAATAATTTTTAATTTCTAGTATTTCCTGCAAAGAATCCTGAATAGTTAGATCCCAGGTCTCCCCAGCATGTGCTGTTGGCCCAAACAGACTTACTCTGCATGCAGAGCCCGTCAGTGCAGTTCTTGGACTGCAAGACCAGACCATCGCAGTCCTTCCCTCCATTCTTGGGGGCTGGTGCCGTGCACTCCCGCCTGCGCCAGTGTGTGCATTCGGTCCCACAAGTAGACCACTTGCTCCAGGAGGTCCACCTGCCATCCACTGCCACAGAAGAAAATCAGTATCAGGTCACATGGACTAGGAGCCTCTCAAGTATAAAAACAAAACCAGCTGGAGAAAATGGGCCATCGAGGAGTACTCTGCATTTATGTCAGCTGCTGGGAGTGGAGCATGCTCTGCACTCATCCACTGGGCCCTGCAAACTCTCCTTATGAGCTGTGTGACTTTTTACTCACTGACCAAGCAAGGCAACTTAGCGGGACACACAGAAGCCAAAGTTGTCACTGACAACCATATAAAAGTAAGTCATAGTGGTGCCCCTTTTTCTATCAAAAGAGAAACCTTTGGATTTTGTATTGAAACTAGGGGGCTTCCTTTTGGACCCCAAATTCCCTCATGTATAGTGTCATGTGGCCAGTGCAAGTAAACCTACACGGGGGTAAGGAGAAACGGTGGTGGTGTGGGGAAGAAGAAATCTGCCTGGGTCCTGACTCGTCCAGCCAGCCAGCCACCTGCG
This sequence comes from Tonatia bakeri, assembly GCA_004024845.1. NCBI lineage: Eukaryota > Metazoa > Chordata > Mammalia > Chiroptera > Phyllostomidae > Tonatia > Tonatia bakeri. The sequence goes on from PVIA01000007.1 coordinate 875,435, forward strand.
CACCCCTTTACCATTTATATCTGCTATCTATCTGTCTATCTGAATATCTATTTATTTATCTGTCCATCATCTATGTGTATCCTATACACTATTTTTATTTTATTTTTTTCATCCAGGCTAATTGATTTCCTGAGATCTTCAACACCTTCTTGAAAAGACTGTTTTCCATTTAGCATTTGATGATTCCATTCCATTATTTTATGATGTATATACATTCATATTTTTATTTGAAAATTATATCTAGTCATTTTAAATTTTCTGCTGTGATTCAGCCATTTAAAATTGACTCCCTTTCTTCCTACTTCTGGTGGCTGACTTGGCAGTAATTTCAATGCTAATGAGCTGAAATATCTATTTAAAAACAATTTTAATTTTTAAGTTAAAAAAGTAAGGAAAATTTCATTAAGGTTGTATTTTAAAATACATTCTTTAAAGTTTCTTTATATTAATAGGATAAAAATATTGACACTCAAAAGTTTTTTCCTGAAACACTTAAACAATTATGATTATCTAGAATTCAATGTAAATAGTGTTAAATATAATTTGTTAAACATCTAACGTACATAGCATCTTATACCTGCTATTGATAGAAATAATATTACTTTAATAGTTTACCATATGATTTCATATTCAAGTTATTGTGCAAATATATTATGCATAATATGCATAGAGATATAAACATGTGCACATGAGAAAAGATGAAAGCATTAGTACTTCAGTCATACAGAGCTGCCTAGATAAGCAGCTCGCAGCTATCTAGAGAAAAGGCATGTGCTTGGACCTAGACCATCCCAAATCAGACATGCGCGCACACACACACACACACATCTATTTCAACTCAAAATGTTTCATACATTTTCAATTATGGGAGTTGCCATCTAGATACAATATAGAACAGTACCAGATAAAACACTGAAATTATAAACCTAGCTAAGTGTCAAAATTTGTTCCATAAATGAAAGCTCTCAAGAGTTCAGTATAGCATACTGTTTTGATATTTGTAAATTAACACAAGAATATAAAATAGAGACATTTTTCTTTTCAGTTCATTTCTTCAACCCATCTCTGAGAAAGTTTGTATTAAAGGATAAACTAGACAAAAATTAGGCAAAATAAAGGGAAGTAAAAAGACTGTTTCTAAAGAATGAAATTGATAATACAATAGCTACCTCAATGGAGTGCACTAAAATTATGAATTATTTCAAACACAATTTTAGGTAAATTTTCAATTTATTGATTAGGCAGTTTAGTGAGTTTTGGTTTTGGTGGATATTAACTTCAGTTTACACAGGAATGAGAGCAGGTGACTATAATATAAAATAGCACAGAAAGATGCTCAGAGGCAGAGATTCTGATGTTGGCAAGTAATTCACAGAACAGGTGACTGACACCGACAGTCAGCTCTGACTGCACTGTATTTTCAGACTCCGTTAGCTCAGGTGTCACAAAGCTTGGACTTCCTTTTAATTCATTCCAAATGTTTTATTTGCACTTGCTCAGAAACTGACACCAAATATCCAATATTTCAGTCTAAGACATTTTATGAATCTCAGTTACTATTAATGTCCATGGCTTTCTGGAGATCAGGGTTGCTATTCCTGAAACATGTGGCTTTCAATGATGTTCGAAACTCTTGAATTACAGAACATGCAATCTTGGCTCCAGCAGTTTCGTTTAGTAATAAAGAAGGATTATGTTTATAAATGTTTAATCTCCTGTTTTATATTATTTTTCATGTCTAGATAATAAAGTTAAGTACTCTCATGGGGGGAATATTTGATTTTCCAGCAATGTATGCATTGAATGATATGATAGATTTAAATAATGTTTATCACACATTCAGTCAAGGATAAGGCTTTGTGTATATCCCTTAAAACATATTTCTAGAAGGGGAGGAGACATTTGGAATGAGAACACTGGTTTATTTACCTGGGCATAGCGTGGTACAGGCTATCTTCTGCACGCTCTGCCCTTCGCAGAAGGCACCACCATTGAGTGGCGCTGGGTTGGTGCAGGTCCGCGTGCGTTTCTGGTACCCTCGCCCACAGCGGCTGTTGCACACAGACCACTCCGTCCAGGTGGACCAGCCACCGTTTACTGGAAGGAGGAAAATAATAAGATGTAGATCGAGCATATGTGTGCTCGCACACAGACACACAGACCACACACAGCACAGAAACAGAAAGTTATCTCCCCAGTGACTAGACCATTCAAAGTTAGAAAGGAACTCAGACATCATTTCATTCCCAGTCTTATTGCAGAGCTGAAAAATCTAAGCACAGAGATAAATAAAGTGAATTGCCAGCATTTACTCACCTACTCAAAAAAGTAAATAGAATCTATGTTTTCCTTTCCTTGGCCAGTGTTCTTTTTAAAACAAAATACATCCCCTTGCCTAGTCAAGCTCCAAAAATTACTTTTGACAGCTTATCTCAAATAATAAATGTTTACATCCTTATGCCAAGGCTATAGGTGGGTCTGAAACATGGGAACTCAATAAAATCATTCTTTCTTTTCTTAATAACAGATGATTAATTATTTTTCTTTAGCATATGTCAAGTTTAGAACCTTTTAAGGAGTTTTAGTCAGTTTTATTAACTAACCATTGAATCTGGTTAAAAAATAAAGTCTTATGTTGCTGGATTTTTTACTGATCGAGTAGCTATTTGAATAGGTAATTAGTTGATGTATTTGAAATGAACACCTATTTGTACATAAAGGCTAATTACAGTGTTTGATGGAGATGTCACTACAGATGAGATTATAAAACCTACACTCTAACCCTGCATTCTTTATTTACCTCTGAGATCTCACCTTAGAAATTACTCTGACATATTTTAGTGCTTTAAAAATGTGAGTCTATGACTTTTCTGTAATTAAGCAACTTCTAACAAAAATTATTTGCTGGTAGATGGGACATGACACAACTGCTATATGCACATGCCTCCTGAGAGTAAAGAAAAGTGTTAGCCATTCAAGTAACACAATCTTCTATGTGCTCGTCACATGCCTTGCATCTGCTTTCCAGAAACCTGTGCATTAGGGAATAATCATGCATGGGTTACCTTCAAATATATACAGACTTAGATAACCGTATTTTTCACAACAGAGTTATTTTTCATGTACAGATAATTAAAAACAACTCTAATGTTCAACAATAGGAAAATGGTAAAGGAACCATGTATGTTCATGTGATTGCCTCCTAGGCAGCCATTAAGAGTGATGTTGTAGAGGTCTATTTAGTAATAAGTGGATATTTCAATATTCTATTTTAAGTCAAAAGGTACTTATATCCCTTGTTTTAAAATCTTATCTATGCATAGAAAATATCAGTAGTATACTGATATATATCACTCTTTTTTAATGCTATCTTTGGATGACAAGATGATGAGATTAATAGGTATTTTTTTATTGGCCATTCTGTGCTTCCCAGATTTTCTGTAATGGACATATATTTTCAATCTAAAAACAACACTAACAAAAATAAGTCTATATAACCACTTCTAAAATAAAATCCTTGTTAGATGTATGTGTTTTTCTGTGGACTCCGTGAGAGCCCAACCTGTGAGCCTTGGACAATTTATGTTGTGAGGCCCTAAAAAGGACAAATAGTTGGTTGATAAACAGAGTTTTAGTGTTTCAAAAAGCATCTTAACCTGCCCAGCTTGACAAAGCTCCAAATGTTGTAGAATTATCCCTGTAAATTTTCTTACTACCATATCGGCAAGCTGATATTTAGGGTTATGTATACATGTGTTGCTCTGCTAGGATTTCATGAGAAATGAATAATCTTAAACTTTTAGAGAAAAGAAAAGTTTTTGAAGATCCTAGGCTTATTCCCTTATTTTATGGAGAAGGTGGCAAGGGCACCAAGCATCCTGGTTAAGTGACCAACAGAAAGTCAGAATTGGTCCACAAGACTCCAGAGCCCTAGTCCAATGCTGTTTTGAACTCAAAATCTTGTTGTTTATATTTGATCCTTCCTAAAGACAGTGTTTGGCTTGTAATTATTGATTACTTGTGATTATTGATTGTATTTATTGGATATTGAAAGTATGCTCTCCATAGGAGAATAGATTTGCATGTGTATGAAATATCCATGTGACATATCCATATAGAGTCTGCCTTCATTAGTTATTTATTACTGGTATGTGCTGTGATGTGCCCCATTTCTCTTTACCATTTCCAATGCTGTTAAGTTAATTAGTTTAGAAAAAGACAAAAAGTTAGAAACATTTCATTGTGACTTAAGAAAGCAATTGCTTACAATTCAACATAGTGATTAGCATGACTGGAAAATTAAACCTCAGAGTATTCACAGAATTAAAGAAAATAGTATGCATCTGTCCTGTGATGAAAATGGTAGTTTAAAGCATCACTATGATTCAGCCTTTGGCACATCACAGCGGTTTCCGTTCTCAGAGCTCCTTACAGCGTGAGGGCTCATCCGTCCAAATGGTATTGTCTGCTATAAGTACCCTGAGCCAGACATTTGCTGGTGGCTGTCACTTCTTCAGAGCCATCCAGATACTAAGGACCCTGGAATGTCACTGAACACTGAAGCAGCCTTGAAAAGCTTCCTTACCTTCTAAGTGGCAGTCATGTCATTCAAGAGGTGGCCTAACCTCAAAGTCCTTCACAGGGTTGTTCAGTTTCCTCTGAGACAATGACTCATTAAAAATATGAAGACCTACTGTGTGTCAAAACTGTGAGAAATGCACACATTTACAGAGTTGACTCTTAGTGCATAAACGAGCTTAAAGATTATGTAGCTGGAGAGAGGGAACTACTCATGAAATGACTAGAAAACCACTGAGTTCTAAACCAGACAGGGAGATGAAGCATCAGTCATTCACCACAGCAAAGCTGGGTGGGGAATGGTTTACTATTTCAGCAGTAATGATAGGCTTAGAAATGAGATAGATGAGGAAGGTCCAGAGAGTGGCATGGAAGATTCTATAAGGCGTCATGATGTTGAACCTTCCTCATGGTTAGGATGAGAGCTACGTGGGGAAGGCAGCACTTTCTGTACTCTGAATGCCCAGACTAAGTGTGTGAAGCAAGTTCCAGGAGGTGAAAATTGCTGTGATGTGTGTAGGGAACAAACATGTCAGGTCCAGTTCATCTGAGGCTTTTCAAACACTGGACTGAACCTTAGTTCACAGAAGTAGCAGCAAGCTACTTTAAGCATTTTCGCTCCAGATTCACTCTAGATCTTAGTGGTCCAGAGCAGGGAGAGGGGAGAGCTTAGGAACACAGTTGTACTTAAGTAGATTTCTTCACTTTCCTATAAACTGACTGACAAAGAGCTAGGCATTTCCAAGTCTAGTCTTTCTATGGGTATCTGGGAGGGAATTAAACCTCACTGTCCACGTGAGAAGCTGGAAGAGGGCAGCAATGGGAATTGCAAAGGAGCCCCAAACTTGACATTTTAAAATTAAAATGAGATCTGCACTTTGACATGAACCAGGTTGAGACCCCGGAAGCTCACTCACCATAGACGATGACAGTTGCCGTTGTGCTTTTCCTCTTGGCAACAATGTTTTTGGCGACACAAGTATAATTTGCAGTATCTGAGAGGCGGGCCTGCTTGATGATGAGGTTGTGATCAATAGTAATGTAAAAATTCCGATCTTCTACAGGATCGATTATGTCTTCATTTTTCAACCATTCCACCTGAAAATGCACAAGATAAATAGGTAATTCCCTGGTATGTATGCCCTGACATCTGCCCGTCCTAATGTCCTAACTGTGTTTTGCAATATGTATAACACTGCTCCATGCTATGAACTTCTGCAGACCGGGGGGAAGTAACTTTCTGAGGTAATGTGAAGTATCTATCACTCACCTGCCAAACATGTTGATTCTGTCTGTGCTATGGTATTCTCAAATGTCAATGAACCCACTGAGTAGTCCAATGTTCAGATTGTTTTCACTCTGCCCTGCAGGCAGGAACTGGGAATGTGCCGCTGCCAGGTTCAGAATCCAGTAAAAAATAATAGGCTAAGCATTTCCGACTGAACTCCAACCTTTTGCTGTTTCAATTGTTTACTTTTGGCAACCTACCTGTAGCTTTTCAGAAAAGAGTATAAGAACTGTTTTAAAAACTCAAGAGGCATCTTACACACTTTACAAATAAAACAACATTTCGATGATTTATGTGTAGACTTGCTGAAACATATGGATTAAATTTCCCTGAAAATACACTTATCCTAAAATGTCGTAAACACATATTTGGAGATGCATCTAAGCCAAAATAGCTGAGGAAAAAAGGTTTTCTACCAGCTCTCAATACAATCCAAACAGCATGTAGGCATACCCGAATCTCTCCTTTTGTGTATCAGATCTTTGGCTCACGGTTTGCTTCTGGGGAACCCGACCTCAGAAATGTGTGTTCAAAATTATTAAGCTACATTTTTTCTATGCAATTACTATCAATTTAGCAACAGCAATACTATCCCTACGGAATGAAAGGAGGGAGATAGATCTGTACAAGCTGCCCTACAAAGGATAAACTATTTCTTGTCCTGTAAATTGCTTCTTATTTTCCCCTCTTATGCACAAGTTTTTCCCATAAACAAAACAACATTGATATTTACCACATTTAAACCTTCCTTTTGTGTTAGTGTGGATGTGAAACAGGTAACCTTTCGCAGTAGGGAGTCAATAGTGTTGCCATTTTCAAAATCTTAAAGAGCTTCTTTAGCACCACAAGAGGTCTGGAAATTAATCTCTAAATCTGTCAGTGGGCTTGGTGCTGCACAGCTCTAAATGAAATCTAATGCAGCGACTCTAAAATAATGCTCTTCTAATCTGTAGAAGTGAGGCCACAACTTAAAGGGAAAAACAAAAACCAATCACAATCCTAAAAAAAAATGTATGAGAAAATAGGTAAGAGCAATTCTTTGCAATCATGTAAATTTTGAAACAGAACACCATGCTTGGCATTTACACTAATGGAAGTGAGAATGAGAATGGAATCCATGTGAAGCAGTGGAGTTTTAAAACGTGCATTTTGTATTTGAATATAGACTGGACAGTCAGTCAGGGCCGTGCTTGAATATATTTGATCAGATGCTCATGCTCCCTTGACCTGGATTTTCTCAAAGTATGGCCCTACCCATGTGGCAGTATGATCCAGCTGGCAGTGCAAGGGGGAAGGTAGCAAACTCATATTGTCAGAAATCGACAGTAATTGAAAGATGACATTAATCATTTTAATCTAATCTTCACCTAGGTTATCTACGCCATTCTGAAAAGGCTTTCCACTTGAGCAGGCACTGCTGGGTTCCCCTGAGCGGGCCTTGGATCCCTTCTACTTGAGTGCATGTCTGTGCTCTTTGTGCTTTTCTTTCAGGAGGAACCTTGTGCCCAACACTGTTTTCTGAAGGGCCGGCGTCATGCTCCTGGACTCTGCCTGGAAGTGCCTAGGGGTTCCTAGTTTACCCTGAAATTTCCCCTCCACATTGTCTCACAGGGTGTGGAGAAAAGCCTTAGGAAACTGGCCAAGCCCAGTTGAAATCTGAGTTGTTACTCTTTGGACTGACTACCCCTGCGGGGATTAGGCTGAAAATACCTCCTGGAGACTTCCCCTGAATTCACATTCTTCCAGCGCTTCTCCTTTCTCTCCGTTTACTCTGCCCACTCAAGCCTCTCCTGGGAGTGCATTCTTAAACACCGCTTGCATTCAAACCTTGGCCTCATGGTTTGCTTCTGTGGAGCCTGCCCTAAGTCGAGGCTGCTCAAAACTATGGTTTCTTCTATGCATGTAATAGCACTTAACAACAGTATTTTTCTCCTGATCAGAAATAACATCAAAAGCCCCAAGGGCTACTGAAAACCACTTGTTTATTTGAGGAGGTTATTATAAGGAGGAAAGAGAGCAATTGGAACAGTTGACAGAAGATTTAAAAAGAGTTAACATGATTATTGAGTATATGGTCTTTACTTTTTTTACATGGTTGCATTCCCTTGGGTGTTTCTCATCTGCCTTGGAGCAGTGAGTACGGTCTGAGCTCCAAGGACCCTTGGGGAGTCCCAGGAGTTCTGGGGAGGTCTCAGGGCTCTGTAGGGGCTCTCCCTCCTCCCCGAACTCTACTTTGAACCAGAGAAGCTCATCTTTGATCTGTTTTCTGTATTGGGCTCATTTGTATGCCTTTGAAGTTTGAAGAAGGTATCTAGAACATATCTGTAGAAATGAAGAGAGGAACCCAGGACTTCTCCAGCTTCTAGTAAGACCCTTCCTCTCTGTTCTCCCGGCTGGATACTCCCAGGAGTGCTCCATCACCCTGCTTTGAGACCATCTCCTTCCTCCATGAGACCCGTCATCATCGCTCCCCGATCCTGGAGTCTCCATCCTGCTCTCCACTTCTCCATCACCACCCTCCAAAATTCTCAAAACCTTTCCATCTGGCCTTGGAGCACAGTAGTGAAACCCTCCAAAAATTCCATTTTTTTTAAAGACTGTTTTCTTTACTCTTCTCCAACTAAAAATCTAGCTCTTCATGATGTTAGTGTTTACAGTATTCTGGATTTCTCCCAGATGGGGGATGTTCCCCAGATCCCACATACCCCTGTGCCTGGGGTCCCAGGCAGTCTCCTCCTGGCTCTGCATTGTCTATTCTAGATCTTTCTGTGCAAACACCTTTGCTTCAAATCCCATGCCATCAGATTATGTCACCTATTTTTAAATCATCCACAGACCTCTGGATTCATAGCCATTTTATCCAGCATAACTTGTCATAATTTCTGATGATTTTAATAACAAAAGATGCCATTTTCAATATCTTGGCCCTCTGTTCCATACCCCTACCTCCTGCAATGATCTTGACTTTAAGTCACTTACACTCCAGGCACATGTTCTAGGACAGAGGTTTTGAATCCTGGCTTCACTGCAGGACTTGGAGAACATTTATAATATACCAATTCTAAATCCAACCCAGAGAAACTCTGAGTCACTCACTGGTCAAGACTGGTTGAGCATCAGTATTTTTTAAACTCCCCTTGGGGGTGTAGTTTACTGCTAGGATTGAGGAATAACAAATTAGATCGTTACCTTTCAAAAAACATCCTTGAACCAACAGCATCGACGTTACCTGAGATTTGATGGAAATGCAGAATCTTGGGCTCTGCCCCACACTAGACTTACTGAAGCAACATGTGTATCATAACAACACCGGGGATTTACACACACATTAAAATTTGAGCAGTACTGGCCTCACTCTTGTCTTTAACACTTATTGTAACCTCTCTTAAAACTCAGTTTTAATCATCCTCTCTTTTCACCATTTTTTTTGTCTTTCCTGCTTATTCTCTCTCTAGGACCCCTATGTTAACCAACGTGTATGTACCAGGACCTCTGTCTCTAACCCCTCATGTTTCCTCCCTTTTTACCAAGCACACATTCCAGTGTCTGGAATCCCTCTCATTATACCCTCGACTCTCTCATCCCTTCCTCACTTCAAGGTGCTCACCTGCTCACCATCCTGCTACCCCACCTTTTTGTCCTTGTAGTGAAAAATGGCTGTGGGCTCATCTTATATTTATGATTGTAGAACTCAAGTGGGCCCTTACTTCTGCCCCCCAAAATCATACTATATGTCCATTGTCTGTTCCCTGTACCACACTTCTAGAAAGCTATTTCGCACTTTCTCATCTCACTTTAAACACTACCTCCCCCTCCATCCTCACTTTCAGCAGATGATCAAGTTTCTCCACTGCTGAGAACACTGGCACTCCTATCTTCCAAGCCCCCACCACCTGCCTACCCACCTCTATTCTGTACCCTCTCTTTCCTTGCTGGCTCAGCTCACTGTGCTCCTATCTGTCACCTGTATTTGTACTCTGCATCCCATCACCTTCCTCTTACTCAATTCTCTCTCTCTCTTAAATCCTCTGTTTCTGCTTTCCACTGAATCATTTCCATTAACATGCAGACATGCAGTTATTTTCCCAACTTAAAACACAATCTCTCCCACTCATTTCTGCCTCTATTACCCCCACATTTCTCTGCTCACCTCACAAAATGCCTTAGAATAGTTGTTTATATTCACTCTCTCCAATTCCTTTCCTCTTGATTGCTACAGAATCTACTCTAATCCGCCTCCACCTCCACCATTTCACTAGAGCTGCTCCTTTCAAAGCCAGCAATTACTTTCACTGGTAGATGTGCTGATGAGTGGTGGTGCTCTGCCTCCTTTGCACAGTAGCAGTTTCTGACCCACTTGGTCCCTCCTTTCTCTGCTTTCTCTGGACATGGCACTTTTTTGGTTGTTGTCCTATCTGACCCCATCCCCCATGGTTTCTGTGGGCTGAGGTCTGTTCCCTGTGTGGGGTCTATCCTTGGACCTTTTCTTTTTGCTATCCATATTTACTTCCTTGATGAACTCATCCAGTCTCAAACAAATGACTCCTAAATTTATCTCCAGTCCAGACCCCGCCCCTGAACTCCAGACTCATATATTCAACTGCCTTCTTGCAGCTCCACTCGGTTGTCTAATAACAACCTTTTGAACGGCTTTTTCAAACCTGCTCCCCCCACAGCCTTACCGATGTCAGTTACTGCCAGCTCCACCCTTCCAGTTACTTAGACAAAACCTCAGACTTGGCCACAACTCCTCTCTTCCTCTCCCTTTGCCCCTTTGAGGCCAGAGTGGCACATTGGAAACCGAAAACTCCTCATGCCTTCACTGCCACACTATTTCTGGTTCAAGTCACCACCATTTCTCTCCTGGATGATTACAACAACTTCCTGTCTTACCTTCTGCTTTTCCCCTTGGCCCTCAGTAGTCTATTCTCAACAGAGTAGTTAGAGTGATTCTTAAGCCTAAGTCACATCATGTTACACCTCATCTCCAACCCTCCAGTGGCTCCCTGTCTTGCTCAGTGTCAAAGCTAAAGTCCTTAGAAGGACCCAAAGGCCCTGCATCACCAGGACCCCTGCCCTCTCTGAGATCACCTCTTTATAGTCATGCACCTTAATGACCGAGATGCATTCTGAGAAATGTATGTTGGGCGATTTCATTGTTGTGTGTATATCATAGAGTGCACTTATACAAATCTAGATGACATGGCCTACTACACATCTCGGCTATATGGTGTAGCCAATTACTCCTAGGTTACAAGACAGTATGGCAAGTTACTGTACAAACAACATGATATTAAATCAAGCACAAGAGAAAATGATTCCATCAATAGACTCAGTAAACACGAGATGTATGAGGCTGCTGCTGGCATGATGTGGCACACTGTTTTATGGCAAATACTTTTTGTAAGTAGAAAGAGTATGCTCTAAAATAGTGATAAAACTATAGCACAGTAAATATATAACCAGTAACATAGTTGTTTATAATCATTATCAAGCACTGTGCTGTACATCACTGTGTTTTCTATGCTTTTATATGATGAGTCTCATTGCCACAAGCCCGTGGGTAATGCATTGCACCACAACACTGTGACTGCAATGGTGTCATGAGATGATAGGCATTTTCTGACTCCACTATAACCTTCTGCCACCACTGTCATAAAGGGGGTGCATGGTTGACCTAAATGTTGCTATGTGGCACATGCCTGTACTCTTACATGCCATGTCTCTCTGCTCTTTAGCATGCTGGCTTCTTTGGTGGTCCTTGTGCACATTGGGCAGGGGTTGGGGGGTGGCGTTTCTGCCTTGGTGGGTTTGAGCCTGCTGGTGTGCCTGCCTGGAATAATCATTCTCCAATTATCCGCACAGTTTGCTTCCTTCTCTTCTTCAGGTCTTTACTCAGGTGTCATCTTTTCAGTGAGTCACTTCCTGACCAACCTTTAAAACTGCAACCTTCCCCTATGTCTATGTCCCCAGTTTCTCCCCATCTTTTCCTTTATTTTCTCCATAGCACTTAGCATCTTGTATAGTCTATATTTTACTTATGTCTTTTGTGATTAATTGTCTCCTCCACCAGAATGTAGGCTCCATGGGCTCTGGTCTGTTTTCGACCATCATTCTATTCCTGGAGCCTGGAACTGAAATTGGGGAGGTGCTTCATTAGTATTGCTGAGCCTGTGAACAACAAGATACAGTGGGATCAAGCCTGTTCACACACACACATTTCTAGATCTCTATAAAGTTGGTGCTTTAACCACCAAAATTAGTATTAAATATATTTAGTAAGGGCCATCTTAAGCACCCCTTCTCACTAAGTTCTGTGTCAGATTAAGAACACAAATCTCCACTGCCTAAAGAAAGAATCCTACAGAGCTGGCCTGGACACCAAGTGGACTCAGGGGAGAAATCATGAGACAGAGGAGGGCCCCTAGAATGTTGCTGGGAAACGTTCAAGGTTTCTCTGTCATTTACAAAGCTGAAGTGTCCCGTGGCCAGCTTTGAAACCTTTCAAAGACGTGTTTGGAAGTGGCACATCTCTCCAGCTCACATTATACCTATATGTTTGCTAGAAATTTTTTTAAAAAAGTGTTTGAGTAATCACTGTAGATTTTCATCTAGTAGACACAGAGTCTGGGACTGGGGTGTCAAACTCATTTTCACTGAGTTTCCACATCAGCCTTGGGGTTGCCTTCAACGCGCCGAATGGAATTTTAGGACTGTATAAATGTAATTACTTCTTAACAGTTAAGCGAGAGCTCAGTGCTGCTGCAGGGTAGAAACAAGGTGCTGGGCAGGATTAAACAAGGTGGAGGGCCAGATTGAGGCCTCGGGCCTTTTGTTGCCACCTGTGGTCTAGGAGATCACAGCAAACCTGAGCCTACAACACAGCTTCCCGAGAATTTTAATTTTTCAACAAAGAGTTAGGCATCTTGTGATTTCAGCTACATTCCACAAACACGGACTACCTACAGTGCACTGGGCATTGTGTCAAGTGCTGGGGGACAAAGAGACAAATGAGGTGAGTATTGCTTGTGGGGCTCTGGCTAGAAGACAAACCTATAAACAAATAAGGACAGCGTGATAGAGAAGCCACAAACATATGTGCAGGATGAAGGTAACTCAAGGTTGAAGTAATGTGGGGAGATGACACTCCAGGAGGAAATGTCTGAACTACTGTCTAAAGGGTGAAATTTAGCTTACTGGGAAAGCAAGGGAGGAAAGTGGAGAATGAGGACATTTGAGGAAGAGGAAATGGCACAAGCTTGAGGCCTCTTGGGGAGTCTAGGCCCCGCACAGCTGGGTATTAACTGCACAGTCAGGGGGAGCAGAGCAAGGATAAAGCTGCTTTCAGGAAATCATCCAGGGCGCCAATGCCATTCTAACATCTGGCCTTTACCTATAGTTGCTACAATCTAGTGAAGGGTTTAGAGTAGAGAAGCATAATGACACTGGCTCAAAAAGTACTGTTTTAGGGGGGATGTGGATTAAAAAGGAGACACAAAGGAAGCTGGGGACCAGGTAGAGGTATTTGTCATAGTCCTAATAAGACCATGAAGAGAATTAAGGAAGTAGCAAGGGGGCTGGGGAGAAAATAATGGATTCAGAAAGTGATTTGAAGGGACAAGGGATAGAGCAGATGAGTTGACTGTATGTGGAAAGGAGAGTGCTCTTAGGAGGCCCGCCTCCAGGTTATGGTTTGGGCACCTGTGTGGGGATCAGGGATAGAGGATGCGGAAAAGATTGGAGGGTGGGAAGGTTAATGATGAGTTCAGATTTGGCTGGTCTTACACGGAATTCAAGTAGTACAGCAGAATTTTAACAACAGCTAAATTGCTCAAAATTGTCATTGTTTCCATAAACAGAGTGACATTTTTCTCTTATAAAATACTAAAACAATACAACAAAACCTCGATGATGTGGTTTCTCTTAGATCATCTTTTTCTTAGCACTAAGTAACTTAGTGCTTATTAGCTCAACATGGATGTCAATAAAAATAATTTATTCCCATTTTGTATCAGACAAAAATGATAAAGTGTTAACTGAAAGGGAAAAAATGTGTGAAGGTGATTGTGTTCATCACATAAGGGATTGTCTGAATCAGTAAAAGGAATTCATATAAAAGCCTTATAAATATAACCTTTTAGTAGAAAATACATCTTTTTAATGCAGTGTCTCCAGAACCCAATACCACCAGGAAGAGTGACACTCTTCCAACTGAAGGAATTTCACAGGAAGTCTCTTTATATAAACCCTAAGTAAAATACCAAGAAACAATACAGTATTTTTCATTATGCTAGAATTTTATTATATTGAATAGTCAGTAAATAATTGCATTATTGCAATGCTATTTATTTGTAAGCTGATCTTGGTTAATCAGGGGTCAGCACTTTGGTCTGGCCTCTGAAGTCTGTTCATATTTTGGTCATGTCAAAGCTTCTAGTTGATCTCACCCTGGGACTTTGCTTCCTTCCATCCCTCCCATCTGATTTACATGTAGGAAAACCATTTGATTTACACGTAGGGGAAGTCTTTCTGAGTTAAAAATTATTTTTAGCTATGCATAAAACATTCAAGAAGAGAGAAAAATAGGTTGAAGTTCAGGAAACAATAAAAGGCTTTGCTCATAAACTATAACTCATTGCCAGATTTGCAGTGAGGCAAAGTACTATTTCTGTCCTTGTGGCTCAGTCACAGTGGTCTTTTCAATAATTTGGGGCATATTTGAAGTAGTTGACTCAAATGTTTATAAAGACACGTGATTTTATTACCAGGTAATAAAAATAGTTACAAGAAGAGTTTAGGATGTCTTATTTGATTATTATTTTGTTATGTTTGGCTTGATTAATCCTGTTGTATGCAATTGAGAATCTTACTTTAGGAAGCAGTTGCTACAGGACCAGTTAAAAAGGCTTTCTTTGGCCAGACTGCCTGGGTTCAAAACTGATCTCTGCCATTTCTGTTCCTCGCCTGGGTAAGCTTCTCACCTCCCATGTGCTTCAGGGTACTCACTTATAAAAGAAGGCTAATTCTCAAACTATTCCATTAGGTTTTTAAGGATCAAGTGAGTTAACACACAGATTACTTAATACCTGGCACACAGTAAGTATTCCTCAATCGTTACTACTATTGGGCGAGTAAGGCTATACTAAAGAAGAGGGGACAAAACCCAAACTACTCCAAATAACACCAGAGAAATGGTGTCAATCTAAAGACAACAAATATCTTAAAAGTCTGAATGTCTTTAGCCTTCACCGATGTTTCCACTAGGCCAAAGTCAACGCACCATTAGATTACAACCTTTTTTTAAAGATTATTTATTTATTTATTTACTTTTAGAGTGAGGGGAAAGAAGGGAGAAAGAGAGGGAGAGAAACATCAATGTGTGGTTGCCTCTCGTGCTCCCCACCCCCTACTGGGACCTGGCCCACAACCCAGGTGTGTGCCCCGACTGGGAATCTAACTGGTGGCCCTTTGGTTTGCAGGCCATTGCTCAATCCATTGAGCCACACCAGCCAGGGCAGATTACAACTTTTTAAAACTGTACAAGGAATATATAAGTGATTAAGTATTAAACTGACCAATCTAGATTGTATGCTAAACTTAAATACATATTTATACTTAAATTCTATGAATCCATGTTTCCAGAGATGTAATTAACATGTACTTTAGAATATGACATTTTAATCAGTCTGTATAAATATTACTTTCTATTTCTTTTAGGTTATAAAGCAGTCATCATAATACAATATTTTTTAAAGGTATAGGTAGAAAAGATCTTTAATAAAATAAATTTTATAAGATTAATTTGAGAAATTTTTATTATTTTACTTGGTAAAAATAATAAAAATGGGCAATTGATGGGCAATTTATATATTAGTTCTTACTTTTACCTAGACCGAGACCTTCACATTTTTATAGTTGTTATTTTACCTCTGTAAATTCTCCAGTTTTTCTCCTGCTATTTCAAGTTAGTCCTCATCACTTGTTTTTTTAATGACATCAGTTTCTGCTCCACCACACTCCATACAATGGCACACACATCATTAGTTTTAACACTTTTATCCATATTCCCAAGAAATGGAATTTCCTTCTAGCCACCTCAGTTCTCCCCTTGCCTGCAAGTTCAAGGGTGGTAAGTGTCCTGAGCCCTCTTCTTCTTTTTCTCCCATCACAGAAAGGATTCTGGGGCAGAGGGACTTGTCTAATGGGAAAGAAGGGAGAAATTTTGGGGCACACCCTGTGGTTATGAAACAATTACCATCCTTTGGGGTGGGAAAGCAGCGGATGTGATAGGGAAGGGAAGAGGGCAACCTGTGGCCCCGCCGTGAATCCTGACTTGGTTTAACAGAGTTTGAAAGCAGATTTTCCCTGTGCTGAAATTGGGAGGGTGGAGAAGAAGCTGAGCCAGATGGAGTGCACTGGTGAAGAGTGAAAAAGGAGGAACACAGTGAGCTAGTGTGGATTGCTTCAGATACCTAGCTAGGTACTTTATGTATGTGATTTCTCAACCCCACAACAGCACTATGAGAGGAGTATTTAGATTCCCATTTTTCAAATGAGAAGGACATGCTCATAGAGATGGGCTAGCACCAGCTTACACAGCTCGGGAAGGAGCACTGATCTGAAGTCAGCCCTGCCTGAGGTCTGTGCTCTCCTTTGTCTACTGAGCCAAGAACTGGGAGGAGACACCTATAGCGCTCCATGCTTGAGTGTTAACTGGGTGGGCTCTGTGTCCTGTGATGGTGGCTGGAAGAACCAGCAACATCAACACATACCTTAGTCACTCCAGACAGGGGCTTGCACTAGTCTCTGGCTAGTGCTCCCCAGGAAAGTGATGCCATCCACAAGAATGAGACATCGGGCCCATCCTCTGCTGTCTCCACTACCCTGCTGACTCTTATGGAACCAACACAGGTTTACTTTCTGAACTGGCTGTAGAACTGGATGCACTTTGACTGCAGAGGCCTCAGGAAAACCTCCTCACTCTCCAAAATTACTGTCCATGTTGTTGGCAGTGACTTGCAATGTCTTGAAGAAGGAGGAGTTTTTAATTTGACCATTAAAAGGTTCTCTTCTCATGCAAATTATCTAGAGAAATAACATCTTAAACCACATAATGTATTATGAAATATGGCATATAGCCCTGGCTGGCGCAATGCAGTGGATTGAGTGCAGGCTGCGAACCAAAGCATTGCAGGTTCGATTCGCAGTCAGGGCACATGCCTGGGTTGCAGACCACAGCCCCCAGCAACCACACATTGAAGTATGTATCTCTCTCTCTCTCTCTTTCTTCCTCCCTTCCCTCTATAAAAATAAATAAAATCTAAAAAAAAAGATTAAAAAAAAGAAATATGGCATATAAATGACTAAGGGAAATGCTTCCCAGTTTAGGTACAGAGGAGTTTGAGGCATTAGGATATCAAAATGGGATTCAAGTGCTCAGGAGTATGCAAAATTTTCTAAGTGGTACATACACAAAAATATTTTTAAGGGTATCAGTATATATATATATACACACTGATATATAAAATATACATATTTATATATAAAATACATTATATAATATAAATATTATATGCAAATATAAATATTATATAAATATATATATTTAATTTCCATATGCATTCATCCTAAAATGAATTACCCCAAGAACTTGATCCCTACTTTTCAAAATAAAGGATTTCTTGAATCCCAACCTTACCATGGTGTATTACATAAGGGAGTAAAACCTCTGGGTGCCAAACAAGTGAATGATGGAAATGTGTGGTAGCTGACAGAGCAAGAGGCTGTAATGAGGAGGTAACAAATCCTTTTGCAAATCAGGTGGTTTGCAATTCTTTGCTTTAATCGAAACTGAAGAAAGACTGAATATGCCCGCTGATGGGTCACTAAGCATACATTTTGATGATAGACCATTATGTGATTTTTGGCATGTAATTCTGAAAATGTGCAAAGAGTTGAGTAACTCCATATATTCCTATTTACTTATTTACAGATGAGAAGGACCTCATCTATATTTGTATCTATTATAAATGACTGATAGAAATAAAACAGATTCTATCCTGTCTCATGTCAGTTGCAAGCAACACTCAGACACGCGAAATGAGCTAACTGGTGGAGAGTGCAACTCCTCTTACCTATTAGAAGGTTGATATCCAATGAAAAGTCAGTATTTATGCTAACTAACTATTTTTCAAAACTTGCAGTACATTTGATTCTTTAAACAAATCTTGTACTAATCATAATGAATGTACTGACAATTTAATTCAAAATAGATTGAACACTTAAATCTCTATGGTCATAAAAAATAGTATTTACATGCATGTTTTCATTACAGCAAAGCATAACATGGTGATCAATAAAAATTTTATGCAGAAATATATTAGGATAAAAATCTATAGAGGAAATAATGTAGAAATACAAGCAAAAATAGAAAAAGAACACTATAAATACTACCACTATTAAAAAAATTTGTTCTCATATTTTGTCAGTGGATGATGTTGTGTAAGAAATCATTAGAATGTTTGCAAAGACACCAAATATTTATAATAAATTCAGACATTATGTTACATGTTATGTATTATATATTTATATATAATAAAATATATGCATATGTAAGTCTTCTATGGGTATGCTAGCAAAAATTTGAAGACCATTGCACAAAGGCATGGGAGTATGGTAAGTCTGTCTTTCAGAAGTGAACGCCACGAGGGGAGAATGAACGAACCTGAGAATTAACAAGACAAAATTATGGGACAAGAGGAGACCAGTGTATGGAACCCTCCACGTGTTTCCCTGGGTGCTCCTGCAGTTACGTGTATTGCTTCACTTTTATCTTAAGACCAATGAGATCTTGACGAAGGCACTTGAGTCTCAAGTATGAAGGCCTAGAAGTAAGACTCAGCTATCTGACTCATTGGTTCTATGATTTTAGGGAAGTCACGTAACATCATTAAACCTTATTTTTCTATCATTAGAATAAAAATACTAGTATTTATCCTAACTTCCTTATAAGGTTCCTGTGAAATATAAAAGACAAAATATCTATGAAAGAATTTTAATGACTGCTATATAAATTTAAGCTGGTATGATACGATTATTTTTCAACAGAGTGAATAATTTTTATTTCACAACATTAAGTTTGGGTCTTTACTGGTTTAAATGGCTTTTATAAATTAAAGTTTAAGTTTAATAAACAGGAAAGAATAATGTCTAATGAAAAATGAAAGATATCTTAAAATGTTTTTAATGGGCACATTTTTTAACCTAACAGCTTTGCATCAAGTTCTATCCTAAAGACACGTACTATTTGAGAAAATCTAGATGCTATGACTCACCCATGTTAAATCTAACTGAACACACTGTACGGTTTGATATTTTCTTAGGCAGCATGCTTTCTGGCAAGGATGCTGAGCAATGTAATATAGTAAAGAGTAATCTCTACATTGTGACACCATGTCCAACATCCAATCAAGAAAAGACAAACAAAAATGAAGTCACTCTACACTATCTGAAAAGCACTAGCAAATAGGAAAAAGAGAAAATTTACCGAGAAGACACAAACTTGAGGGTGCATGCATCACACCCAAGACCATTCCTTACTCCACTCAGGATCTTGCACTCAGAAATTGCACTCACTAGTCACTTATTCTTCCTCTTAGGTTCTTTGAGGCTCTAGGCCATCAATAAATTTCTCAATATTTTTATGATCTTCCTTAATGTCAGCAGATGAACATGTCTTTTTTTCAGACCAAAATAAACCAAAAGATATAAAAGCTCTTCTGAAAACTCTTTCTTTCTTCTGACTGTCAGGTGACCCACAAACATGCACATGTCTCCTCCATCCTAAAAACAAACCATCAATAAAATTACCCTTTGCCATGCCCGCCCATCTCAGCTACGCTTCCACATTCTCTCTCCCTTAGTGACTAAACTGCATGAAAGAGCAGACTAGTCATAGTCTCCATCTACTCACCTGCCATTCCTTCTTCAATTCACTGCTGTCTTGATTCACGCTCACCAATCTGTTCGAACTTCACTTTCAGAGATGGCTAGTGGCCTACCAAATTGTCCAGTCCATGGGCATTTTCTCTTCCTGTGATGTTTTATTGCAACCTGCTTATCTGGGCTTTCTCAAACCTCTTTCACAACCCCTTTATTTCATCCATTGTTTTCATATAGTTCTTTTAAGGGATCTCTTTCATTTTTCCCCTTTTAGTTTTATAGTAGTGGGTCTCAATTTTGTGCATCAGAATCACCAGGGAGCTTGTAATACCTGCTGGTGCTCTGGGTCCCATCTGCAGAAGATCTGATTTAATCTGGCTGACAAAGGGCTTGGACATTGGTGTTTATATTTTTATTTTCCCCCTTCTTATTAAATTTATTGGGGTGACACAGATTAACAAAATTATACAGGTTTCAGGTGCACAATTCTACAACACCTGATCTATATACTGTATTGTGTGTTCAACACCTGAAGTCAAATGTCCATCACCACTTATGCTCCCTGTACCCTCTTCCACCTTCCCCCACCCAACTCCTCCTGGCAATCATTACACTGTTGCCCATGTCCATGAGCTTTTTCTTTTTTGCTCAGTCCCTCCAAACCTCCTGCACTTAACCCTCACGCCTCATAGCTGTCAGCCTGCTCTCCTTCAATGAGTCAGCTCTATTTTGCTTGTTAGTTCAGTTCATTCATTAGATTCCACATATGAAATCATATGGTACTTGGACAATGATGTTTTTAAAGCCTCTCAGGTGATGCTGCTGTGCAACCAGGTTTTCAAACAACTGGCACACATGCGTTGGCTAGGTGAGCTCATTCACTCTCACAGCTAACTCAAAAATCCTGAACTTCGGTTGTGACTTTTGATATAAGATCCATTCATATTTTCCATTACTTTCTAGATAATTCCATCTGAATGCCCAGCAAATATGGAAAACATAACGAGTGCTTAACTGTTCTCAGTATGACCCCACCTCGGTTCTCTCTATAAGCATGGTCTTCCTGGTCTTCTTCGTAATTGATGAGGTCAGATTCTCCTCCCAGTCCTGAACTCAAGGCTGACAGTAGCCCTCTCACCTCTCTTCAAAACCGTTCTGTTAAGTTATGAATGGGGCCTAAAATGGTTTTCAAACCTGGCCCCTCTTCCCTAGCACTATGCCAGCCTCTGTGATACAATTTTAATTCCAATAATTCTCACTAAAAATAAATTTTAAAAACAATAACTTCAATAAAACTATTCTCCATTGCATCATTATTTCTCAGTTAAAATCCAAATTTTATAATGTGTCATATAAAACCTTTTATAAGCCATCCTCAATTATTGCTTAACCTTGAAAACTTAATTATATTCTCTATCTAGAACAGAGATTTTTCAACCTTTTTCATCTCATGGCCCACATAAACTAATTACTAAAATTCTGTGGCACATCAAAAATATATTTTTGCCTATCTGACAAAAAATAGGTATAATTTTGATTCATTCACACCAGAAAGCTATTGTTGTGTTGGCTGCTGTCATTTTTTATTTGACAATCTAAGGGAAAAGAGGTCAGTGCCCCTCACTAGATAGTTAGGTACTGCATGTTTTAAAAATTCTTGCAGCACACCGGTTGAAAATCACTGCTTTAGACATATTGAACTTCCTGAATTGTGCTCAGTGTATGACTGTCATTTACCTGGCCACACATACCTCTACATATTTGGGCACCCTACCCAGAATGCCTTTCTCCTCCTTTTCTGCTGAAAGAATTCTATTCATTCTTCAATATTCACCTTAGGAGACACTTTCTTTCTGTAGCCCTTTTGTCTCTCCTCAGCAGAGTCAGCGGTTTCCTTTTTTATGCAGCTCTAGTCTCTTTTCAAACCACTTATCATATTTTACTGTGATATTTGTGTAAAGTTTGTGGACTCCTTTCCTGAGAGCTCTTGAGAACATGATTACAGGTATGTATCTGATATGTTCAATGTGGTACATTTTGAACAACTCTGAATAACTCTTCAGTTTTAAGTTCACATTATCTAGCACAGAACCCCAGCAAAGATGTTCAAAATGTATTGATTATTTATCCAATGAATATTTTTTGAGCATCTACTATGTTGCCTCCCCCTTCCTGGTACCTGGAATGCATCAGTAAACCAAGTAATTCTCAAGAGAGAAGACAGTATATAAATTAATAAACATATTGGATAATTTCAGTGGTCTTAAGGGCTAGGGAAAAAAATTAAATCAGCATTATATAGTGCTTTAGATCTGGAGTCCAAAATGTTTTCTGCAAAGGGCCATATCATAAATATTTTATGTTTTGTGGGCCATGTAGTCATCTCTAAACAGCAGCCATAGACAATATGCAAATACATGAACATTGTTGTGTTCCAATAAAACTTTATTTACCAAAATAAGTGATGGGTTGTATTTGGGGTGCAGGCTACAGTTTGCTGACTTTTGCCTTTGATGACAGGTAAGGCCTCTCTGAAGAGGTAACTATGCACTAGGACATGAATACCCAGAAAATACCAATCATACTGAGCCAGAGTGTTGCAAGTAGAGGGAAGAGCAATTGCAAACGTTGTTGTTTGAGAAGCAGAAATAAAACCTTTGTGACTGAAGTGTGGTGAAACAATGAATGAATGAATGTATGAACAGATGCATGAATGAATGAAGTTTACCCATTCAGAAAATAAGAACTACTACCATAAGCAACAAGATTTTATAAAGAAGCATTCCTTTAAATGAGATATATAGCATATCCAAAGAGAAGAAACGAAGACATGATTGCACAGGAAAATAAAAGTCAGTAGGATCCACTCAAAACTGGTTCACTCATTATCTCTTAAATAACTACTGTGTGCCAAGAACTACTGCAGGTGCTAGAAATTAGACAAAATGTTTAATAATTATGACTTGCGAGATTTCACATGATCATAATATTTTGATATCTAGAAGCTGAAAATGACTTCTAAGTACTAAGAAAGTGCTGCTGTCACAGAACTAAGAGCAGTATTATGATAAACCAAATATATGAGAACTGCAAACATATACAACATGCCAATTAATTTTATTTTAGAAAAATATTTGGAAAAATTCTTGGACATCGCCAGATAAAATATATTAAAGAATTACTGACATATTCTTAAAAAAGGTTATGTGAGTTTAATTTCTCTTTTACAGGCTGAAATTCTGAAATTTTCATATTTCATGAAGTATGGTTAATAGCAGCATGACACACAAGTAAGCATCCTTACTTTTAGAAAATTAAAATGACGTAACACTTTAAATAAATGAATTTTCCCAAAATGTATCTTTGTCTGGATAGTATCTGATTAGTTCATGAAAACTGATCAGATATTTCATTGAATAAACTAAATTTCAAGAACATACAGTCGATAAAACTGTTTTTGGTCACAGGAGAAAACACGGGCTTCGGAGGAAGTGAGACTCGGCATGTGTCCGCCCTGCCCACGCAGACTTTGCAGCATCGTTTAGGCTGTAAACTCCCGGGACCACGAACCTCCCTGCACAAAGGGATGGACCTCCCTCCCTCTGGGATTGTAGGAGGACAATGAGATATGAGAGGAAGGGAGAGCACCAGGAATTAGGAAGCAGTCAATGCATTAAATTTAATTGCCTTTTCTCTAAGACTAAGGTGACCCTACACCAATGTATTTTAAACGTTGAAGATTTAGTGTCCCTTGGTGTCTCTATTAAGAGGTACATATCTTCACATTCCTAATACCAACCAGGAAAAACAAAACTGGGAGAAATCTGACTTTCATGTTACCACTTCACAGGACTACCCATGTTGGTTTATGAGTCATCATTCATAAGCTCTCCTGGTGAGGAAACTTTCCCTTATTTACAGCCTCTGCTCCTCTGAGTGTATGTGTCAGAAGAGCTGTCATATTTCCAGGCTTCCTGTATGACGAGCGGTTCCCAGTTCTCAGATTAGGAAGATGAAACGTTTAGAAATCCCCCCAACAGTTAAGCCTTTCGCTTCCATTGGCACCTTCAGTCCGTCGCAGAGTTCTCAGAACACTAACATGGTTTTATTATGGGGACCAGTGATTCCCAATTTGATTGCATTTTAGGACCCAGCACACTGACCCCGTACTGTGAGTGCCCAGAGAAGCTGCTGCTATTCCTTCCTGTGTGTGGTGTCATGTAAGGATCAACTCTTTATGGCTCCTGGGTGCATGGTTTTATAGTTTTACTGTGACTGATATTTTATAAAATTCAGAACTATTGGCTATGTAAGTGCTGTCAGGGGAAGAGAAGTTTTGTAGCAGAACACAGAGATCATTTTTCAATAGCTGAGGCTTCCATAACCTTTTCTGAGAGGCCTCTCCAGCATTCAACAACCCTGATGCTTCAAAAATTCTGTATTATCACTTCCCTAAAAACCTTATTCTTCAGTTTAAATTTAGTATTTGATTTATTTATCATCAGCAAAGACAGAGAAAGGTGGATTAACATTTTCAATGGATTTGTCATTTGTAGCTCATAATTTAATATGATATATAATTATAATCCTCAATTTAATCTTGACTTGCCACACTCATTTTACCTTTATTTACTCCCCTCTTCTCTTTTTAATTAAATACTATAGAAGGTGGACTACCTAAGACAGATTCTAAAACTTTCAATATAAAAGCAGGAGACCCATTTACACAAGACCATTATTTTTCAAACATTATTTATCTACAGTAATTTTTCATGTTTTACTACTACAACTGCTTAAAACATAACTATGTTTATGTTTTTCTATTAAAAATAAAATACAAATTTTGGGTAGAGTGATGTATTAATAAGAAATCAACAACCACCTCCTCTTTCTCGTTGCTTCATCCTTCTGACCTCTGGGCGAAAGAAACACCCCAGGATGACTCATATTAGGGCTGCCTAGGAATGCCTGGCACTATATGAGAGTCAAATATATTAAATATCTGCTCTGAGTTGTTCCTTTGTTTTGTTCAAGTGCATTAGTGTCACAGTAAGAAGAACAAATTTAGAATCTGAAATTCCAGTCTTATTTTTTGGCCAATTGTTTCTAAAAGAATAATAGTAGTGATATATTTGAAACTGCAATAGTATAGATGTGATATGAACAATGATGATGTTTTACTCTTAGATGACAAAAATACATGGTTGAATATCATAAACATCAGGAATGTGAGCCATACTTGCTATAGTACATATACTTCGAATTCTACACTAAGCAAAATACTTTATCCAAAAAGTGCTTAAGATACGCTTTCACTGCCTTCAGGAAGGCCAGTGTGTTGGCTTCATGTCTCCTCACCGTGCTGCCCGAGTCAACACAAGGGTTGCAGTGTTATTGTATCATGAAATAATTTGGCTGCATCTCCATTACTCTGAAACCCTGCCAAGTATGGACCACGAGTGCCAATACAACAATAGAATCGATATCAATTTTCCTTTCATCAAAAAGCCCCAAAGTTAAAATCAAAGAAACATGTAAGCAGAAATTGAAAGACACTATAAATCCGATGGTGATTGACATGTGTTTACAACACTTGCAATATAATCCTAAAGGCTGAATTTTGTGATTTCTTTTAGAGTGATCTTTTATATCAATAAAGCTGAATTCTTTTTGAGAGTCTTAAATAATTCTACTTAAGAACTTGTTTCTTCCCATAGTTCAGAGTAAATAACATTACCTGCACTTTGCTGATAGGACAGTGTAATTTATTTTCTTTCATGGAAGGAAAGATCACTTACATTCATTGCAGAAGTTCTTTAGAGACAGGAGAACATTGGTCCGGAAACTGCTAACAATAGGAGGTACTCAGCCCCCTCAAGTAGCTATTGACAGCCTTTCCCCTTATGATACATGAACTTTTTAACTGTGTGATTGGTCAAGGAATTGTCTAATCATATATGTCAATAACAAAGAAGAAGCACCTTGCAGTGTTCTTTCCTATTCTACTCCCCTGTGAAAGACAGATGCATTGTGTCTAATTATTCTCTGATTGGTATCGGGAGAAACATTAACATAATTGGCACATTTGTTCTAATTAACAGAGGAAAACTGCCACATGTCACCCAACATGAAAAGTGAGTCCAGTAACCATTAGCTAGAAAAATCCACATCAGGAAGGTTACTGTTGAACCCAAACTGGACCCTAAAGTTAGAACACTGAGGTTGAAAATGACATAGCAGGATTGCCAAGTGTGTGTACATGTATGAGAATGGACATTCAGCCTAGAATAGTTGTATGCAGGTACATTAATCAAACAAATGGGAAAAGCAATTATGCAGCAATTATCAAAAATGCACACTCAGATGAGCCAGGCTTCTAGAAGAAGAATTAGCTAGAAGCTGGGAGCCTGCCAAGTTTTACTGACTGCTTTAGAAGTGACAAGTTTGAAGCTTGTCCTATATTTGTTTGTTTTAATCTTGCCCTGCAGATCAGTGGTTCTCAAACTTTGTGGCATTTTAGAATCGCCTAGGGAGCTATTACAAATCTTGATGGTCAGGCGGCTCATCATAATTAGTAAATCAGTACTTTTAGGGTGGGATGTAAGCATTAGTAGTTTCTAATGATTCCCAGGTGATCCCAATCTGTGTCCTAGTTTGAGAACTGGTACTGCAGACTGGTTCTGATGACCTTGCTAAAATGCAGATTCTCATCAAATGGCCTGAGGGTGGGGGGCTTGAGATTCTGTCTTTCTAAGAGGCTCCCTGGTCATGTTAATAAAATCTATGCCTCACGCCTTGAATAGAAAGTCATCGACAATTCTAAAAGATAACTATAGCTAATAAAAAGCCTTCTGTAGACTTCTACCACATAGAGTTTAGTTCCAGTTGCTCCAGAGTTTGAAATCTTTGAATTATTTTCTTCTGGTTTTTCACACTGGAAACAAATTTCTTACCATCCCTTGTATGTGCCTTCGTTTGACCAAGAAAATCTTCCTTATAGGATGAAAATGAATGTTCTTTATCCACAAAAGTTGTGGGTAAACACATAGAAAGTAAAAAGTGTCTTAACAAGTGTATAAAAAAGCTGTGGTTAATGTATACAATAAAATATTACTTGGCCATAAGGAGCAATGAAATCTTACCATTTGCAATAGCATGGGTGGCCCTAAAGGGTATTATTATGCTAAGTGAAATAAGTTAGCTAGAGAAATACAAGTACCATATGATTTCATTCCTGTGGAATCTAATGAACAAAATAAACAAATGAAATAGAAACAGATTCATAGATACGGAGACCAAACTGATGGTTTTCAGAGAGGAGGGCGGTTAGAGGGCTGGGTGAAAAATCGAAGGGATTAAGAAGTATAAACTGATAGTTATAAAATAGTTACATCACGAGGATGTAAAGTACAGCACAGGGAATATAGTGAATTATTTTGTAATAACTTCGTATGGTGTCAGGTGGTTACTTGAAATATCAAGGACACCTCTTTGTAAAGTACATGATTGTCTAACCACAAGGCTGTACCCCTGAAACTAGTACAAAATAATGGTAAATGTAAACTGTAATTGAAAAATTAAAAAAAATGAAAGTGAAAAACATGGATGCCAAGTGATTACTGCCAATGTACAACTCAACTCAACAAGAATGTATACCATGTAAAATAAGTGTCTTAAGATATAAGAAGCAAAAGGTCATTTTTTAAAAAGTAAGTGAAGAACCCTCTCCCACCTTGAGCCATCATGAAGAATGTTCTAGATGTTCTCTTGTCAAGAATCCAAGGCTGCTTTGTTTATGCAGCTATTTCCTTCACAGATTTGCAATTAAATAAGCCACTCATTTCCTTGTGTCGACTCTTCAGTAGGTTTACACATATAAAAATATGTGTATTTTTATGCTTAAAAAGAGTTGGTCTTCAAAAAAATTAAAATCACATCTTCAGATAATTGAACAAATAGCCAAAGGATAAAAACAAACAAACAACAACAACAACAAAAAGCAAGTGGAAATTGTAGTGACGTTTTGCTTAGTTGTAACTTCTGTAAAGGGAAGGCATTTGCTAAAAAAGGGAATTTATTTCCCTGCTGAGGACACACTCTTTTAATTGCACATATGCCTGGCTCATTGCTTTTGAGAACTCTGTTCACAGGCCATTCTGGAGAAGGAAACTTGTTTTAAAACTTGTCCATTTCTAAACCCTAAGTTTGACTATGAAGAGACAAAAGCATATTGATAAACGAACTTATAGTGACAACTACCAAAGAAGCCCCAAGTAGAATGACTGTACCTAAGATCTTTCCAGGGAGCAAAATGGCACTGAAATGTCCTTAAAATGCTAAATTTTCCAGGGCAAAAGAACTATATAAATTGAGAAATCCAAGAACAGTAGTTCCTAACTAATCTTTACTATCAACTTGTCTTTCAGGGTAACTCTCTTATTTCTTCTTATTTACCAATAGAGAAAAAAAATACTTATTTATCAATGACTGAATCTTAAAACCATACTAAACAAACAAGAAGAATAGAGACAGAATCATAGGTACAAGGAGAATGTTTTGATGGTGAACAGATGGGAGGGGGTGTAGGGGAACGGCTGAAGAGGTGAAGGGATTAAGAAGTACAAAGAGGTAGTTATGCCCTGGCAGGTGTGGCTCGGTGGACTGAGTGCTGGCCTGCTAACCGACAGGTTGCCAGTTCAGTTCCAGGTCAGGGCACATGCCTGAGCTGCGGGCTAGCTCCCCAGGTGGGGTGAGCGAGAGGCAACCGATTGGATATCTCTCACACACTGATGTTTCCCTCCCTCTCTTTCTCCCTCTCTACCCTTCTCTCTGAAAATAAATAAAATAAACAAATAAAGTCTTTTAAAAAATAAGACTTTATGTCTCAAAAGAAAAAGTAGTACAAATAGGTAGTTACAGACTAGCCATGAGGGTGTAAAGTACAGTATAGGAAATGGAGCAGCCAAAGAACAATGTGAACAATGGTGTGGGGACTGCCTGAGGGGGTGGGGGGTGCTGGGTGGAGGGGACAAAGGGGGGAAATCAGGACAACTCTAACAGCATAATCAATAAAGTATAATTTTTTTTTAAAAGAGTATTTTGGATTCTTGCTAAGTCTGACCACCTTTAGAGAATACTGGCTTTTTGCTCTCTCTGACTGCCATTTTCACCTGTGATGAATTTACAGTGTACAGTGTCTATAGGCATATGGAGAATCATTAAAAGAAATTCCAAAACAAGACAACTTATAGAAGAAAAATAAATGTTTTTCAAGAATAAAGTATAAATGTAGAAATAAAAGACCTTTTTGTCTTCTCATTATAGACACAGCCTAGGTCATGGCCTGTTGCTGTGGTGCTTCTGAGAGAGACTGTGTGTGAAAACAGCTGAGATCTACTGACCCCTGGTTTTCTTGGCCAAAATGTTCGTTTGGGTTTTTTTTTTTTAAGCTGGCTCTAGTAGTGCTTAGCTGCCTTCGAATTCATTTGAAACAATTTTGTTAGATTGCATTGTGACAGCTGTCATATCAGTGAGCATTTAAGAAAACTTATCAAAATTAGTGAATTATTGTGTAGCCATTTAATACTGAAGATGGAAGAAAATGAGCAACATTTTTAGCACATTATGCTTTATTATTTCAAGAAAGCTAAAAACACAACTGCAACGCAAAAAAAAAAAGATTTGAGCAGTGTATGGAGAAGGTGCTGTGACTGATCGAATGTATCAAAAGTAGTTTGCAAAGTTTTGTGCTGGAGATTTTTTTGTTGGACAAGACTCCATGGTCAGGTAGACCAGTTGAAGTCAATAGTGATCAAATTGAGACATTATTTTAGAACAATCAATGTGATACCACATGGGAGATAGCTGACATACTCAAAATATCCAAATAAAGAACTGAAAATCATTTACACCAGCTTGGTTATGTTAATCACTTTGATGTTTGGGTTCCACATAAGTGAAGCAAAGAAAACCTCTTTTCCCTGGCTGGTGTAGCTCAGTGGATTGAGTTCAGGTCTGTGAACCAAAGGGTCACCAGTTCAATTCCCAGTTAGGGCACATGCCTGAGTTGCAGGTTGGGTCCCCATTTGGGGGGTGTGAGAGGCGACCAATCAATGTTTCTTTCCCTCTTTCTTCCTCTGTCCCTAAAGTAAATAAACCTAAAAAATTAAAAAAAAACCTTTTTACCGTATTTCTGCATGCGATCCTCTATTTAAATGTAATGAAAACATTCTGTTTTTAAAGCAAATTGTGACTGCTGACGAAAAGTGGATACTTTACAATAATGTACAATGGAAGATATCACGGGGCAAGTGAAATGAACCACCACGGACCACACCAAAGGCCAGTCTTCCTCCAAAGAAGGTGACATTGTGTATATTGTGGGATTGGAAGGGAGTCCTCTATTATGAGCTCCTTCCGGAAAACCAAACAATTAATTCCAATAAGTACTGCTGCCAATTAGACCAACTAAAAGCAGCACTTGACAAAAAACATCTGGAATTAGTCAACAGAAAACGCATAGTCATCTTCCACCAGGATAGCACAAGACCGCATGTTGCTTTGATGACCAGGCAAAAACTGTCATGGCTTGGCTGGGAAGCTCTGATTCATCCACTGTATTCACCAGACACTGCACCTTTGGACTGCCATAATTTCAGTCTTTACAAAATTTTCTTAATGGAAAACACTTCAATTCTCTGGAAGACTGCAAAAGGCACCTGGAACAGTTCTTTGCTCAAAAAGATAGAAAGTGTTGGGAAGATGGAATTATGAAGTTGCCTGAAAGATGGCAGGAGGCAGTGGTACAAGACAGTGAATACATTGGTCAATAAAATCACTGGTGAAAATTTACAATGTGTCTTTTATTTTTACTCAAAACCGAATAAATTATTGGACCAGCCCAGCAGGTTATCTAAACAAAGCTCTCTCCGGTGGGTCCACTGAGCTTTAGCAGAGGAGACTGCACTTTCTTCTATAAAATCAAATTTAAAAGTGATGTTCGGAATTTTTTTTCCCCTCAGGAATCACAATATGTCCTTTATTTCTCCATGTTTTTCCATCTCTTCTACTCTCACTCTGAGACCAGCAGCCATCTCCCCTTGCTTGGGTTACAGCAAGATCTCTTAAATGGGGCCCCTGCTTCCAATCTGATGCTTTCAAAATCTGCTTTCCTTACGGCGGAAAAATTTATCTTTGTAAAACATGTATCGGGACATCACAGTAGTTTACTGAAAATCTCCAGTGACTTTTCACGCGCTCAGAAACTACTCCAAAGCGCTTAGCACACCTATTAGGTCCCAAGCTTGTCCTTCTCGCTCTGACGGAAGGTGCTCCTGCCGCCTCGAGGCTCACGGTGTCTCGGAGAGACGCCAGCCTCCTTTCCGTCAGTGACACGTCAGCTTCTTCCTAGCCAGGTCCCGCTGCCTGGAGCTTTCTGATCAGGATCTTTTAAAGTCTGGCTCTTTCCTGTCATTCAGATCTCAGCTCAAACATTATCTTCTCAGATAGAGTTTCCATGGACTTCAAAGTGACTTCCAATCCCCAGCAACTGTCAACATCACAGATAGGACTTTGTCTCATTTTTCCTCCTTGCAAAGGTTTAACAATACTTTGCTCATTTATTTCTATTCTTACTTAGTGTTTTGCTTTGTTTTACTGTACTTTAGGGACTTTGACTAACTTGTATCTTCTGCGACTGGAAGAGTGTAGGGCATACAGTGAATGGACAATAAATATTTCTTGACTAAATACATGAGTTAAGGATTTAAAAAACTGCATTTTGTACTATAAGCTCAAAGAAACCACAGTGTACATATAGAAGCCAAGACACAAATCTATTATTAGTCAGAGAAGGTTACTTATTTCTTTGTGTGTTTTTTCTGGAATTAGAAAGGGCTAATTTTTAGATATTAAAAAGGTTTATAATTTATATTTTTTAAAAAAATTGACATTGATATTATTTAATTGATTATTATTTTTAATTTGGTTTCTTTGGTTATCTTGGCTTGTGGTAATCTCTGTGTATATTATCTCTTAAAGACAGATAATGGCAGAAAAACATAGAGGTGACTGTAATAAAGAGGTGACATTGGCAAGTGTCGATTGGACCAATGCAAAGCTTGAAAGCTGACAATGAGTCAGGAAAACTAATATTTTCCCAATCTGTTTGCAGGCTGATAATCATCTCAAAATCAAAACCCCTTCTTGTTGCTGTATTATGCATGCTTGGAGAAAATTCCAACAGATATTACTGGGCACTGAAAGCGATGTCTCCCACCAAATTGGTATTCACAGCCTTCTTTTCTCTCTAAAGCTCTGTTGCTTGCAAAGAATATAAAACACAGCTTGGGAGACAATGCACCTGCATGGAAATGCGTCCACATGAAGTTCCAGCGATGAGGGATGGCAGCAAAGCAGGCGTGCGTCTCGTGAAACAAAGTGTTCAGTGGTCACATTAATAATCAATTAGCCGGAGAGCCACCTGATGCTGCTCATTTGGCTGAGCCCCCAGTGGCCAGCGGCTTTTTGCTCTGGCAGCATCAGCTTTAAAAAATCTGCTCCCTGTTTATCAAGACTAAACTCAGCAAAATCATCTATCCTTTGCCTGTCACTCCATATTTTCCCGCTTGCTAATTAAAGATGCAAATGTTGATGAATAAAGTGAGGGCTTTGAAGCACAATTGGGTCAATAACTTGAACATTGTTCCCTTTTTCTCCAATTAAATCCCTGTGAGAAATAGCTCAATTACAATTAGAGGAGCAATTACCCCCTTGTTAAAGGTGAAACAAATCATGGGTTTTAGTGGAAAACTCAGTGTTGTTCTTTCTGCCATGCCAATAAACGTTGTATCCAACGCTGCTGTTTTGATTCTAGCACTCTCCAAAAGAGGTAGTCCAATGAAATAATTTCTGAGTGTATTTCTGGCTTGCCACGTGACAGCAACATTTTCTAGGCATACACTAAAAGGAGCACAGGGGGATTCATTTCATAGAGCGTCGCTACTATGCTGGCAGAACACCCAGCGCCTGTTGGTGGCCTATTAATTTCCCGGACCCTTCAGGGAGATGCGGAGGTTTCTGTTGAAAGAGAAACCAATGCCTTTCCAGAAATAGAAGAAAATGATTCTATTTTTGCCTAGATCCTAGCAAGAATTATTTAAAATACCAAGCAATACCATTTTAGAGTATTCTTAGAAATTTCTTTTCTCTCACCCAGTCTATTCTTTTAATTTTACTATTATTATTATTAACCTGCCCTATAGTCCCCAAGCTAAAGTACGATAACTGTCAATGGTCTTCTATTCCAGGGTCTAGTGGGTTGGGACCTTCAACCCACACCGAGTTCTCTCATAGGCTTGCATCTTCAGAGGTGACAGACACTGTTTTTCTGGAAAGTTACATTTCCTGAGTTGCAGCCTTTGTGTCACATCTCTCAGCGACTCTTTATTCCATTTAGTTAAATCTACTTAGAAAATCTACTTCTACTAAGGAATCTACAGTCAGCTGGTGGTAGGGATAAACATGAAAACCCCTTTCTGCTCCTATTTTACTGCAATCACATTAGACAGCAGAGGAGTAAATAGACACATTTGAACACAAGTAGTAGTCGTCAGAGCTATATAAAACCATGGTATCTAAGAACTGCCATTCAGCTACTCACACCGGCTCGTCCGCACCAGGTGTTGAACGTCGATTGTTCCGTATTTGCTGCTAAATAAACTTAGCACCCGCTCACCCCATGTGCAGTGGACTCCATGGGATCCCAAGGCCATTTACGATTCAGCAGCTAAAGAGTTCATACTGTTACAGCACAAGGCCCTCAGACTCTGCCCTGTACTAAGGAAGCCTTGAGGTTGCGAAACATTTTGAATAAAGAAAATACATAAAGAAAGGCCTTGGAAGGAGACTAGAGGAGGAAGCAGCCAGGCCTAGAAAACACTGGCCCATCTCAGGGTGCCCACCAATGTAGGTGTTCTTTACCGATGAATACTAGTTAAAACTGTCACCACCCGGAGAGATGGAGGAGTGCAAGGAATCCCGGTTTGGCCTCTTTCCTCCTCTGAGGCTTTCTTTGTCATTCTCTTTCCTTTGCTCTGAGAATGAGAACTACCAACCATATCCCTGGCCCAGACTTCTTCTTTGAGAGGAAATGGGAGGACTGGCCCAATGTCTTGGGGTCATGAGGACTAAGTGGAGAACGGTAACCTTAAAATCAGAGCAAGGACAGCAGCACATTATGACTTGTAGGTATTTATCATTTATAAATTAGATATTTATATTAATAATGGAGTATCCTTGTTTTAAAGGTCAAAATATCCTCATTTGCAGCATTTATGGACTTTAACCAAAGCAACTGGGTAGAGAACATAGGCAGGCATTTTGTGATTCTTCATAGGCCAGAGGCTTCAGTCATCACACCCCACAGTACCCAGCAGAGGTGCTGGGGGCTCAGTGACTATTTGGAACTGAAGAGGTTGAATTCAGTGTTCTGAGAATCAATAGGTGGTAACAGAACACTAGCACTAATGATGGCTGATGTTTCTTGAGTGTCTTCTGCATGTTTGCATATATTATCTTATTTGAACTGCATAACTGTGTTCTGGATAGATGCTACTATCATCTCCATTTTGTAACTGAGGAAACTTAGGTATAGAGAATTGAAATATGTTGCCCAAAGTCAGAGTTTAAAATGGTGAATCTTGGGTTTACCCCTAGAATTCTGTAAGAAAAGTAATTTAATATCCTGTAGTGGAGATGAAAGCCAAAATAGGGGAGACAATTAAATTTTATTTATTACCTCAGAAATGCCTATGGCATTGTTTGGACCAAATAGGTGCCATTTAACTTCAGATTAGTAGAGCTTTTTAGAAACTTATTGACTTGTATGGGAAGAAAGAAAATTACTGCTTTCTGATATTCTGCAAAGACTGTACCTGACTATTTCTCCATTGGAGCCAGACATATACTTATAAACCAAAGATCAATTGATTCGATCAACCGTGTATTCTTTGTGCATTTACTATGCCAGTTACATAGAGTCATTTGCCTTGGGTACAAAAGAAGCAGAAGTCCTTGCTTCTGTGGTCTGATAGCTTAAGGACATATTTTATTTATGGTAAAACATAAGAGCTTTACCTGCTGGTTTTCCTCTAAGATCAATATTTCATTCTATGCTATTTTTATACTTCTAGATTCCTCAAACAAAAAATCAGACTACTAAACAATACATGTATAATTAAATTAAAATAATCTTACCATCTTTTAAGTCACCAAGTTACATTCATCCCTTTTTTAAAAAATGTATCTGCCACTTTTGAGTAAATGATAGTTGTGATGTGTCCCATTAAGGGAGTAATTAGCTCTCTGGTCTTGGTGATTTTGAGGATGTAGAAAAGAACCTACATAGGAGATACTTTCCAGCATGTGTGTTTGATCTCTCTTTTTCACGAAAAAGAAGAAGAAAATGCATCATATACAGTTCTTTGAATGTCAGTGGGTTTATGATTTTTGAGCTTGCCAAGTGTTAATTGGCCTCTTCCAAAGTGATAATACAAATAAAATTCACAGCCATTTAGTTTGAAGTCATGAATCTTTACCCCTTAACAAAATGAACCGCTAAAAAATGAGCAAGTTACTAGGATGTTTCACTGAGAGTCTTTGCAGTGATCAGCTATCTTTGAGAAACATCGAGTAAAAATGAGGCTATAGATACCCATGTTACCCAGGATATGTTTTGGCCTTTAAAGTAGATTAATGGAGGAGTTTGCATTGGCATTTTAGAAATAGAGTTAGGAAACACATACACTGTTGTAGGAAGTAGAATGAAATACTGAATTGAGAAGAGCTGCCTCCTTTCTAATCATAGTAAGTCATTTTGTATGTCATTGTTGGAAGATCATTTGGTGTGGTTGGAACAACAAAACTGTAATCATGCAAAAATCTCGAATACAATGCTAGAGAGTGCCATGGAATGCTAGTTACAAGGCAAAAATAGCTCTCTGATTTCAAAGTAAAAAAAAATTGTTAAGACTGTCACTTTGTATCTTTTCATTGACATATGAAGTTATGAACGGTGGTGAGAGAAAAATAGAGTCATTTTGTAAGGGCACCACCTAAACTTGTCACTAATTTATTATTGTTATTTTGAAAAGAGAAATCAGATGTTTAATTTTGTTGTCAACTACCTGAACCGATTCCCATCTTTGCTTGAACCTTCAAAAGATTGAAAAAACTGTGGAAATCTAGTATTAGGTACATCGTAGTATTCAACATTTTTGGGCAAGTTGTAAGTCTAAAATAGTAGTATTTTGCAATTTCTTAGGTACAGATAATTCAGGGCTTATTTTTACAAAATATCAGCTGACCTCCATATAGGTCTAAATTGCAACAGTATTAGAAATGTCTCTTTCCATAAACAATACAGAGTAAAAATTCCACAGGACTCAATGTCATTTGGAGGATAACAAGGTCTGCCAACAAATTCGCAGCTATGTCGTTTGTCAAATTAGTTTCTCTGGGCTTGCAGGACACTGGATTGACTAGGACAATAGTGTTCGATGCACTAATGTGTCTCCCAATAATCATAAGAGGGTAATACTTTTCAGAGTTTGAAATTATTTGTTAACAAACAAAAAACCCACACAGTATTAGATGATTTCCCTCAACAGTATGCTCTAAGATGATGCAAGTGTCTTAAGAAGAGCATGGCACTCCCTTGTGGTCCCTCAGGCCCATCCCCCACACACAGGCAGCTGCAAAGAACACTGCAGTGTATGGTGCTGATGAAAAGTCATGTACGAATGTGATTCACAATACTGTGTTAGCAATCAATAGGCTTTGTTTTAGTGAAAACAGAAAACGAACACAAAGAGTTTGATGGAAAGCTTGTAGGATGAAATTAATTGACACTTGTCATTCTTCAAACATGTTTTTATTCATGGTGTGTGAATATGCCTTTTAGGTATATGGAGAGTGCACAGACTCACTGACATGAAAACACACACACACACACACACACACACACACATGCTTTTTTGCATATTAGCAAAAATGACAACAAAATTGATGATGTATCTTTAAGGTGTACCATCTCTCTCTATGATAAGGTCCAGATGAAATAAAGCAGTATTTCTGAGTTCTTGAAAAAGAATGACAAAATCAAACCAAGCTAACTGTGGCTTTGTCCAGTGGGGCATTCTAATTGACTCACAAGTCATTAATCAGTTCCCAATCAATCTGTTTTGCCAGCAGCAGGAGTTAGGACTCCATTACCAACCATTCATCATGCCATACCCTAATTCACTGCACCATTAGCCATGGCTTAGGCCTCTGTTAGAATAACTAAGTACCAGTCATTAAATGCAAAGAATTTCTCTTACTCACCTCAGCCACTGGTATCCCTTCAGGTGGTCGACACTGGAGCAAGACTTCCTGCTCCAGGGAGACTTCCTTTCCCAGGGGTTCCTGCTCAAATGTCTTCCTTAGATCTGCAAAGCACAGGTAATAAACTACATGACAAAACTAACTTATATTTATTCATTTATAGAAAGTGTAATAGAAGTTTTACAGTTTAGTATTTTATGTGCCTTTGTATTTTTTTTAACCACATGTTAGTGGTTTAAAAGGCACTATATCACAATCTGGGTGATTATATTCTGTGTGGTGGATATTATGAGATTCAGAGGCTATTCACTATTCCAACTTTAATTTTCACTGGAATGCTCATATAAACAATTAGTGAAATTCATTCCTTGCATTTCCTTATCGATTCTTGATAATCAATGATGATGCTTTCATTTTTAATCAAAGGAACCCCATTGTCATGATTCTTATACAGAGTTCCTTATGTACATAAATATTTTCCTCTCTCTTTACATTGAGAACTATTAAGCATTGTAATAACTGAGATCTTTTGATCAATAACTCAAAAGCAAGTTTCCAGTTCAGAGTATAAAACAGAATGCTGGAGTCCTGAAAGAATGAATATGAATAACCTCTTGAGGTGCCTCAAACACAAACAGGAAAGAGTAACTGTTGGAATGAGTCCAGAAATCTCTCACTACGTAATTATGTGACTATTCTTCAATTAGAAAATTAAATAGTCATTTCTGCCCACATTCACCAAGTACCTAATTATATATTTATATAGTTAGAGTTGCCATAGCAATATAAAGACTTTTAAAAGTTATTATAGATAGACATGAAAATGTTAGAAACTAGCTTGTCATTTTAAATACCAAAGTTAAAAAAGTAAATGATTCAGCCATAGAGCTTTGAAGTAGCAAAAAAAAAAAAAACACCAAAAATTTTATTTCATACTTTTACAATTCCACTCTTTTTGATAAAAAGTTACTGGAATTTTATCAACTTGATTTCAATAAAAAATTAATGTCTCTATCCTTGTAATTCATATATCTGATGAAACTTAAGAATCTAAAAGCACCATTTTAGCCCATTGAACTAACAAGTGGAAACCCCAAAGCTCTAGAGGTATATAACTGTAATGTTTTTCAAGGAACTATCAGAAAGCACCACCGAGAAAAAAATCTATTGTTACTTGCTATTTTGTTGAATTCCTTGTCAAAAGAAAACCTTCAAGAGCTTAGGGATTGTGGGAAAAAATTGGATCTATGTGGGTCTGAGGTAAGACAAGTCACTCTGCAAATGGTGACAGGATTTTTGTCAGAAGGGCTCTTTTCACTGATTGTCAAGAAACTGCATATATTGTAGAAATGAGCATTTAAAATCCAGTTATTAAAGTTGAAAGTTATCTAAATCATGTCCTTGATTTACATAGAAGGCACATGTTTATGAAATTACTCAAAGCCTCATGGCAAAATAATAGAGTTTGCAGTAAAATTTGATGAGCCCCGATTTGATACATATTTTGACATCCCACACATCCCTTTAACATCTCTTTCAGTTAAGCTGTGCCCTTCCAACAGAAACATTAAAAACTTTCCCACTCCTTCTCTTCTGATATGGTAGTTTCTCTGTTTCCACCTGCATTAAGATGAAAGATTTGGTAAATCACTAAATACTAGTAAAAATAAGAGCAGCAATGAATAAATTTCACGGGATAAAATGTTCCTGACAACATACATTTTTCTTCCCCTTTATCCCCCTCCAGCCTTCACTCCCCATCCGACCCTCCAACATTCCCCGCACCTTAGTTCATGTCTATGGGTTGTGCATATAAGTTCTTTGGCTTCTCTATTTCCTGTACTATTCTTAATCTCCCCCTGGCTAATTTTGTACTTACCATTTATGCTTCTTATTCCCTGTACCTTTCTCCCCATCCTCCCCCTCCCCCTCTTTGCTGGTAATCCTTCATGTGATCTCCAATTCTGTGATCCTGTTCTAGTTGTTTGCACAGTTTTTGTTTTTGTTTTTTAGGTTCAGTTGTTGATAGTTATGAGCATGTTGTCATTTTACTATTCATAGTTTTTGATCTTCTTTTTCTTTGATAAGTCCCTTTAACATTTCATATAATAAGGGCTTCATAATGATGAACTCCTTTAACTTGACCTTATATAAAGAGCACTTTATCTGCCCTTCCATTCTAAATGATAGTTTTGCTGGATAGAGTAATCTAGGTTGTAGGTCCTTGCCTTTCATCACTTTGAATACTTCTTTCCAGCCTTCTCTTGCCTGTAAGGTTTCTTTTGAGAAATCAGCTGATAGTTTTATGGGAACTCCTTTGTAGGCAACTCTCTGACTTTCACGTGCTGCTTTTTAAGATTCTCTCCTTATCTTTAATCTTCTGTAACTTAATTATGATGTGTCTTTGTGTGTTTCTTCTTGGATCCAACTTCTTTGGAACACTCTGAGCATCCCAGATTTGCACGTCTAGACTCTTTGCCTGATTGGGGAAGTCCTCCTTCATTATTTGTTCAAATAACTTTTAAATTTCTTGCTCTTCCTCTTCTTCTGGCACTCTTATGATCTTGATGTTGGAATGTTTAAAATTGTTCCAGGGGTTCCTAAGTCTCTCCTAATTTTTTTGAGTTCTTGTTTCTTCATTCTGTTCCGGTAAATGTTTGTTTCTTCCTTCTGGTCCAGATTGTTGATTTGAGTTCCAATTTCCTTCCCTTCATTGTTTGTTCCCTGTGTAGATTTCTTTATTTCACTTTGCATAGCTTTTACTTCATCTTCTACTTTGCATCTGTACTCAATCATTTCTGTGAGCCTCCTGATTACCAATGTTTTGAACTCTACATCTGATAGGTAGGCTACCTCCTTGTTGCTTATTTCTTTTTCTGGAGCTTTGATCTGTTCTTTCATTTGGGCCATATTTTTTTGTCTTGGTGCACCTGTTACACTGTAAGGGGTGGAGCCTTAGATATTTGCCAGTGTGGGGCAACCTATATGGCTGCGTGGTGGCACTATATGTGGGGGAGGAGTCTGAGAGGGAACAATGCCACTTTCTGAGTGCTCAGCCAGCTTTCAGTCACTTCCTCTGCTATCCACAAGCAAGTTAGGCCCTTCTGGTGCTGATTCCCAGGTGGGTGGGTTTGTGTATGTTCTAGGACCCTGTGGGTCTCTCCAACAGACTCTCTTGTGATACTGGTAGTTTCTCCCACTGCTGCAACCCCCACAGGTTTTTGTAGCCAGAGTTTTTGAGGCTTTATTTCATTGCACTAGAATCCTGGGTTGCATGGTTTGTGTTGCTCCCCAGTTGTTCCTCTTGGCTTATCTGCATGCCAATGTGGGACCACCTAGTCCAGCAACCACCAATTTACTATGCATCCTCTCCACCCTGGCTTCTCATCTCCTCCCATCCTACTGGTCTGGATGAATGTTTCTTCTTTACTCCTTGGTTGTTGGACTTCGATGCAGTTTGATTTTATGGCAGTTCTGGTTGCTTTTAGTTTTAATTTGGTTGTTATCCTGTCTTTTTTTGTTGTGCAAGGAAGCATAGTGTTTCAACCCATGCCTCCATTTTTGTCTGAACCCTTCAAATACATGTATTTTAAAAAAAAATAATTCTGAAAACACCCATCTGATATGGGTTAAGATGAAGACATAATGACTGCAATTAGTTCTCAGGTCAAATAACATTTTGACTCACTTCTAGTAAAATTCATCAGCATATAATAAGAAGAAGGCTGAGAATGAGAGGAGGTAAAGCACAGATATATCCAAGTAGTCAAAATAAATTCCTTTAATATTTGTTAATTAACTTCTTAAAACAGACACTTTACTAGGTAATTAGGATGAAGAAGTGAAAGATACAGAATCAAGATGAGGAAGGTAAGTTGAGTTACACTTATGACAAGCCTTTGTGCCATGCTAGGAATGGCAAACCCTCAAAGGCAGCTAAGCAAAGGAGGGTGATCAGATATCATATTGCCCTCAGTGTGACAGATGGGGGTTTGGGACCCATTTGAACAGGTCACAAGGGATTATTGTGTTCTGAAATATGCTAGTGATAGTGGACAGAAAGAGGAGAAAACAAACTCTAGAAATAAATAGATCACACCTTCAGGAAGACCTATTTTTGGAAAGTGCCAGGAGGGAAAGATAAGACTGTATTCTTAGCTATTGCAATTGTTAATTGGAGCCATTATTAAAGGAATAAAAGTAATGAATTGAGCAGAAAAGTGGGGATAAAGAGCAAATTTATTTTGTTCCATATTCAGTTTGCTGTGTCTGTGGGATATGCAGACCCAGTGTGTCCAGATCATGGTTTCTCTGCCTCAGCATTATTGACATTTATGACTGGCTAATTCTCTGTTGACAGGTGTGCTGTGCATTGTAAGATGCTTAAGCAGCATCCCTGGAATCTACTCATTAGAAGCAAGTTGCCCCTCTCCCAGTGGTGACAAGATAAATACTTCTGGGCAATGCCAAACGTTCCCTGAGAGGAAAAATAATCCCAACTTGGGAATCACTGGGTCTAGAGCTTGGAAAATAAGTCCAAGTAGAAGACGTGTGCTTCATTGTCTAGGAGATAGCTGAAGTGCTGGAAATAGATGACATCACCAGGGGAAAGACAGTCACAAAAAAATGAGGACACCAACATTCAAGAGAAAAAGCTGCCAGCAAATTGGACATGGTGTGAACCATGTAGCATGAGAGAAAAGTAAAGACAAATGTCAGAAGAGCCAAGAGAAGAATAAAGTTTTAAGAAGTTGGAGGCCAACAGGATAAATGCAGGGAAAGAATCAAAGGGGAGAAGTTGTTGGTTTGGGAGATTTAGGAGTGAGCCAACCTGTGTTGAGAGGTGTAGAGGAACTGGGAAAACAACCATCCTGTGAAGACGTTGCTCTTATGCAAAACTTTCTGGTGACAAGTCAGCAGACCCATTGATAGGTGGTGATTTGAATGAAGCATGCTATAATCCTTCATAGAATATGGTGTTGTTTTTGGCACAGTTTTCACATTCCTACCCTGTGAAAGCACCTCTTATGAGGATCATTGCTTCTTGTTTGAGAACGGTGACCACCTCTCAGAGGCAGATACTTCAAGGTTTTAATGGAACCATCATGGAATAGCATATAATTATTTTATTTTAATGGTTTGGCTTTGAACTCTCTATATATTTTATCTAATTTCTAAAATGATTTCACAGTCAACCCTCCACAAAGCAATACTTCTTCCCGAGAAATCATTTTAATTTCTGCCATGAAGCCTCTTTTCTAGCTTTCAGGTAGTGTAATGAGCAGAGGAAATATTGTGTCTGTCCAGCTCAGCAGCTGCTCACTTCAGGATGCATCCATGTTACCCTGCAAGCAGAGGTGGGTCGCCTTGCAAGCACACCCTTTATTATTTGGACAGATGTGATAGAAGGCAGGCCAGGTGCCTTGCAGGCAGAGAGAAAACATGGCTGACAAATGAATAAGCATGAAAAAGGGACACTTGTCAGCCAGGAATTAGACATAAAACAGATTCAGAATAATGTGGGCATTTCATCAGGAAAAATGATGAATTTTGGCCCTTAGAAGACGTTTAGGATTCTAAATTTCTGTTTCCTTCCTATTCGTTCTAAGACTGCTACCAAAATAAGTATAAAGTCCTTTCATTATAACCTTGATTACTTTTGAAAAGTCAGCTTGGCCTGCCTCTGATTTAGTCATTGATTCTACCAATTAAAAGAAAAATCAGCTTTGTCATATGTGTGTATTCAGAGCACTGTTTACTTAGGAACATGAATATTGGCTTACTAAATCCATAAAGAAAAATCCAATTAGCAAATGTAGAATTAGATCTGAAACTATATGGATTTCTATTTACCATTTAAACAGTAATCAAAGAAAGTCTTTTAGAATGCAAACACATGTGTGGCTGCAAACAGTGTCTTATTTTTTATCAGAGAATTTTGATGCATTCAATGATTTTTTTTGCATAGTAATAATACTGCAGTTACAAATTTTTTTATGATGTGGGATAACATAATTCAGGCATTCTACAAAATATGACCTCTGCTTTTTGACAATGTGGTAAAGAGAAAAGAAGGTTAAGTAGGAGTTCGAAGTCCCTGTGCCCTTCACCTTCCTCATTTGTAAAATGAAAGTGAAGGACTGGATGCTCTGGAAGGTCTCCTTTGTTGTAACAGCCTATGACTGACGAGAGGAACATTTTAAACATGTATTTTAGAAGAAAAAAGCTTATCTTTTGTCAAATGAGGTACTTCTTGGCTGTGATAAATTTTTAAGGAAACACACTAATTATCAGTGTCCAAGAGTAATAACAGAATAAGTTATTTCCTAATAATCTAGGAGTTGGTGCCTCTTTGAAGAGGACAGCTAATAATTTTCATCTCAGGAAAATTTTCATGGAATTTTGGGACACTAATAGATAGGTATGGATAAGAGCTTGAAACTGAGAGAAGGGTGGACTTCTGAAGATTCAGTATTAAAAATATCAGAAAATTGTTTATACAAATCCAAGGAAGCCTCACAAAAGCAGATGAATATTAAAGCTTGGATGATGGTGAATGCATCCGGAAATACTTTGAAACAACAAATTTTCCATGTCCACAGAGAGATGGAAAAGGAAATGACTGCCCAAAACAGTATGCAAGACAACCCATCGTGTCAGTGTGCATTTTTATGAAAGGGGCAGAAATTCACGTCTCCCCCCAACGGAAATCCCTCTAGCACCTATGCCTGACACCTTATGAAAGGGTGAGTGTGACCTCCAACAGAAAAATCCAAGGGTAGACAGGCCACAGCTCTGAGTATAAAGGGCCACACTACCATCCAGGTGCCTGTGAGCCCCACCGATTTAGGGAGGAAACTAGGAAAAATATTAGCAAAAAGATCTCTGTATGGTGCAGGCAGGTTACTGATGCTATTGTCTTTGAAAAGGATAATAGACATGGCTGTACTCTAAGTTTTTAAAAGTTATTTATATTTATTAAAAATGTTCCCTCAGCAATACTACTTCATTATGCTGAAAGATTTATTATAATAATTTTTAAAAGACAAAATCTTGGTGATATGATATATTTCAATAGACCTTTCTAGTGGAAATTAAAATCCTTAAGTTCCATAGAATAAGATAAATGAAATATTATATCACTAATATTGGTTGCTTCTTGTTTTTAAGCCTCATAGGGTTAGGTGAGTATAGAGAACTATTGAATCAAAAAAGATTTTGAAAATTATAAAGGACAAAACACATACATTTTAATAAATTATGAAAATTATTTCTATTATTATTCAGAGAGTTCTGGCATAAAAGATTATTAATAACATTACTAAATTTTTGATATGTCATTCTCTTACATAATTTGGCTGTATAGTCTATAAACCATAGTTTGTAATATTCCTTACTATTCTTAAGGAATTTAGGGTTTATTGCTATGTTTTTCAAACTGTGTATCATGGCCACTTGGAGGGTTATATATAAACTTAATGTATTAAAAACCAGGATTAAAAATATGAAATTAGGCCCTGGCTGCTATGGCTGAGTGGACTGAGTACCAGCCTGTGAACCCAAGGGTTTCTGGTTCAATTCCCAGTCAGGGCACATGCCTGCATTGCAGAACAGGTCCCCAGTAGGA
Source organism: Tonatia bakeri (assembly GCA_004024845.1). Lineage (NCBI taxonomy): Eukaryota > Metazoa > Chordata > Mammalia > Chiroptera > Phyllostomidae > Tonatia > Tonatia bakeri. The sequence goes on from PVIA01000007.1 coordinate 920,251, forward strand.
AGCACACAAGAGGCAACCACACATGGATGTTTCTCTCCCTCTCTTTCTCCCTCCCTTCCCTTCTGCTTATAAATAAATAAATAAATAAATAAATAAATAAATAAATAAAATCTTTAAAAATATGAAATTAAATAATGGAAAATGTCAAGGTATATCATACATAGCATCATTATATGTGCATGCATGTACAGCCATGAATACATAGATATCCGTGTGTATTTGTATGTGTGGAGTGATGGGTATGTATTTAGTGGATCATTATATAAACATACTTGTTATTGTAGATCACTGTGAAAGCAATGTGAAAACAACTGGGAAGCAAAATAGCATTGTGGCTGGGAGCAGGGTCTCCAGCGCAGACAAACTTGGGTTCTGGTCCTAACTCTGCCACTTGACTAGGTATGTGATCTTTTACTTAACTTCTTCTTGCCTTAATTTATTTAGCTCAATATGTGAGTGATACTAAGAGCTATCATATATAATAAGGTTATGTAGGAAAAAACACCTATAAAATTCTACCATCATGCCTTGCATATAGTCTGTGCTCAAAAAATAGTAATTCCCCCACTTCATCTTTTCCCATAGTATTGGTTAATTTCATTATGTATACAAACATTAGACATTATCATTATTAGTCAGACAAAGAGTGAGACAAAATAATTATGAGCGTGAGGGAACTAATGTTTGAAGGTGACATATCACAAAGAGAAACCCAGGAACTATCATTCTATGCTTGAAAAAAATGCAGATTTCATACTTAGGTTAAGCCCTGGGAATCTACAGTTTTAACTGGTCTCACGGGAGTGTTTTATGCACAGCAGCAAAATCTGAGAACCACAGGTTGACTGACTGATTATTTGTGGAACGCCTACAATATGCATGGCACTGCGCTAAATCCTGCAAGTTGTGGGAGGGAGGAGCTTGGGAGGTTGTGGGAGCTCAGCAGACCTGCTTCTGCACTGTGGCCCTTGCCACCTGGTTTACAACGAGTCCCTACTGGTGTTTCCACAGTGTGAGAAGAACTCACTTTTGTACAGGTGATGATTTACATGGTCTAGCACAGGAGCTGAAATTTTACTTGTGTGTAGAAGCCATGCAGGTAAAACACCTGAGAGAAAGTTAGAGACGAGATTTTGTTTTTCCTGAAATGTAGCACCCACGTGGGTTGTCTACTATTTTCTAAATTTTAATAGAGACATGGGTATAAAACCAATCCACTTAACTTTTTACTCTTGCTACTCAGCCCCAGCTGTATATTGCCACACAGGAATGTAGGCTCAGTGGGCTATATGCTGTACATATGCTTGCTAACACAAGTGAGTAATGTAGAGTATTATGTAAATTTTATTCTAGTTGTTGTCAACTGCTTAAAAGTTTATCAAAAAGTTTATCAAAATGTATGAGCCAACATTTTAAGGGCCAAAAAGTTGGTGAGTTATACTGGGCCTCTGGACTGTCATTTTGAGGTGCTAGTCTAGCAAGTTCAGTGCTGAGATTATCAAAATTATCTCAACAGTTCTTATGGCCTCTCTCCCAGTTATAATCTCCTAGACTTCTCCCTATTGCTCCTCCCTTTTCTAACTTTCAGATACTTAATCAAGAATGCTGACCAGGAAATCTCGGTGGGTGAATCTGTTTGTTAGTAAGATGGCACACATAACACTTCTTGAATTAGTATTTTATAATTATTAGTTTAGGTTCCTTTACCTACTTTCAGAAAGAATGTTAGACAATGAATATTAGAACTTCAGAAGATTAAGTAACATTTTCAAAATATGGAAACTATTAGCACCTCAGTCAGGAGAACCCAAAGTTTTTTAGTGGCTAAAAAGACACCTTTTCATCTTTCCAGTAATTTCTGATGACTACATAGGATAAAATGTCCCCACATTCTTTCCTGAAACAATACCTTCATTATTATAGTTGCTATGTACAAAAAAACCTGAAGCTGTTTTGTCTACAGAAGTAACTTGTCACAAATGGTGGTGATCTGGGCTCAGCTCTTGTTTTTTAGAGTAGGAATGGCTGCCTTCCCTTTCAGCACAGGCGTCCATAAGTAATCAGTCACAATACTCTCCTCTGTAGAGTCTGGATTCAGCCTCAGGATCCTCTGTGGCACAGGACCCTGGGAGGCCACCACTGAGCAGCCGTTACTATTCAAGATGTGATGCATTTGCATCTATGAACTAAAGTTCACTATACAGAGCCTCCTGATGTGGGGTATGTGTGCACAGCTATCAGATATTACATCATGGTTAAATTTCACTTCAAAAAGATGAAATAATCCCAGCCAACTGCTGATTTATACATTTTAAAATTCACTGAAGTCAGATATAGCTTGGTGCTTAGTGTTAAGTGCATAATACCTCCTTAATAAATGTTGACTTAAATTTAATTTCCAAAATAATCTGCCATTCCCTTTACTGAAGGTCTGGGCCAATTTCTCTTATGGGGGAAAACAATGAAAGTGCTTAGAAATTGCACAGCCCAATCCCCTTACTTTATAGGTAAGACAATGAGGACCCTGAAAGTTTAACTCATTTCTTATGGATCACAAACTCTTTAGAAGCAGCTATCCCATGACGCGGGGCTGCAGAAGGCAGAGTGTTGCGTTGTGGTTGTATTTGTTTCCTCTAGAATGACCCCTTCCAGGCTTAAAACAACCAACATTTATTTTTTCATAGTCTGGAGGCCTGAAATTTGAAATCAGGTTCACTGGGCCATAATCAAGGTGCCCTCAAGGCTGTGCTCCCTCCAGAGATTCTACAAGAGAATTGATAGCTTGCCTATTCCACAGTCTGGTGGCTGCCAGCTGTCCTTGGCTTGTGTCTGCATCCCACCAATCTCTGCCTCTGTGATCACATGGCCTCCTTTTCTACCTGTGTCAAGTCTTCTTATGCCTTTCTCTTATAAGGACTCTTGCGATGACATTTAAGACCCTCCTGGATAATCCACGATAATCTCCTCATCTCAAGAACCTTAATTTAAGCACATCTGCAAAGGATTTTTCTCATATGGAAAGTAAAATTTACAGGTTCCAGAGATTAGGACCTGATACCTCTGGGGCCATTATCCAGCCTACAACAGGGGTTGAGAGAGTGCAGCCTGGATCCACATGCCTGACTTTAATCCTAGCTCTGTGCTTAATAAGATTCATGTGCTTTGGTTTCTTCACTCTAAAATGAAGGTAATTCGCCCTGGCTGGCGTAGCTCAGTGGATTGAGTGCAGGCTGTGAACCAAAGCATCGCAGGTTCGATTCCCAGTCAGGGCACATGCCTGGGTTGCAGACCAGGTCCCCAGTAAGGGGCTCGTAAGAGGCAACCACACATTGATGTTTCTCTCTCTCTCTTTCTCCCTCCCTTCCCTCTCTAAAAAAAAAATAATAAATAAAATCTTAATTTAAAATGAAGGTAATTCCAGTCTATACAGGGTTGTTGTGAAGATTAAATAAGGTAATGCACATGAACATGCTTAGGACAGTGCTGTTATGTAAAAACCCACTATGACTGTCCTCACTTATTTAGACAAACACTCCATTCCATACCCAGTCAACTGTCAAACTTTCACAGAGTTTGTCCTTGTACTGATAATTAATTAAATAAATTATTTAGTTATTTCTAAGAAGAGGCCACACTGCATATATCAGAATTAAGTTTCTTGCCTGTCAAATATATCTGGTCTTGACAAAATGTTCTAAATCCAGGGAAGTTCTGTGCTTAGAAGAGATTCATGCAGAGTTACCTGCTATTGGCCATCTTCTACACTGTCTGGCATAGGCCTGATCTTGCATTAAGCAAATATAGCTGATTTACAATGATTCACATTTTCCTACTTTCAAATTACTTTTCAATTAATTTTTTGCATGCTCAGTGAAGAGGTACTGAATACATGTGTAACTCTTGAAAAAATTGTTTTAATGTGCTCTTAAGGTGCTCCTCTAGTGAATAAAACAATTCTATGGTCACATATAGTAATAATACTTGTGTTATTAAAGGGAAAATGTGCCTTTCTTCTAATAATGATAAAAGGGGCTAATTATGTTGTCATAGTAGAATATAACTTATGCTTAAATCACCAAATCTGGCTGCTAACAGGAAGTAACTGCTGTGAACCGACCAGTACAGCAAATTTTTGGAGAATTAGGTTAGTCTTCTGCATTTTGGGCATTTATTAAATTGAAAAATGCCTGAGTTAAGGCCATAGAACCCTAAAAAGTTTATCATGGTTTTATCTTTCAGTAATAGAGTATCTTATCTTTGCTGAAATTTAAAAAAAATAATTAAAGTTTTTATATCCAGCAACTGTGTGATTTTTAAATGTAAGGGATATAATATGTAAAAAATGGATGGAATTTTCTTTTCTTTTTTTAAAAATTTTATTTATTTATTTTTAGAGAGAGCGGAAGGGAGAGAGAAAGAGAGGGAGAGAAACATCAATGTGTGGTTGCCTCTTACGAGCCCCTTACTGGGGACCTGGTCTGCAACCCAGGCATGTGCCCTGACTGGGAATCGAACTGGCATCTCTTTAGTTTGCAGGCCAGCACTCAATCCACTGAGCAACACTACTTGCTTTTTCTTCTTGAATATCATGAAATAGAAAAACAAACAACAATGGCAACCAAAAAAAAAACAACCAGACAAAATACCAACTAACCAACCAACAATAAACTATATGAAGTTTCCTCTGTGGTTACATAGAAAAATCAAGAATTGCAACATGTTTCTGAAAATCTTTAACATGAATTGGACTGCAAAAAGAAAAGTTTGTTTAAAACTCAGATTTACCATTTCTTAAACAAGTGACTTAGGCAAGTGACCTGTTTTGGTGCCTCTGTTGTGGTATCTGCAGAATAAGGCTCAGAATGGGACCTGTTTCACAGGACTGTTGGGGGCCCTGATGAGTGCTAACAGGCACAAGGGGCTTTACACCAGAGCTGGGCACTCAGTAAGGATGCCATTAATGGTAGCTATTAGGACACATATTTTTTTAAAGCTTAATGAAAATGCAACATTTTGACTGGTTCCTGTTATTTTGTAACCTCATTTTGCTTTTTTAAAAAGCTGTTTACCCATCATCCATGGACACAGACAATTATGTGGTTAAGGCCAGGGGTGGGGGGCATGGGCTGGATGGAGGGGGTCAAAGGAGGGAAAATGGGGGATCTCTGTAATAGTGTCAACAATTTTTTAAAAATCCCGTTTTTGATGACTCTTAAGAATTTACCACCAAAACTCTGATAATATCATAGTGCATATCCAGGGACAGAGGTCAGAACAATCTTTAAGTAAATAAACAGATTATCATGGTGAAGTGTTCAGTCATGCTGAGGCAGGACTATTTCCCACTGCACTGAGGTCATTTAAGCCAAAAATCTCAAGTGAACAGAGTCCCCACAGACAGAAATACAATTTCAGCCATTCTTCTTGGCTTGGGGACATTGATAGGACATATTTGTATTCAGAGAGTTTTGCTAAAGTATTTTTTTAATAAATATTTTAGAACTAGAACTCCAAGTGACATCCACTGAAAAGGAGAGGAAGAGAGAAACCCACGCAAGCTGTTCCTTTGTATTCACACCTCATCTTTAGTTTCAGAAAAAAATGATTTTATGTCATCACAGTATTTTTTTAAGGTATGTCCTAAGGATAAATAATAAGAAACATGCCAACTTTATGGATGAGGTACCTGACATATCAAAAAGTTAGGGCTTTCTCAGAGTACAAAAAGAATGCAATGATTCCAGATGAGCTTTCTTACAAATAAGCATTGTAGCCATAAACTTCCCTTTTCATATAGCATAAAACATTGTTTAATGAAACATTTTGATCTGGTGGGTTACCAGCTCTTGCTATAACCCACAGACAATTCCCCCTCAAATATAACTTATGAGACAGAGTTCTATCAATTGGATGTTTACCTCTCAGAATAAATATGGGCTATAAATTATAGATTTGTGGGTCTGTATGAATCTTGGGAGTTTGTGTCCAGATACAAAAGCAAAAATGTTTGGAAAAATACAGATGGACACATCAGGTATATGTGACAGTTTTTAATCTTGAAATAAAAATGACATAATTTAATACTATTTAATATAATGGTTTAGAATTATATAAAACAAGGAGAAATTTACTGTTAAAATTTCTCTTATCTAAAAAGTCTAAATTCTATGACTATTTATCATCTAATTCAAAATATGGCCTTTGTAATTAATAATGGATTTATTGGGGTCTTAAACGGTTGCACAAGGAATCAAACCACACCTTAAAGAGCATGTCCTTTATTCTGGTGTGATGGCAACTCTGCTGAGCTAAATCAAGACATTTGGCATTAAACATCTAGATACTATCCTAGTATAATGTATGTATTTCAGACTATCTGGTTACAAAAGTACATTATTTGGTTAAATTGCATAATTAATTATTTTTGCTTTATACTAGGTAGAATAGATAGGAAGTAGAAAATTATATAGAAGACCATGAGTAATGACTTCCATATGTAAAAACCAACATAATAATTCACGAGATTACATATATATTTAATTGGAGATACTCATACCCCTCTATGGAAATATTAATTCACTAATTCCTTAAGATATTTATTAAGTTCCCACACTGAGTCCAGCATCATTGCAGGCATTTTGAACTCATCAGTGAACAAACCAAACAGAAATCTTTACCCATAGGGATCTGACTTTCTAAGGGGGTGGAAATGATAGACCACAAACCATGGACATAATAAATAAGTAAAGATGTAGGAGTTTAGAAGTAAATAAGTGCTATGGGGAAAATGACTAAGCACAGAAGTACAATGAGGAATGGAAGTGGAGGAAGTATAGGAGCAATCTCTTCAGGCTATCTGATGTCCTTACTTTCCTTGGGTAATAAAACATTTTTACTAAATGAACAGACTAGCATTTCAATAGCATCATCACTTAACCCATCATATGCCTTCAGTTTAATTCAATTTATATGCCTTCATTTACTTAGCACCATCCAGATACAAGCTACTATTTTTAGGTATTGGGGATGTTGAGCTTTAACAAACAGACAGCAGATATTTTGCAGCAAAATGGTTTTTTTGAGAAGAGCAAAAAATTGCAATTTAGCACATGCAGTCTAATGGCGAGCCACACACAAATCCAAGGAAACAAAGAAGAGGCACGCTCTTTTACAGACCTGGGAGGGCCTATTGTAAACAAAGAGTCCATTGGAGGAAAATAAAAGTTTGAGATATAGTGACTTTTCATTGGTTGACTTATGTCATTCTCCAATAGGCTGAACTATTACTGGTCCAGGGGGAATCTTTTCTTCCTCTCGCTGAGATGGTCAAGTATTATCACTTCTTGTCCAAGATGCAAGGCATGCCATTTCCTGTTGGGGTCAGTAGTGTGTGTGGAGTGCTGTCTTCTAGCCTCTTGAGAGTTCTCTCTTCTAGCCTCTTGACTCTATTTTAAATGAGGTTTATGTTTCTTAACTAAGAAACATAATTATACAGGGATATAATGAAGAAAATAAAATGCCTGACCTTGTGAAGCTTATATTCTAATGATGTACACAGTTAACATAAAAGTAAATAATGAATAAGAGAAATGTTCTCAAGAAAAATAAAGAGGGTTTGGGTTAGGAGAGTGACATGGTTGCAATCAGTAGGTTTTAGGTAAACTGGTCAAGGTCTACCCCTCTGTTGAGGTGACACCTCGGCAGAAATCTGAGTGGAAGAAGGAATGAGCCACACTCAGAGTTGGGGATGTTCCAGGTGGAATGGAATAGTTATTACAAATAGCCTATATCTGGAATGAGTGTATTGTATTCTGGAAAGAAGGAAGTTTCTGTGGTTGGAGCAGACCAAGCAATGTGTAGACAGGCAAGAACCTAAGGCTGCTTAAACTTCTGTGTTATAAATAATAACAAGCATGTGGAAAATGCGATGTTTTTGTGAACTGCCACCATACATAGAATTACTGTCAACTCCTCTGTTATTTGTAGCCAGTGCGTTGGTTCAGGGCTTGGACACCACTGGTGGACTGACCAACTTCTTCACATACCAACTGTGTGAACTCAGGCAAGATCTTTAGTCTCTCTTTGTTCTCAAATTCCACATCTGTAAAATGATGATAATAACACCCATCACATAGAGTTGTTGCAAGGATTGAATGAGGTAATCCAAGTAAATGTTGGTCAAAGGGTACAAACTTTCAGTTACATGATGAGTAAATTCTGGGAATGTAATGTACAGCATGGTGACTATTGTTAATAATCCTGTATTGTGTACCTGAAATTTGCAGAGAATTTCATCCCCTAAGACTGGTAGTCCAGGCTTGGAGCATGAAGTGGTAAAAGGAGAGACTTTTAGTTCTGAAAGTTAACTTAGTATTGCTAAGTTTTAATATACACACCTGAAATTGTTTAAATTGTATAATTAAGCATTTGCCTTGTGTCTGGCATTGTGCCACATGCTTTACATCTTTATCTAATTTTAAAAATAACTGAAACTAAGGCTCAGAAGGGTTAAGTCACTTGGCTGAGGTCACACTAGAAGGTGATGTAACTAGACTGACTAGAAGTCAACCTGGCCTCAAAGCTGGTGCTCTAACCACTCCACAGCACTACTCTTTTCACATCATAAACACTACCCCCAACACATCATCAACAACAGGAGCCGTATGGAAATCAAGACCCATCTTGTGGAAGGAAAGGCAATGTTGGCCGACATTTTGCCTACAGTACATTTTCCAATGGTAATATTTGGGAATTTTCTCACTGGCCTGTAACACATGACCCTGGAAGAAACAACCGCATAAAAATGGCAGCTGTATCACCATACAGGTTCTACTTGGTACAGTCATCACACTGTTCACTTGGGCTCCCTCAGAAGAAATGTCTCTCTCTGTGTTTGAGGCTACAGCCCCACCTGGGGCATTTGACACTGCCCTTCAGCAGATGTGCCCAAGTTTAGAGCAGGTATAGTATGTTCTCAGCTCACACCTGGCTGATTTTGAACTTTTATGTTTCCTTTTTTGCTCTGCCCTGAGTGTCTCACAAATTTATTTTTATATTTTATATAGTTTGAATGTACTATAAAAAAAACAAATAAATACGTGCCTGGCCAACATTCATTTCTGCTTTGTAAACTTCTGAAAATAGAGCATTTTTCATGAAACAACCATGGGCCACTCAAAGTACACAAAATGAGAATAAATCTAATTAGGTGAGAGGTAATTGTACTTATTTGACCTCAGGATTCTGGTTATTTTCTGAGACAGATTTAAACTTTAATTGATTTTGTGTGATGGCCATCTGTTAAATGTTACTGGGCAAACTAATAATCTGCAAGCTTACTGTGAGATTAAGGACTTACTTGTTAGGGGTCAGCCTTGACAGAAAGAATTTGAAATTTAACCTGTTAAAAAATCTCATGGATATGGACAACAGTGTGGTGATTGCCGGGAGTGGGGGGAGGTGGTGGAGAGTATAGGGGGTGATGGACAGAGACTTGACTTGGGGTGGTGAACACACAATACAGTACACAGATGATGGGTTGTCGAATTGTGCACCTGAAACCTGTATAATTTTGTTAACTAGTGCCACCACAGTAAATAAAGTTAAACATTTTTTTCACCATGATGTAAATCTTTATGAGCAAATCTTGCACACTGGATGGTATTCCTTGGTCATACACATCTAAGTTAAGTTGATTATGAAAGTACAAGCAAACTGCTCTTCAGTCTTATTACATGAAGATGAAAAGGTGCTATGGGCAAATTAATCTCTTCCTAGAAGAAGAGTTTGTTTTTCCATTATTTGAAAATGTGAAAGTACATTTAAAAGCTATGAAGTGAACAGTAAATATTACGTAATGTGTTGCAAAAAAAGATGGGGCTCTTACATATATTTAATTTTTATGTGAATAGAGATGTATATAGAGAATATTATATATACTATTATATATTATATATATGAAATTGACACAAGAGGTTCATCATTTAGAACTATGAAGCTCTTATACAAGCTTTTTGGCAAGGCAATTTAGTATGAAGTATAGATTGTCAATTTTAAATATTTTTTATGTTTAATATTAATGAACATAGCAATGAAAGATATAGCTTTATATCATTGTGCCTCTTGATTACAATTAGAAGCTAATTTTGAATTTATTTAAATATTTCACCTAAATAATTACTTTTTTTAATCTTTGAAAGTAACTTTCCTTTCATAATTAATACAATAAATTCTTCAAGACTTCTGGTAGACAATTGTAGTGGAAGCTGTGGTGTGCCAACAAGACCCCTTTTTATGACTGATCCCACCTGTTGGGAATGCTGGTAGTCAAGGTGCTTGCCACTAACCCTGGAATTGCCCTCCGTTGAGGAGAGCTGATTTGACCCCAGTCACGCAAGCTGGTGGGACAGGGCTAAAGGAGGACACCACACCCACTGATGAATCTATCTGGGGGAGTAAGGGCCTGTTCATTTCCTATGTCTCAAGGTGGGACAACTCTGGAGGACCATCTGAGCTCCAGATGTTTGAACAAACAGACAAAATGGTTCATTGTTTGTTGTACCAGCATCACAGCTTCCTTTCTCCCTCTGCCCAATACTACTGCCTCATTCTTCCATGGATATCGTTCTTGAGAGAACTCTTTAATACATTTGCCCACATAAATGTCTCCATCTTCATCTATATCATAGTTAATCCTCATAAGAAATCTCTTTAGATATATGCTCAGAGAAGAATGAATAATATAGACCATTTTAATAAATTTAAGGAATTTTTTATAATGGTTTTAATTCAACAAAATTTATTAAACATTAATGATGTTCTAGGCATTGTGCTAAGCACTAAAGATACAAAGATAAACAAAACTGAGTTAAGCAAAATTGATCTCAAGGAACTTGCTGGCATGACACACAGATATGACAAGTGAATATAATTCAAATGACACAAGCCCTAAATGAAGAATATAGACAAACTGCTCTGACAGTATTGAGAAAGGAATGCCTATCACCCTGGAGATCTATGAAGCAAGAACGACTTCAGTAAAGACATTTGAAATTAATCCTTAAAAAGCTCACACTTTTGAATCAGTCTTTCCTCTTGTTCACATACCACATCCAATCTCTCAACAAAAGCCATTACCTTTGCCTTTAAATATATGTTGAATCAAGATCACACACTTCCACTGTTTCTAACCTATGCTCACCTATCATCTCTCACAGTTGTGGCCCCATGACTGTTCTTCCTATTTATATCGTCACCCTTCATGGTCTATTCTCAACACAGAAGTCAGGTGATTCTGCTAAAATAAAATTCAAGCCATAAATTCCTCTGCTGAAAACATTCCAAAGTTCTCATCTCTCACTAAGAACTGAAGATGTTATACCTACAGGGTCCTAGGCCATCCCCACACTGCCCCTCCTGCCCTTACCTCCATGCCTTACCCTTCTCAGCTCATCTAAGTGTCTCCTCTCATTCACCCTCTTCCAGCCACTCTGGCCAATTTGGTCTTCTTGTACCTGGCCAGCTTCCTGCCTCTAAGTATCCATCTATACTTGTACCACTTGCTGCTCCCTTTATCTGATTCCCTCCCTCCATTCCCTCAGGTTTCTTCACTGCCAGCTTCTTCCTGAGGCCTTCTTTGACCATCCTCACCTAGCTCTACATAGTTCCTTTTCCTGTTTTGTTCATAGAACTTACCACCTGCTCTGTATCCAATTATTATTTACTTCATTTAGAGTTTGCCCTTCCTCACCAGAACATAAGCTCCAGGAGGGTAGGGATAATCACATGTTTTGTGTCTGGTTCCATACCAAATACCTACAATCATTTCAAGATCAGAGAACATGTTCACTAAATATTTATCGAATAAATGAATTTTTAGCAGTAATGAAGGGAAGAGAAAGGTGAAACCCTTTATTGTGAACAATAGCCAAATGCATAGAAATCAAAGTATTTCTAATGGACTACAACTAGAATGGAGAAATTCTTGGTGGGTGGAGCTACAATCATAGGCTGGATATGTACACAATGCTATACGGTGTTATGGACTGAATTATGTCTCCCACAAAATCCACATTTTGTAGTCCTAACCCTTAGTAACTCAGAATGTGACTTTATTTGGGGAGATCTTTAAAGAGGTAATAAGTTAAAATGAGGTCTTTAGGGTGGCCCTAATCCAAAATGACTGATAATCTTATTAAGAAGAAAAATTTGGACCTAGATAGTTATAAAGAGAAAACCATGTGAAGACACTTAGAACCAAGAGCAGAGGCTAAAGAAGAAATCAATACTGCTGGTGCCTTGATCTCAGACTTCTGGCTTCCAGAATTATGAGAAATAAATTTCTGTTGAGTTCCAGCCAAGATGGAAGTGTAGGTAGAAACTCTTCACTTCCTCATACAACCAAAAGGATGATAACAACCAATCTAAAATCAATAAACAACCAGAAGTTCCAGAAAATCAAACTGCGTGGAACTCTGACAACCAAGGAATTAAAGAAACAGTCAACCAGATCAACCAGACCAACCAGACTGGTAGGAGGGAGACAGGCAGACAGGTGGACGGAGAGAACTTTGGCAAGGCAGTAGACTGTGCAGGCAGGGCTGGCTGGAAGGATTTGGGGCAAGGCAGCTGACCAGACTTTGCAGCAAGGTGGGGCTGGCTGAAGGGGAAACTGAGACTCAGAACTGACTGTGGACTATGGTGGTTGCCATGGTGGGAGAAACTACCAGTCTCACCTGAGAGTTTGTTGGAAAGTGGGCTAGAGCTGAGAAAGTGAGTCGCACTGTTCCTTCTCTGGCCCCTCCCCCACAGGCAGCAAAGAGGGCTGCCCTGCCTCGGTGAATACATAAGGTTCTGCCCCCTTATAGTTTAACAGGGACACTGAGACAAAGAAATATGGCCCAAATGAAAGAACAGAGCAAAACTCCAGAAAAAGACCTAAGAGATGAGGAGATAGGCAACCTATCTGATGGATAATTTAAAGCCCTGGTAATCAAGATTCTCACAGAACTGACAGAGTTTGGTCACAAAATGAAAGAACAAATGAAGGCTATCCAAAATGAAATAAAACAAAGTATTTAGGGAACTAACAGAGCCAGGAAGGAAACCAGGACTCAGATCAATGATTTGGAACAAAAGGAAGAAATAAACATCCAAATGGAACAGAATGAAGAAACAAGAATTCAAAAAAAAAAAATGAAGAGAGGATTAGGAACCTTTGGGACAACTTTAAACATTCCAATATCTGAATTATAGGGGTGTCAGAAGGAGAAAAACAAGAGGAAGAAATGGAAAACTTACTTGAACAAATAATCAAGAAAAACTCCCCCAATCTGGCAAAGGAAATAGACTTCCAGGAAGCCCAAAAAGCCCAGAGAGTCCCAAAGAAGTTGGACCCAAGAAGGAACACACCAAAGCACATCATCATTAAGTTAGCCAAGATTAAAGATAAAGAGAGAATCTTAAAAATAGCAAGAAGAAAGGAGAGAGTTACCTACAAAGGAGTGCCCATAAAGCTATCAGCTGATTTCTCAAAAGAAACCTTGCAGGCAAGAAGGAGCTGGAAAGAAGTATTTGAGGTCATGAAAGGCAAGGACCTACATCCAAGATTGCTCTATCCAGCAAAGCTATCATTTAGAATGGAAGGGCACATAAAGTGTTTCCCAGATAAGGTCAAGTTAAAGGAGTGCATCATCATCAAGCCCTTATTATATGAAATGTTAAAGGGACTTACCTAAGAAAAAGAACATAAAAAATATGAATAGTAAAATGACAACAAATTCACAACTATCAACAAATGAACCTAAGGAAAAAAAACACAATGACAAAAATAAATACTAATCAAACAACTAGAACAGGAACAGAATCAGAGAGATGGACATCACATGGAGGGTTTTCAGTGGGTAAGGGGAGTGGGGAGAATAGCAGGGAAAAGGCACAGGGAATAAGAAGCATAATTGGTAGGCATAAAATAGATGGGGAGAGGTTAAGAATGGTATAGAGAACAGAGAAGTCAAAGAACTTATATGTACAACCCATGGACATGAACTAAGTGGGTGAGGGATGCTGGAGGGTTGGGGGTGCAGGAAGAGGGATAAAAGGGGAAAACTGGGAAAACGGTAATAGCATCATCAGTAAAATATACTTAAAAATAAATTTCTATTGTTTAATTCACCCAGGCTGAGGTGTTTTGTTATGGTAGCCCTAACAAATTAATATAATGATATATGCTATTGTAAGGAATTTTGAGTTTTTCACATAAACCACAGTAAAATTTTAAGCAGGGAGAGGTGAGGCGTGACCTGAGTTTTCGGACGATTTGCACTTGTGATACGAAAGAAGGCTCTGGAGGAAGGTGAAGGGCAGGAAGAGGCAAATGTATAGAACTGGGGAAGCGTCAGAACCAAGATTTTTGGAAGTTAGTGACATAGAGATAAGTGATATTGGCATCTGTCACAAAAGGATATTTAGTAAAATGCAGACATGCAAAGGGGTTCATATAGAACAACTTACATGGATGTCATTGGTTTCATACTTAAGAAAATTTCTCAATATAGCAACTTCAAACAGATTATAGCAGTATTTGTACTGCCCAAGATGTGAATAGTGCTCGTTGAAAAAAGGAGCCTGCAGAAAGAGCTGCAGGGTGTGTCTCCTTCTTGGGGACAATATTAGCATATTAACTTAGCATATTGAATATTAGCATATTAAAGAATCAGAGAAGTTTTGCAATAAAGAAACTTCTATAACTTTGGTCAAAAAAAGATACTTGCAACATGTATTTAATTACAAAACACTTTTTGCAAGGCGCCTTTGAGGCTCTCCCTGAACATGAATACTCTAGAAATTAACACAGTGTGGAAAATAGCAGTAATTCTGATGTGCTAGAACATTTCCAAAGTAAACAGAGAAGCCCTGTCTGGGCACTCTTTGTTTCCAATAGCAAAACTAGTCAACATTGTCTTAACAAACTGGCAGAATAAACTCATTGTAGGAATATAGTTGGTTTTCCCAATCTAATTATTACCAGATTTTTAAAAAATCAGAATCTTTGGAAAGCAAGCACTATTTTTTTTCTGTCCTGAAAGGAAAACTACTCAGTGTCTTGATACAAAAAAATAAAATAATATTTTAATATTACTTTGAGAGCCGTTTTTGACCAGGTTTCTTTGACACTAGAGCAGGGAGTCTGAATCTTCCTATTTCCCACGTTTCTGAAACCTGGAGGCCCGGGCGCAAAGACTCACATGCGATGCGCACATAGGCCTTCCTGCTCTTTGTGGTGCCCGCCGAGCTCCAGGCCACACACTGGCACCAGTAGTCGTCAGGCCCAAACAGTTCTTCCACTTGCTGGCGGGAAATCTCAATGCTCACTTCCCGGACAATGAGACCTAACAAGAGAAAGAAGATTTGTAGTAAAGAAATACAAAATGTCATACCATGTTTCTTCCCCTCAGTGATCTTTCTTGAAGCCGTGGGTCAACATCCCAGATATTGCCTCTCATCTCCTCCGATCTTCCTCTGGCTCCAGTTGCTTGACTCACAGCCTTTTCATTCTCTTATTTGTTATTTCAAATCTTCTGGATTCTCAGAAGATGAAAGCGAAGATATATCACTCCACAAAATTATACTGTTCCCCATATGGCCTAATATTCATTCTCCACCAAGTTATCTCTTTCCATATATTTAAACGTGAACTTGAATTTTACATTTTCTAAGGATTCTACCTCAATCATACAGGTTGTGGGTAAGATACCCATATGCTGTACACAGAATTACAAACCTAAATCTTCCTAGAAAGATTTCATTCACATGAAATGAGAAAGAACCACCTAAAACTATAATCATAAGTATGTAAGTTTTAAATCTATATATCACCTATATGTCAAGTTTTGAAATATCACCTAGTAATTATAAATATGTGGTGATTATTGAACTGAATTACTTCAACAGTTGTGTTTCATTTAATAAGGTCAACTGTTTTTCTTGAAAGATAGACTAGCCATAGTTAACAAAACTTTGCTATTCTATCAAAGAATGTATGACTTTAGGTTTTTATGTATAATATTTTGAAAGCCCAAATGTTTCTCTGTAATTGTAATGTAATCAAAGCCCTCTTAAAGATAAAGTGGCCCCCAGCTAAAATGCTGGAATAATTGGAATTCGTTTCACAGAACTCTATAATGTTAAATAACAAAAATTGAACTGATAATCTGGGAAGATCATTTTAGGAGTATTTACCTTCCAGAGATCCATTCTGCAGTGTGTACTCAGCATTGAACAAAAAGAGTGATCTAAATGATACACGTGGGTAACTGTCAGTTCTCCGAGGACTGAGCTTGCACTTTCCAGGTGGAGTGTGTGTTGAGAGAACTGACAGGGGCTCCCTCAGGGAGTGGAAGGATTTTCTCTGGGTCAATCATGAGCACAGGAAGAAAGATTAAAGGTATTTCTATCATTCATTCATCGAACAAATATTTATTAAGGACCAATTATTTGAAAGACACTGCACTAGGTATTTGGGGAATGACAAATAAGATGGTGGTTGTCTTCAATGAACATAAATTATTGTGAGGGGGAACATATTAACTATAGATTATACAATTTATTATTTAGTTACAATTGTGTTCAGTGCTGCAAAGGAGACATATAGGGGCACCTAGAATGAATAACAAGGGGAATGAAAGGTTTGGCATGAGTTGAGCTGGTTAAATTATGTGGGGAGAGGAACAGGGCATATGGAAGAAGCAGGGAGGAGAATGAGAAGATTGAGGTCCCAGAAGAAGACAATTAAGCCCCAGACACAGAGAAAACTGGCATGAAATGAAACTAGAGCTGAAAAGGGTCCAGCTTATATGCAGGCTTGTAGACTAATGGTTCTTCTTGTGAACCCCAATAGTTTTGTTAGCATCAGTTTGAATTTATTGGAAATGTGGATTCTTGATTCCCACTTCAGTCTCATTGAATAAATAACCTTAAGAATCAGTCCCAGCAATCTGTGTTTTAACAAACCTTCCAAGAATTCTGATGCATGCTGCAGTTTGAGAACCATTGCTGTACACAATGTTTAGGATTTCAAACTTCTTCCTGAGAGCTACGGATATCATTAATGTGATGTAAGCAAGTATATAACATAATCTGATGAGAATTAAAATATGCATATAAACACATATGTATACATATATAAATATAAATTTATTCATATATGTATACATATATAAGCATTTATTTATATATATACATATATGTGTGTGTGTGTGTATATATATATTCTGTGCAGAAAGTCCAGCCATTGTCATTGTTAATACAAAGAGAATGCCACATTGCTATAACCTGGCAGCCAAGGAGAGTAGACTGGAATACGCATGTGTAAACAATGATGACCTCACTGTATTAGTCAGTAGGAGTGGTAGACACTGTTGAGTGAGCCAGTGTACTGTGTGGCCATCACATTCATAATGATTGAGTGAGTAGAGAGACAAATCTGCATCAAATTTTGTGTTAAGCTTGAATCTTCCTCTATGAAAACTACTTGGATGACACAGAAGCCTGCATCTATGGGCAACTCGTGACTGGCAGTTCATCACCACAGTGTGCCTGCTCATGCATCACATCTCATGCAGAGTTTGTTGGCAAAATGTCAAATCACCCAGGTGACTCAGCCCCCCTACAGCCCAGATTTGGCTCCCAATGACTTCTGGCTTTTCTCAAAACTAAAATCTTTGAAAAGGAAAAGATTTCAGACCATTGATGAGATTCAGGAAAATATGAGGGAGCAGCTGATGGCAATGAGGAGAACTGCATGAGGTCCCACTGGCCCTACTTTGAAGGGGACTGAGGCACCATTGTTCTATGTACAGTGTTTCTTGTATTTAGTATCTTCTTCTATAAATGTCTCTTTGTCATGGCACATGGCTGGATATCTTCTGGATAGACTATATATTTATATATCTGTCTATATATGTGTATGTATATACACACACATGCACACATATAACACATACAAAATACAGTTTAACAAGTTCTTTGGAGTTTAATTAGGGAACTTTGGAGTTCCCTAAAGTTATGTTTCCTTAAAATGTTTGATTATGACTTCTTGGTATAAGGTGACATGAAAAAGGTATCTAGAGACCCTAAAAAAGAGCATTCCAGGTCTTACTCTAAAACCTAGGACATGCTCAAAGGGGTAATAGCATTCAGGGAAATTAACAGCCACGCTATAGAAGTAGCTGCTGTCACACTGGGGAATAAAGAAGAATTCCTATGAAAAGCTGATGGGACTTGAGTCACAGAAAAGACAAAGCCCTTGGTTCCACTAATGTGTCTCTGAACTGGAATGAAGCCCAGGAAAGTGGGTTTTGTAATCTGTGGGCAGGGCAAGACCCTGAAGTGACAACTCTATTGTCAAAACTTATTAATTATATTTAAAATTACTTTAAAGTTTTGAAAATCAGTAAACATCTTATGTTTATATAGCAATCAGCTTAAGAAGAATTTTCAAGTGGAATATTCCCAATTCTTCATCCTTCTATGAAAAGATTAGTCTATTATTTTAGCCAATGTCCAATTAATAAAATGACCTATACAGCAAAAATTGCAATTTATTAACAAATAACACTACTTTCCTCCCTCTTTCCTGACCCTTGCTTAGGCCTTTCATTTTCCTACCTTACCGTAATTATTCCCACTTTTCCGACATGTAGAAATGAATGCAGAGATGGAGCACAGCTCTTCTATACCTCCCCCCCTTTTAAATGTTTATTCCGCATTCTGGTGTTTAATACTTTTGCCTGTTTTACTTGTTTATACCTTCTCTCTTCATGCAGAAATTCACTTACTGGAAAGAAAACTCTTCCTGTAAACTTACTGCAGTGATTCACAGTCACCTAAAGGCTGGTAAACATTGCAGTGAGTATTTCCTTAGAAGTATAATGGTTCTTTCCAAAATGCAGAGCAGCACCAAATGAGCTCAGGATATTAAAACCACACACAAATATTTTGTGTCCCAAGATGATAACTTTAGTTTTCATTCCCCTCCCCCTTTTACTTAAAGCAATTACAGGAAGTCTAATTAAATGCTAGGGGAACTTCACTGGGGCCACTGTATCTCTTTAGCCCAAATAGGTTAATGGCTGTTTACACCGACCACAGATATGAAGCCTTTTGAGAAGCCACAGACTGACCTTCCAGCTACAGGGATTGCTCATAGTATGAATGTTCTGAGATGTGCGGCCCAGGCTCCCTGTTGGTGTAGGAGTGAAGCACACACCGATTTTTGTTCTCAGCTTGACACACGTCCCATTCAGGACCGGATGGATTATTTACAGTTGTGTACAGTTGTCCCACCACATGCCCTAAGTTCACATTCCAGCTTTTGGCCATCAACACGAGAACAAGAACAAACTGAAATATGGAGTATTGAAACACAGCTTAGAATTCCCTAGAATCTGCTGCATTATTCAAACTCTGAGCTACTTGGTTACACACCATGTTTTCATTACCACAATTAAGTTCATTCCTGAAGACATTTTGCTTATCAGACCAGAGGCTCCTGGCGTGGGTAAAAATAGGTAATATCTTTTCTCTTTAAAAGTAAAAATTCAAATCTGCTTAAAATCTTGAGATAGAAAAAAACAAGCTGCCTTGAAATTTGAAATGCCATCAGCATTCTTCCAAGGTGGGCTGCTTTGAAGAGCATTTGGGAACCTGAAATTGGTTTCAGGTTATTTAAAGGTGGGGGAAATGCTTTGGTTGACAGGACTTACTCAAATACAAATGTGTATTTCCCATCACATCTGATAACTTCAAAGATTTCCCATCATTGTCCTTCCTTTAATAGTGGCATCTCAAGGATGCATGCTGTTTGAAGTTTGCAGTGATTTGCTTTTGCAATAGGATTCATTGTGGTTTGGGAGCTAGAGTGCAGGGAAGTAATTAGCATGACATACCAAGAAGTCTTATAATGAGTACGAATATGCACTTGCTAATAGGGAGTTTCAAATGATTTTAGAAATTCAGATGCAAGCACAACTCTCTGATTGGATTGTTGTGAGGATGTCCAAGATTATGGCAATAAAGCCTTGAAATTGACATTTATACTTTATCTTTAACATAATTTTAATTTCATAATAGTGGTCAAGCACCACAAATAGTGTTTTTCCAGAGATGATTATAAAGTGATCACAAACACATGATGAATGCTGTTGTATAATTATTTAAAACAAGATCCATATTCTCCCAGAAATGTAATCTATATAATGTTGCTAATATGAAAAGTCCATGAATGTCAAAAATTATGTTAAACTCCAAAAATGTAAAGAGAGATCAGACATTACCTATAAACTGTTCATTTATCCTATTTATTAGGAGATATTTAAAATAATCATGCATCACCTTAAAAATTTTTTTAAATGTGGTCATGAAATTTGTACTTTCTGATACTCTACCTCTGATAAAAGCATCCTAACCTCACATTAGACTTAAATGTTATGTATGTATTTCTCAGTCCTCCCAATTGCTTTCTCTTTCACAAGACTGACTGAAGTTTTGAGACATCATGTTGTGCAGACTTCTCCCAGCCCTCTCCCTATTGGGAGAAGAGCTGCAGAGGCTATTCAACCAAATCTCATTACAGTACACCCACTGTTAGGACTGGGGTTGGTGGGAAATGTACAAAGCAGCAGGTAGGGATGTTCTGGACTATATTACATTTTATTGAATTAGTGTGGTCTCTTTATCATGTTTCCTCCCAGAGCCTAATCCTATTAGTTTTCACTAATATGACCTAAAATATGAAACATATCTGCTCTAGATGCCTTAATATAAATTAAATCACAGAAAATAACATCATTATTTAAAAGGATGTCACACACAAAAACTGATAATTATTTTTGCAATTTATAACTCACTAAAATAATCAAAATATGATAGCTTGAAACACAGGACTTTATAATCAGGACACTGTTTCATGTTACATGAAGCGATTTGATAACATTTAAACTGCATCAGGGAAAGAAGACATTGTAAACACATAATTTACAAACTTTTCTCTGAAATATCTTTCCTTGAATTTTAATACAACATTTAATATGTAAACAGGCCAACTAATTAAGTAAAATTACATTGTGTAATTGGTAATTAGGACTTACTGGTATATTAGATTTATTATGATTATAATTTTGTTAAAGTTACATTTACCATCTTTAGGATCAAGATCCATTTACCCAAAAGTTAAAGGGTAACATAGCTGGGGCTGAGTGGTTCAAGGGCTTTGCCAGGAAATATTTCATACTTAGGTCATTGACTTGGTTCCTTTTTATATGATAATTTCTAGCCACTTGATTCTGCCTGGCATCCTGCGTCCAATGAGTATCTGTGTTTTATTTTGTTATATTTTTATTTAGTCTAGAACTGAGAAGAAAATATTCATTGATTGTGTTACTGGAATGTGGACACTTCTTGGGCTCCTAGAAAGTTGTATAACAATCATATATAAATTCAGTTTTCCCCCTTGAAACTTGAAATTTCAATTGCAAAATGATATTAAGATAGTGACAATTGTTTAAAATAAGCATCCTTATGTTCCTTGCAGCATTATTTACAATCGCCAATGTATGGAAGCAGCCCAAGTGTCCACCAGTAGGTGAGTGGATAAAACAGCTGTGGAACATTTACACCATGGAATACTACTTGGCCTCAAAAAAAAAGAAAAGAAAATTTTACCCTTTGTGACAGCATGGATGGACCTGGAGAACATTATGTTAAGTGAAATAAGGCAGTCAGAGAAAGACAAATACCATATGACTTCACTCATGTGTGGAATCTAAGAACACACTGAACTAACAAGCAAGAGACACAGACTGATAGACGGAGAACAGATGACAGCTAGTGGAGGGGTGGGTGGTTAGGGGTGGAGAGATTGAGCTAAAAGGAAAAGGGCATGGACGAGAGTGTGGTGATTGCTGGGGGGAGGAGTGTATAAGGAGAATAAATGGAAGAAATACAATAATACACACACGCAAAATAAAACAAAACACAGTGACAATGTTAACATTTTTTCCCTTTCCTTTCCAACCACCATCAAACTTAGAGATGCAAATATGAAGGGTAATTGGGGTGTTGGGTATAGGGAGCCGTTCGGCGTGGCGTGGGACTGTAGCTCAGCCACCACGTGGAAAACCAGTGGGGAGTGAGTCGGCACACAGGAGCCACGCCCGCTGATAGGTTTTCCTGTGGGGAATCAGGCCTGCATTGTACCTAGACTGCCATGGGACTTGCTTTTGCTAAAACTCCCTCACCTGAATTGAGGCACAAGGGCTTACTGCAACTTCCTAAAATCTGAGCTAAACCTCCCAACTATGGAGTGTAACCAGTTTAACCACTTGTCCCCTTGATCTGCAATATCCTTCTTCTTTGATGTAATTAACAACATCCTCCCCTTGGTTGTCTGTAAAAGGTAACCACCTAATATGAACCTGTGCATAGTAAATAAGGACCATCCTCGATGTAATGTACCCAGAAAAACAATAAAAGCCTGTCCAGGCAGGGGTTGGGGCCCTCTCTCTCACTTAGAGAGCAGCCTTGCGCCCCTTTTACTCCACAGGACTTCTGTAGTTCGTGTGTATTTGTGCATAGCTGCCACAACACACGGATCCTGCCAGCCAGGATCTGCATCAGTTGAGTATGCAAAATATTTTTTCTCACATATACAGTTGTAATGAGTAGACAGAAATTAACCCTACCCGCTTTGTCCCATCATTTAATTTCTCTTCTTATCTTTGGTGATGAAAACCCTGTTTAATCTCTGTTTCAAGATGCCTTTTGGAGACCACAAGGGTAACTAAACACCTTTCTGTAACTTACCTCTGCCTTATGTGTCAATTTTCTTTAAAATGTGAAGAAACAACTTTGTAAAAACATGATGGTGATTTGTTTAATTTGAAAGGACACAACATATTTCAGTGAGATAGTAAATGCATTATTCTTCCTAAATGTTTTTCTTAAAACACCAAACTTACTATGTATATCTGAATGTATATTCCAATAATATAGTATATAAGAATATAGTTCTTAGGAATTATCTAAATCTAAAACATACATTCTTTTGTGTTCTAATTTCATGTAATTCATTGGTAATATTAATAGAAGTAATTTTAACCAAATTTTCAAAAAAGATTCCTGTCAATAAGGGTGGAGAATAATGAAGTGTTCTTGGAGATCTAGTTAACTGTGTACTTGTGAATTATGAACTGTATTATTACTCTTGTTGAGTTGTTCATGCAGTAGGTATGTATTGAGATTCTACTGTGTGCCATGTACTCTTCTGTGGACAGTGAATATAGTGGTAAGGAAGGCAGAGAAGGATTCTGTCATGCCACAGATAACATTGCACTTTGGAGGTAGTTCTTGAGCACCTATTTTGTGCACAGTAATTTCTAAGGTAGCCATAGAGATAAATTTCTTATAGATTATTCAGAATTTTACTCTCTAATACTAGAGATAAAAATAGAAGTTTTCTGAATAAAGGGACTGTGTCATATGTATTTTATATCAATCAATACAGTAACAGGTGAATAATTTGTACTTTTATAGCCACAATGCAAAGTGGTGTTAAATATCATATACTAAGTAAATTTAATTATAATTCAGAAGAGTAAAGCTAAGTAGTATTTATTTAGCATCTACCATGTGTTTCAGTTAATTTCCATAATAAACTTGCAGTAATAGTATTGCTATAACTATAATATGGGTAAGGAACAGAGGTCAGAATTTAAGTAATTTTTCACACAGCCAGTAATTCCTGAAATTAGGATTTAGCATTTGTCTAAATCCAGTGTTTCTAGTACTTTCAGTATACCAAATATCCTCCAAAGTGCATCTCAAAAAAGACATACTTTGTTTCATCATCAAAATCAGTTT
The DNA here is from genome assembly GCA_004024845.1 of Tonatia bakeri. Lineage (NCBI taxonomy): Eukaryota > Metazoa > Chordata > Mammalia > Chiroptera > Phyllostomidae > Tonatia > Tonatia bakeri. Next base: position 944,167 of record PVIA01000007.1, read on the forward strand.
GGGGATCTCTGTTTAATACATTCCCCCCTTGGAAGCTCAGCATGCCCAACAATATATTAAAGGCATTGGTCAGAATTTATGCCATAAAGATGTCTGTAATTTGGATTGCTACCATTTTCCCCAAATCTATTAAACCATAGAACCCTACAGTCAACACAAACACAAAACACCATCTCATCGTGACATTCACTGTGGTTTTGTTTTCATTCTCCATTCATTGATTTATTGAATAAAAGTAATCGATTATTTGAAAAAGTCTAAAAACCTTTTGAAGAAAGCTGTAGTGAAATAGCTTCAGAGGGAGAGATCCGGGAAAACAGGGAGAATGGAATATTTGCATTGGGGGCTGTAGTATGGTGAGAGTTTAAAGATGTAGAGGGGAATCAGAGACACTTCAGGAGAGAATAGCAGGAGGCCAGAGGGCAGAGGTAAAAATCATGGAGTACTATAGAAGGGAGGCATTTATATAAAACCATAGAATTAGATAGAAGAGAGATTACCGGAGAACATTGAATGGCAAGTAGAAAAGTTTGTTGTGTGGAGCAGAGAGACTGTAAAAATTGTAAATTGGTGGAATGACATTTTTTAAAGTGACATATGCTTTAGGAAGATTAATCTGTCTCTACAAGTAAATGAGACTAATCTGATTTATTTTAATGGAATTTTAATAATTTTAATTTAAATTGTTGTTACAAATTTGTTTTCATATCTATGATCTTACATCAAGTCATTAATTACGTGTTAAGAGCAATATTCTTGACCTGAAAACACTGTTTGACAATGAAAATCAGGCATATATATTGAGAATAATAATTACTCATACTGTTGGGCTTTCATTTCATACTTTCCTCCCTGGGTTATTTATTTTTTAATTATATTTTATTGATTATGCTGTTGCAGTTATCCTGATTTTTCTCCCTTTGCTACCCTACACCCAGCACCCCCTACTCCCTCAGGCAATCCCCCCACCATAGTTCATATTCATGGGGCATGCATATAAGTTCTTTGGCTGCTCCATTTCCCATACAGGACTTTACATCCCTATGGCTATTCTGTAATTACCCGTTTGTACTTCTTAATAACTTTACCTCCTCACCCATTCCCCAATATCTCCCTCCCATCTGGCAACCATCAAAATGCTCTCTGTGTCCATGATTCTGTCTCTGTTCTTGTTTGCTTAGTTAGTTTTAGATTCAATTGTTGATACATTTGTATTTTTTTTTGCCATTTTATTGTTCATGGTTTTGATCATCTTTTTCCTAACTAAGTCTGTTTAACATTTCATATAATAATGGTTTGGTGATGATGAACTCCTTCAGTTTTTTCTTGTCTGGGAAGCTCTTTACCTGCCCTCCAATTTTAAATGATAGCTTTGCTGAGTAGAGCAATTTTGGTTGTAGCTCCCTGCTTTTCATGACTCAGTATTTCTTGCCAATCTCTTCTAGTTTGCAAAATTTATTTTGAGAAATCAGCTGACAGCCTTATAGGAACTCCCCTATAGGTGACTAATTGCTTTTCTCTTGCTGATTTTAAGATTCTTTCTTCATCTTTAACCTTTAAAATTTTAATTATGATATGTCTTGGTGTGGGCCTCTTTGCATCCATCTTGTTTTAGACTCTCTGTGCTTCCTGGACTTGCATGTCTATTTCCTTCACCAAATTAAGGAATTTTTCTTTCATTACTTTTCCAGATAGATTTCCAATTTCTTGCTCTTTCTCTTCTCTTTTTGGCATACCTATGATGCAAAAGTTGAACTTCTTGAGGTTGTTTCAGAGATTGCTTATACTATCCTCATTTTTTTGGATTCCTTTTTCTTCTTGTTCTGATTGGTTGTTTTTTGCTTTCTTATGGTCCATATCATTGATTTGAATCTCAGCTTCATCCATTCTACTTTTGTTTCCCTGTAAATTGTTCTTAAGTTTTCTTTATTTTAATTACTGCATCCTTCTTTTCTGACTAGATCTTTTTTATGCTGTTGAGGATTTCACTAAGTTCCTTGAGCATCCTTATAACCAGAGTTTTGAACTCTGCATTTTATAGATTGCTTATCTCCATTTCATTTAGATCTTTTTCTGGAGTTTTGTTCTGTTCTTTCAATTGGACCATGTTTCTTTGTTTCCTCTTTTTGGCAGCCTCCCTGTGTTTGTTTCTGTATTAGGTACAGCTGCTTTGACTCCATGTCTTGCTAGTGGGGCCTACTATAGTAGATGTCCTATAGGATCCAGTGACACAGCCTCCCCCATCACCCAAGCTTGATACTTGAGATATATCCTTCATGTGGGCTGAGTATACTCTCCTTTTATAGTTGAGCCTTGGTTACTGTTGGTAGGTCGGTTGGAGGGATTTACCCAGGCCAGTTGGCTGCAAGGCCTGGTTGTAACCACTTACCACCAACCTCGGTCCTCCACGGAGGATCAACTGTCCAGAGGCAGGGTGTTGGTGTTCTGATATGGTCTGTAGCTGTCCACTGGGTGCGCTGGCCCTGGGGTTTCCTAGGTGGTGCAGGCCAAGGTCAGCCCCAAGCTGTGTTTTGCCCTGGGCCACCCTGCCTGAGTTATAAAGCAATATGAGATGGCTGCTACTTGTGCTGGACTTGGAGATTCCCAGGTGAAGCCAAGCTATGGATCTAGGCTGGTTGCTGCTAGTTCTGGCCCTGGCGCTCACTGAGGCCAGCTGTTGTTTATTTGATAGGATTTAGGAAGTTGTGAAACATGAGCCAAGTCCAGCCATTCATATGGAAAAACAGCTTAGATGTGCCTATAAGTTGGGTGGGGTGGAATATCAGGGCATCTCCAAGGCAGGTCAAGCAGTGTAAGTCAGGCTGATGGAGTTTCAGATTTTGCACCAGCTTACTGGCTCTGTGGCGGGGGGGGAAGGTTTAGATAAGGGACAATGGCCTCTGCTTGCCTTCTTTCTTTCAAAGTTTCTTTTGAGAAATCAGCTGATAGTCTTATGGGAATTCCTTTGTAGGAAACTCTCTGCTTTTCTCTTGACTCTTTTAAGATTCTCTCTTTAATCTTTGATATTTTAATTGTGATGTGTCTTGGTGTTGTCCTCTTTGGGTCCAACTTGTTTGGGACTCTGTGACTGCATGTGAGTTATTGAAGAGGAACTGCATGGGGCTTCAGCTATTGCTTCCATCCCACCAACCCAATCCTTGCTGGTTTTTGCAGCCAGAAGTTGAGGGGCTTCTCTTCGTGGCACTGGAACCTTGGCCTGGGGACCTGGTGTAGGGCTGGGACTCCTCACTCCAGAGATATCTCTCCTGAATTTTTATCCACCACCACACATGGGTGAAGGACCAGCCTATTCAACATCTATGCCCCTCTTACCAGTCTGGATGGATGTGGTTTCTTTAATTCTGTAGTTGTCAAACTTCCATTCAACTCGATTTATAAAAGTTCTGAGTGACAGTTGTTCTCTATTTTAGTTGTACTTTTGATGTGGTTGTGTGAAGAGATGAGCCATGTCTGCCTACATGTCATTTTGTACTTACTCTAAATGTTTAGAAACAAGGATTAAGAGCAATCATTTCTGGAGTCATTGCCACTTCAAATAGTTCACACACATTTTATATATTTTCAGCAGCTACTTGTTTATCTTAAAAGCAATATACTTATATTCTTAATGAAACTTCTAAACCAAACTACAAAGGTTCACTTTGTAAAAATTTCAACTCATCCAGGACAATTATTATTACAGCTAAGGGACTAGACAAATATTCATCTACTATACAGCAACTTACTAATTTATTTAGTTAAGGAAATAAATTCCTGCTCTGCATTTACTGTGTAACTTTTGAAAACTCAAAATTATTTTGAGAATAAAACTACATTCTATTCACAAAATTACCTTTGGGGGTACCAGCATAGAGTGAAGGAACACCAGATTAGAAATTATATTTAGGTATATATACATCTAGCTGAGAAAAATATGACTGGTTTTGAAAACTGTCATCAGAGTTGGGAGTGTTAGGTCTGGGTGGGGCTGTCAATTGTCCAGGGCAATGCAGATATGGCTGTCATATTTAGAAATGGAGTTTGAACAGCAGGGTCCAGTTCTAGGGAATTGCCATGAAGTTTCTAGTCCTTCGGTGAATTTACTCAGGATTTCATGGACCTCCAAAGTCCCCCACTGTATTGAAGTGCAGGTGAAGTGGTGCTGCCTTGACACAATGAGTGGAAGAGCCTACTTATTTTGGCAACTGAAATGTTTGCACAGCTCATCTATTAGGAATTCCTTATATCCTTATTCCACCCTAGAAATGAGCCAGGGCATTAAGCAACTGAATGAAAATTACTAAGTAAGCAAATTCTGACTAATCTGGAGCAGAATAAGCTGACTTCCATATTTAAATGAAGATTGAAAATTGATGACCACAGTGATGCCTTCTAAAATCTTCACTTTCCAGCTAGAATGTAAAGGTTTTTGTCTGTTACATTCTGTTGATATGGCCAAGAATAATATCTGGCATATATTGTACATGTACAATAAATATTTGTTGACTTAATGACAACATATTTCCTCAGAATTTGATTATATATTTATTTAAAAGATATGTGATTGTGTCTGATTATGTCTCAGAGGAAAGGAATTTTCAGTCATGATGGCAGTTGTACCTCCTACCCTAGCCAGAATGACATCACGAAGCACAGTTTTTACTTAAACTTGGAACATACTTGGCATTCACACTGAGAATAGGGGGAAAAGTGGAGTTATCACAATGTTTTTCAGTGCCTCTAAAACTGTTTAGAATAGCTGAATAAACATATATAAAGCACTAATGAAGAGATTCTTTATGCTTTCTATTTTGTCAAACAGAACTCCAATATGTAAGAATGACCAATTCACAAGAAGTAAATATTTCCTGTGAAATTCCAAGCACTGATGGGAAATATTAGCATTTCATATTTTCAAGCCATGACTGTGTTTTGGTCTCCTACTGAACATGAATTTTTTATTCTAACTTTATATAGGGTCTGCAAATAACTACAGAAGTGGAAAAAGTACGTTTATTGTTGTAATACGGATAAATAATATAATAATTAAGAAAAATAGTACAAGACTAAACTGTGTTTTGTGTATTCATAACTCTGTACCTACTTTTGCCCTATCCTATATGTATTCTGATATTTCCAAAATATTTCTAAATATTCTGCAATCCTTGTCCCAAATTATACTGTTACCTTTACAAAGGGAGAGATAGTTTATTAAAAACAATGTAACCATGTGTAAAGCACTTCAATCTACCACCCCCTGTTACTTTTTTAAAATACAGAGAATGTCTCCTTGCTCTTCTGATGATTCTAAGGTACATATACTTTAGTCTTGGATGAACATAAGGCTTTAGGTAGAATTATAGAATACAATACTTTTACAGATATTCCAGTAAAACCTTATTTTTAATTAATTCTTGGCAATTAACTTAATTGAGAGTATGATCTTTGGAGATCTTCTGGTTCAAATTCTAATTCCTGTAGTCACTAGATGTATAACTTTGGAGAAATTCCTTTGCCTCATTAAATATCACTTTCTTCAACAGGAAAATAAAAATCAAAATTCCTAACTCAATGAGTTGTCTTAAGGATTAAATGAAGTGATACATGTAAAACTCCTAGCAGAATAAGCCCTTAAATAAACTAATATAATTTCATGAGCTGGAATTGTTTATGCTGTGCTGTGCATTAAATAACACCTCTATTTCAGAGGCTTTACAAAGTAAAAGCTCATTTTTCTATCACAAGTCTCCAGGGAACTTCTCCTACATGAGTTTTCTTAGTGATCCAGGCTGTGTCTATCTTGAAGCTACATGCTCTCAAACATGGCCGCCAAGGTCTCTGAGCAAGGAGAAGAGAGAAAGAAAAGCTCACACCTGCTCTTAAATGACTGGCTTAGCAATTGCAACATAAATTTGCTGATAGCCTGTTGACTAGAAGTAATCAGTTGGCCTGGTTGAATAGCAAGGAGTTCAGGCCTTGTATTCCTGTGTGTTCTCCAGGAGAGAGAGCAGAGCTGGATGTGAGTGTTAGGAGTACTACTCCAGTAGAGTGGATAGAGCTACTTCAATAGGAAAAGGAAGGAATTGAATTTTTAAGAAATCCTAATGACATTAAAATACTCAGAGTTATCAAGTCAAATGAAATTTGGGTTTTGTTTTCTGTGGTATGAAAGTCTTTACTGACAGAAAGAACGAAATGTAGAAAAACAGAGTATTTAATCAAAAGGAAGGAAATGAAATTTTTGGTTTTGGCTTGGCTACCATCATGAGTAACTTTGGGCAGGCCATTGAAGTTCTCATTTTCTTAGTGTAAATCAATAAAAATAGATTCTTTTACCAGTGTGCTACACAGGATTTTTGCTGGCTCAAAATAAATCTTTAAGAGGATGTATTTTTATAGACAGACTGCATGTCAAAGACTGCCAGTTCCTTACATCTTCCTGGGAACATAACTTGACGATGTTCTCTAGCTTCCTTTGTTTTAGAAGTGGCCACAATAACAATTCTAGTCACTAGAATGTGAGTAGAAGTAATATGAATCTTTTCTTGGTCAATCTGCTGAAGAAACTGATGGGTGTCCTCTTTGCTGCCTTCTCTGTTCTGCTGGCTGGATGCTGAAGACGGTGAAGCCTGAGAGGACGGCGGACCTCAGTCGGAGGGAGTTCAGGCCCATGCCTGACCAAAGGGAATGGCGCTGCCCTACAAACAAGAACGCCTCCCTGGGACTGTTACGTGAATAGATGTGCCATTCTATCATGGTTGGGTCATTATATTTTTGAGATTTCTAATTATTACTGCAGTTTTCCATAAGACAGACTTAAACAATACACCATAATATGCTTGGCACACAGTGGGTCTTCAAAAATGACTATTGGATAAATGGATGAAGAAAATACTTATAAATTCTCAATACTTTGGTTCTCTCTCTCTCTCTCCGCCCCCCCCCCCTCTCTTTTATTTTATTTTTTTACTATTGAGATAGGATAATCAGAAGCTAAGAAAATTCCTTGGCAAGTGGAATGGGGAAACTGAGATAGCTGATTCAAACTGGCATCATCCAAATTGACTCACCAGCCTCCTTCTTTCCTTGCATGGCCACTCCCTTAAGCCTTATGCCCTCAGGACAATGAGGTTCTGAGCTGCATCAAATAATCTTAGGAACAAAACCTCAGGTCTGTTGATCCCAGAGACAGAGTTTTGGGCAAACTAGAGATAACACCTAGACCTCAGTTATGTTTCAACTCCAGGCCCAGAAAAGCAGCAAAACCAGATGAAACTGCACTATAGCTGGCATCAGGAAGGGATGCAATGACTAATGACCTCCTACTCTAGCACCAACCCATCAGTGGAGACCATGACTCTGACCCTATATGCTCATTTTAATGCATCAACATATTAAAGGACACACTTGAAAAACTGATGAATATTCTACCGGGGTCCTCCCCTGAAATCTCCCCTAAAATTTCTGCCTTTAGAAAACAGATAAAAACTGTTAAGACAAAGTACCCAGTATGCACTCTCTCTAGAGCATGACATGCCTTTCTTCTTGAGGTGTGTATCTGTGCTCTTTTTCTCTTAAGCTTAAGGGCCCTTCTTTTGCCTCTGTAACTTATTTCCTGAGTCCAAGCAGCCCAGCTGGCTCACTTCTGCCTCTGTGACTTCCTCTCTAAAAGGCCAAAGCATCTCTCTGAGTAGACCGCTTGAATCTTCTCTTCAAGTGTACTTTTGTTTTGCATGCTATGTAAACTTCCTCTGGTGCTAGAGTTCTTGGCTCTGAAGTTTTGGCCAAACTCAAGAACTGAGAGCCCACATTGCTGGTACACTGTGATTTAGAGCTTAGCTCCAAATTATTATTATTTTTTATTTGGCAACATCTTGTTAGACACAGAGAAAAACATTTCTATTAATTCTGAGTTCTCAAACAACTGAATGTGATTGTAATATTATGCTCAAGATGCCATAAAGCAGAGGAATTTGCTTAATATGTAAACAATATGATTTTCAAAATCTTATGCTATATTTTTCTCTTTTCAGAAAAGTGATGACTGATTCTGACTGTTGCATATTACTTGTCTTCATGTGCATTCTGCACTAGCATCACAAAGAAGAAGAAATAAGAAAAATTATCATTTCCCACTATGAGCCCCAATTCCCTGAGATACTTATGTAACTGTATAATACTGCCAACTGAACAAACAGCTTCAATCATGTGTCTGTTCATATCTCCAGGCAATGTTTTGTTCTCCTTTCTTCTTTTGTAAATGTATTCCCTTCAAAGGATGCATACACTAGTGGGTAAACAATCTTCATGGGAGAACAGGAAAGCCAGCTATTTAATACGTATGGTTCGGTGTCATGAGGTGTAGATTTACAGCAAATAATATTTTGTGATGAAATTAAAACTAATAAAGATGATGACATTCTCATGATTAGCTATATGTTTAGTAAAGGGAAATGAATGGACAATACCATTCAGTTTAAAGGACACATACCCCACGCTGACAAATACCACTGAATTTCAGCATAAAAGGGATGTTATGTAGACAGTATACATATGCACCTGACAGTACTATGTTTATTTATATGCTATCACTCATCCAGCACTTTCTTTTTACCTACAAGTTGAAATGTATTTACTTCATACCCTATTATAAGCTTGTTTAGTCACATTTCTGTCAGATTCTACTTACGTATGCAGCATTGAATAAATCAGTAGTTAATAAATGTCCTTGGAAATATGTTTAGAGATAAATAATGAACTAGTGGACCTGGTCATAAATATACATTTTTTACTCTCAGGATCCTAAAAGAAACATATCTGACCCATTACATACATATATGGAAAAAGAGAAATAAATACAGAGCAGTCATGTAAAACAATCCTGGTTTGTTACTCTTGAATGGATATGCTGCAGAGAAAAAAATATTATCATAACCATTCAAAAAGTTCTCCTGCGAAGGAAATACTAAATAAGGGTGAGGGGTCAAACTTTCCATCATAAGTATTTTGTTTTTGTCATAACTCCTTGGCCTTGAGGCACTGGGCCAGCCCCACAACAGAGAGAACTACAGGAAGCTCAGGATTCCAACCCTGCCACACCTTCCCTCTCAAAGGTACTGCTCCAGCTGACCACAAGCACACTTTTAATTTGCAGCAAGAGGGTCTGACGAGCAGACCAGGAGGGCAGTACAGATAGAAAAAACAGATCAAAATATGTTTGTTTACCTTGAAAAATGCAAACAAGACTTTTAGGCAATAATGTACAGGGTTGTATCTATTGAAAAATGAGAAGAATACAATCACTTCATTCTCAGGAATAATTTTCTCAATCCCCTTTACATTCTACCCCATCCTCTCCCCATAATCCAATATGTGTACACTTCCTACATCTATACTCACTTAAATAATATAGATGTACATCCCCTGAACATACTTCATAAATGTCAACACACCCCTCACAAGCTTCTTGCTAACTCAGCCAGTTCCATGTTTGTTTTTAACATCTACTCTGTGAGTGATCCCTTAGCAATGCTCTGAAGTTCCATCTCTATTAAAAGTAAAGTAGGACCTTGTGTGCTAAGAAGAGAAATAATGACAGTGTATGGCTGTTATTTCATATATTCCTGACTATAAAATAAATCTCATTGCTTAAAAAAAGTAGAACACATGTGCCAACATAAAAAAAAAAGGCAAAAATAAAATGTAGAAGGTTAAAAGAAAACACATCAAATCTTGCCAAAGGTTTGTGTTTTACATAAAGCTGCAGTTAGGACCTCACAAAAGAAATCTCTGTGCTGTTTATTTCTGGCTCAGAGGATTTACATGCTCTTTCTCATCATCTGGGCCTTCAGCACTGGGTAATGTCTCCCAGTCCCCAGCTTAGCGCTCATGCAAAATTGAAGCACTTTGGAGGCAGTTCAGTAGCTGCAGATGAATCTCAATGTGCAGGAAAAGGCATAATGGCTGTTTAGCACGCGCTAGGAGAAGCTGAGGAAATCAGGGGGAAAATCTATTGAACCTAAGCCATCCGGGAGGCCGACCAGGGCAACCGCATTAGCAATGTGTTTACATTCCTATTGTGTTGTTAGGCCAAGCAGGAAGGAGTGTTGGGAGTGTCCCCATGTGTATGAAAATACAAAGTGAAGCTCTTTTGATTATGTTGGGTATTTTGGTTTAGTTTTGGCAACTATGTGGGGGAAGAATTTTCATGAGCAAAGTGGGTAGGAGGAGTTTCAGGTCTCCATGAGACAAGATGACTGCTGAAGTGAGGAGGTCGGCAAGGCTGTCCCGGGCATGAGGAGCGTGAATGGCATGCAGGAGCCCTGGCTGAGCAGTTCTTTTCCTGTATCTGGCTCACTGTACAATGCAACAGATTGGGGGAGGCTGCAGAAAGCTGGTATAGAACACTAGGGAATGGTTTCATTGCCTGTTACATTTATAGTTAACTTAGAAATATTGACCAAAGGAGGGAAATTAGCCAGGTAAATACCTTCACTTTCAGCTCCCACCGTCACTACTCATTCACTGCCTCCATTGTCATGGCCTTTTTTTCCAATGGTGTTTAATTGATTAGTTTTAGAGCAGTTACAGGTTTCTAGCAAAATCGAGAGGAAGGTACAGAGATTTCCTATACATCTCCTACTGTTACAGAACAACAAGGGGGGCCAAAGGGGAGCCAAGGGCAATATACTATTACCCAAAAGAAAACCCCAGGTCCATTATGTCCGCCGCCTATAGGAAAGATGTTTCTCAATGCCAGAGATTCATGAAAAGGAAAGGAAATGTTCACTTAATGCTATACAAACTTAAAGTAGTGACATAATGTCTTCATCAAAATCCCAAAGTCCCTTAAAACACCCACAAACACACACAGTCCTTCCTTCCCCCTTTGCCCAGTCTGGGGTACCGTATCTCAGGAAAAGAAATAGAAGTCTGGGCTCAGGGAGCCCCTGGTTCTTCCCAGTAATCCGTCTTGGCTGGTAGGCCTTCCTCAGTTCTCCGTGCCCTCAAGCTGTGTCACTGGGATCTCTGCTAAAGCCGGGTGGTAGTTCCCCCTACTAATGCTGCAGGGGTCCCCACCCTGGCAAAGGCATGTGGTCCTCTCTTCACTGCTCCAGCCATGTGGTCCTCTCTCCCCCAGGGCCACAGGAGTCCCCACTCAGCCAAAGCTGCGTGGTTCTCTCTCTCAATGGCCACCACATCTGAATTTAAATCCCTGCACCAATCTTCCTCTGCAGCCCCATTTCTGACTCCTCCCACCATCGGCTATACTTGCTCGCGCTCTCATATCCTTCCAGCTTTACTGGGCTGCCGTCGTGGGTCTGGGCAGGTGTGGTTTCATGTCATGGAGCCAATCTTCTCCAAGCTCACACACAGGTGCTGTAACTCCCAGTTACATCTTGGTGGGGAAGTTACTTCCATTCCCCTGGCTCAGAGCTATTTAACATATCTATGCAACCAATTAAAGGTTATAGATATGTTAAATGACCATGCCAGAGGTTAGCTGCAAAGCTGTTGCTATACAAAACAGCTCTCAATGACCCTGCTCCATGTGTTCCTTCCCCCAGCCCACACCTGTGTGTGTGGGGGGTGAGGACATCCTAATATTTCCTGGACACCCTGAGTTCTGGACCCCATTCAAAATCCCTATTTGGGTCCTCCCTCTTGGCTGCACCCTGTTACACTACCACCACACATGCATAGTCTTCCATGTTATCCACATCCCCCACCAGCAGTACATTTGTTACAACTGATGAGCCTACATAGACACATCAGACGCATCATCATCACCCAAAGCCATTATCGTTCACTCTTGCTGTTGTGCATTCTATGGGTTTGAACAGATGGGTAATAACATGTGTCCATCATCATAGCACCATGCGGAGTCGTTTCACTGTCCTAAAAATCCTCTGTACTCCACCTATGCATGCCTCCCTCTCCTTCAGCTCCTGTCAACCACTGATCTTTCTACTGTCTCCACCACTTTGTCTTTTCCAGGGTGGGGTATTGTTGGAACCACAGAGTGTGCAGTCTTTTCACACTGGCTTCTTTCACTCAGTAATATGCATTTTAAGTTTCCTCCATGTCTTTTCATGACTTAATAGCTCATTTCTTCTTAGTGCTGGATACTATGCCATTGTCTGAAAGCACTACAGTTTATTTATCCCTTCACTTACTTAAGGACATTTTGGTTGCTTCTTAGTTTTGGCATTTATGAATAAAGCTGCTATAAATATCTTTGTTTTTGTGTGGACTTAAGTTTTCAACTCCTTTGGGTAAATACCAAGCCGTGCAATGACTATGTCATATGCTGAGTCTGCTTATTTTTGTGAAAAACTGCCATTTTACCTTCTCACAAGCAATAAATAAGAGTTCCCTGTGTTCCACATCCTTGCCAGGATTTGGTGTTGTCAGTGTTTTGGTTTCTGGCCATTTTAATAGGTAGGTAGTAGTATCTCATTGTTGTTCCAACTTGCATTTCCCTGACGACATAGTATGTGGAGCATCTTTTCATATGCTTACTTGCCATCTGTACCTCTTCTTGGTGAGGTGTCTGCTAAGGTTCATTGCCCTTTTGAACAGTTATATTAAGTGACATTTTCTAGACAGATGTCTGGTGACTGTAGTGGGCTGAATGGTGTCCCCTAAAAAGATATGTCCATATATGAATCCTCAGAACAGGTGAATGTTATCTTACTTAGCAAAAGGTATTTGCAGATATAAAGAAATTAAGGAGCTTATGATCCTGAATTGCCCAGGTGGGCCCTAAAGCCGGTGTTAAGTGCCGTTCTAAGAGAAACGCAGGTAATATAGACACAGAAGAGATGATGATGCCGAGATTGGAATGATGCAGCCACAAGCCTGGGAATGCAAGGCCAGCCACCAATAGCTGGAAGAAACAAGAAACAGATTTTTTTCTAGAGTTTCCAGAGGGTGTACGGCATTGCTGGATTTCAGGCTTCTAGCTTCCAGAACTGAGACAATAAATTTCTGTTTCACTAAGCCATGAATTTCATGGTAAATTATTGTGACAACCTGTGACTAAGGGCATTTTCTCTGTCTCTATATTCAAGGAGTGAACTCAAGAATCTGACAGAGCAAAACGTGAGAAAAAGCCATCTGCCATGGGATGTTTTTCTGGCTTCACAAATGACCCATGGAATAGGTGTAGGGAAGTAGCCTTTTACTCACTAATGCCATTTCATACAGAAGGCCTCACTGTCTAAGATCATCAAAGCAGTAGTTATAAAGCAAGGCATGCCATTCATTGCCTGCCATTCCTGGAATTGCTTTGTACAGAACATTCCCCTGGGTTTTTCCAGCTAAGTTTTAATTCACTCAAGCTCTAGAGTTCCTCCTCTTCCCTCAGGAAGCTGCTATCCCTCAGCCTGAGAAGTTTAATAGGCAGAGACAGGCAGAAGGACATTGAAGAAAGCAGGCACTCTCTGCCATGTAACTTTATACCACAGAACTACCAAGGAGTTTCATGAATTTATTCTCATAATGAGAGGAGAACCTGAGTAGATGGTAAAGCATACTCTTTTTTCTCTTTCTTTTCCCTTCTCTCTTTTGTGCCCTCTAGACTGCGATCTTAAGTGTACCAGGTCTTAGCTGTGTCTCTACTTACAGCACCAAGTACGATCTGGGTCATGGTTTTTGAATAGTGGTCTATATAGTCTCTACACTGTGTTTTCACGAGTGTCTCTCCTGTTGCCCTGATTTTCAAGCCTGGTTACTTAGCATTACTAGAGATCTTAGAACATAGAAAAAGACAGCCTAAATAAATAAATAAATAAATAAATAAATGCTCCCTTCCTAATTAAATCTGGGAAGTGCAGCCTGGCCATAAATGTTTTAAAACATCTGCCCCCCCACCCCACCATGTGATTATCAAATGCAGCCAGGGTTGACAGTTAACGCCCTAAGGGTTCTTTGTTGGTCTTGCCTTCATGTTCTTCGAGATTTTGTCCAAAACAGAGTTTTGATATCAAGCTAAACCCTTGATGAAATCAGAAGTAAGTCTAAGACTTCTCTAATTTGAACTATTTTTCATTGCTACATATTTTACTTCCTACTTGCTCTGTTTGCTTTTTGGCCAGATCCTGATAATTTGCTAATTGTAGCTCTTGTTATGCATGCTGGTTTTGTACCTCCAAATAGTGCTTTTCACAGGAACTGGCAAGAGTGGGTATTTCAGCAGGCATCCTTGAGACAGCTCTGCAAATCCCCAGCCTAGGGATCGCAGGTACTGAGGAGAGAAGAACAAAGCGGCCAGACCCAGTGAAGCCCGCTCCCTCAATTTTAGCGTTACATTATTCACTGCTGGTGGCATTTTTGACTAAAACATTCTTTGCTGTGCCTTTAAAAATGCCCAAAGATATGATGGGGTGAAGAGAAAGAAAATATTATCAGAATTTGAAGTCAATTATTGAAAAAATATCAAATTTAGTGATACAGAGACTCAGAATAGATAACATTTTATTACATCACAGAATAAAAAGGGCAACAATTTTGGTCATTATCTCATAATCATCAACTAGGTTTATTTATATTTAACACAAAAGGTACAGACCCCAAAAAGATCATTTAAATTTTGAGAGACAGTTGTGGTCTTTTAGAAAGCTAAGCCTCTTTTAAACTGAAATTTTCTTCAAATTCCTCAAACAAGGTGATTAATCCATTTCATATTACAATTCAGAATTTTGTTAAGTATGTGAATTCTTATGAAAACAAAGAACAAGAAACTCTCCTTAAAACCTTCGCACATTTTAGCCAAAAGTTAGATTAAAAATACACTGTGACTTGTAACAATTGCACTGTTCTGACTTTGCAGTGGTCACATCAAAACTCTAAACCATAGCGTATGCATGGTTGCCGGGTGAATGGCAAAACTGCTCTAGCAACACAATCACTAGTTGCTCCTGAGATGCTCTGTTTGGGGAGCAAGTGATCTAGACAGAGAACGGGCCTTGGACTCTTGCGTCCTATTGTACACTTTGTGTGGGCCTGGGGGTGGGTAGCATTTGATTTTTCTCTATTGTACATTTGAAAAAATGCACACACACAAAGACACCTGCACACATACATATAAGTATGTACTTACATATCTACTTATATGCATATCCTTCACTAACCTGTTTTAATCAATGTTTTCATCTTAGCTGTGGAAAGAAAAAAGAGTAATGGATTACAAGTAACCTTGCCCTAAGTGTTAATTGGCAGGGGAGAATTCCTTTGTGTTTATTAAAAAGTATTGCTGTATGTAATTTTAGAAAATTTCTATTTTCCTCTAATGAAACACAGCTTGCTTAAGAGTTTGCTGAAAGGTGTAATGTTTCTTGCCTCCACTTTACAATCATGTTCTGGGCTGGATCTGTTCAATGAATGCATGCTCTTAAATTTTTCTATACAGTATGTAATGCAAACATTAATAATCTTCCCCATGGGATATAATTAAGTTAAATTACACAGCTCATCAAATGTGGTGTACTTAGGGTGTTTTGGAGTATATGCAGGGTCTATAATACTGATATTTGCAAATATTGGAGTTACTAAAAGTGAACAAATAACAACAATTAAAAACTTTACAACAATAATAGGTTAGAAACAAAAAGAATTCAAATTTGTAGTCTAAATTTTCAAGTCCTCACTTCTGTTTGTAAGTTAGAAAAAGAGCGGAAGCAAACACCATGTTTGTACACAGTGAGAGACCCTGAACCACTCAGCTAGCTGACAGTGTCTTCATGCCAGAACGGAATGAAAGCAACAGGTGAAAGCTGATCCAACCGTGTTTCTATAATTGCAGCTGGGATTACATTGGCCATGTTAACCCAGGTGTTTAAATTCTTAATATTAATATGAAATTAGGATGAATTGATTGTGAGCGGTAACATATGAAGAACATGAAAAACTATATATATTTCAGGAAAATTTCTATTTTGTTTTACTATTCTCTTGCCAAATTATCAGATTGACTTAGTGGAAAAGACTTCATGTACTAAATGGATCCTTGCCAATTTTCTATTTTTATTTTTGGGTCAGCCTCATACAGAAAAGAAAAAAAAGTTAGTTTCTGGTATTGAAACAAGTACCTCTGAGAAGGTAATCAATAAATTAATTAATATTCCTGAATTATTTATCTTCATTGGTAGACAAATACATTACAGATATAATGCTCTATTCTTTCTTATAAAGGCAATACTACCATTGACTTAAATTAAGAGAAAAAGATTATGGAATAAAATTTCAATAGAGCTTACAAATTTTATGCATGATTTACAAAACATAAGCCATATCATGCCATTCCAATCTAGTTGAAGAGAGAGTTCTCATATATGCATAAATATACAATACATAAATATATTTATAATATATATTTGAATATAACATTATCAAAAATCACATGATATTGCATGATAAGAAATTATCATTGTGTACTTCAAAAATGGTTGAATATTGACAATTTCACATGGTTTAACCTAATACACATGTAAAATTCACACAAATATAATGAAAATGCAAGTACAAATAAGAGAAATGTGGACATGTATGACTTGGGGTTTTATAGTAAGATTCATCCATGAGATTACATTTGAGACACTTCTTTAAGAATGAGTAGGATTTTAACAGAGGCGGGATGGGGGAAGTATGCTATTGAGTCATTAATTCATACCATACACACTTATTGAGCACTTTGGTACCCAACACCAAGTTAAGCATGGAACTAGAAGAGTGAAAAAGACACAATTCCTGATTTCATGGAGCTTGTTCTTCAGCTTATAATGTTTAGACTGATGAGGAGATATAACTTGGGAAAGAAGATGTGATAACTGTCCCTTTTAGTATCAAAAATTAGTAAGAGGCCAGAAGGTGAACAGATCTATTTCCTAATGTGACTTAAGTAGGACCACTAAGTCAAGAAAACAAAAGAATCAATCACACTTACTTTAATGAAGAGCATACCGGTAATCCACTGAGTTTAAATTACTGTTGTGGCCTTGCAACTGAGTTTCTATGAATCTAAGATACAATATTGCTTGCATTTACTTCATACAATTTTTAAAAATTCCACCAAATTTTCCACAGAAATTGTATAAGCAGAGTTTGCTAAACTATGCAATTGTGCAACATGAAGGTCTCAGGATGAAGGTCTGTGAAAAAGATTACAGTTGCCAAATACAGGGTTAAAGAAAATTTTCTCACTGCAAAACCGCAGGACTTTTACATATAAATTTACTTTATTCTTCTCTCCAAAAGGTAATATAATCATTGTAGTTTCCTGAATAATTTGACCACAAAACCTTTGTTTGTTTTTTTCACCAAATAGCAATTATAAGACACTGGTGGTTCATTGAAAGCAGTTTAAGGGGAAAACCCAAATTGGCCTAGGATATAGGGCACATTGTAGGGGAGAACCTATCAGAATAAGGCCAGAAGGTCTGATTAGGAACAGACTGTACTGAAGCTTTTGAACATATGACCAAGGAGGATGTTGTTTTTTTTCCACGGACAAAGGAAAGCCATTATGCATTTTAAGAAATGAAGTGGTTTAATCACTCATCCTTGTGCTTAGGCCTGTTACTACCTGGAAAATATATTGCTGGGAGAAGAGCCAAAACCAAGAAGGAATGGGAAACCACTGAAATAAACTAAGAGGTGTATAATAGAGGCCCGTAATCGTGTAGTAGCAGCAAGAACTACAAATGAAGGTTGTTTGGTGGGAGAATTCTGAGATGGAATTGGCAGTATGGGATGATCACTTGTCTGGAGTAAGAAATGAAGCTGAGATTTCTGTTTTCGGTGATGATATGGAGAGAAGAGGTACATGAAGCAGGAATACAAGAAGAGAGAGAATTTCAATTGTGCCACTCTTGCAACAAGCAGGGCACTGAGTGAGCACAGTATATCTGTGAGAACTCCATGTTGAGGAATGCAATTCACTTAAGTTTGTGTCCAATTATGGCTTCTCTTTATCAATTTTTTTTCTGTTAAGGCTCACATTTTACTATTTGGTCAAATGTTAAATACCCTCAAAAATAAAAAGAATCAAATCATAAGCACTATCTTAAGTTACTACATTAAAGAAACACAAAGGCCACATAAGGAAAACCTGACACAGGGTGAGGGAGGCAAATAAAGCATGAACGATGAAAGCTTAGCTGACATGCCAAATCAGATTTCCTTTTCCTGAGATAAGGGGTCATTATAGCACAATGCTCTTTTTAGTCTGTTCTGTGTTCAGTAGTTTTGGCAGAATTTAGGGAGACCATGGGTACAGGGGCCAAGAGCAAAGACTTTGGAATTAGAGAGCCCTGCATTTAGATCTGCCTCTGTCACCTCTTGCCTGTGTGAGTGGGGGCAATTTAGTCTCTTTACCCTGCTGAGCTCAAGTATTCTCATTTACAAAATAACCCAAAATTGCCTCATAAGATTATTGTGATGACAAAATGATGTATTGCATGTAAGGTATTGATTTTACAAGGTCTGTCCAGAAAGTATGTATCAATGTACTAAGAAAAATAGAGACATTTATTGTATAGGATAAAAAAGACATTGTACATAGGACAATAACGTCTCAGTCCCCTTTAAAGTATGCACCTTGGGGTTCTCCCAGTCACCATCAGCTGCCCCATCATATTTTCCTGAATCTCATCGATGTTCTGAAATCAGTTCCTTTTCAAAGGTGATTTTAGTTTTGGGAAAATCCAGAAGTCACAGGCACCAAAAAGGGGGGCTGAGTCATCTGGGTAATTTGATGTTTTGCCAAGAAACTCTGCATGGATATGATGCATGAGTGGGCTCATTGTTTCAAAGAAACTGCCAATCACCAGTTATCCATAGCTGCAGCCTTCTGAATCACCCAAATAATTTCCACAAAAGAATGTTTAAGCTTAACACAAAATTTGATGTAGATTTGTTGCTCTACTTGCTCAGTCATTTTGAATGTGATGGCCACCCAGTGCACATGCTCACTCAATGGCATCTACCATCCCCGAAGTAAAGTCATCATTTTTCTAGCATGCACATTCCAATCCATTCTCCTTGGCTACACGTTACACTGATGTCACACAAACCATTCTCCTTGTATTAATAATGGTTGGACTTTTTCTGGACAAACCTCACAAAGCTTGAAACTCTTTTTACTGTTGTTGTGCTGGTCCTATTGATAATATTCTTTCTGCTAATGTAATATGAAAAGGGAAAATCTTGGAGATTATTGAAATTTCTTTTGGGAGTGACATAGAGAGAGATGCATCAGTTTGTTTTTCTATTTATTTATGCATTCATTGATTGATTCTTGTATGTACTCTGACAAGATACTGAACCCACAACCTTAAAGTATTAGGACAACACTCTAAGCAATTGAGCTACCTGGCCAGGGCCTTTAAACTTCCCTGCTTTTTTAAGAGGGGGAATATTTGCTTTTTGATGGTGAGTGTTGGAAACATGGAATGTTTTTCCATGTTTCAACCATGGGAACAAGGTTGAAAAGACTTCAAGTAAATAGAAAACAAGCAGCCAAGTCTGAGTCTTTCTTAAAAATGCAACCTTAAATTTTTGAACAGATCAAGATTTCAATGTAATTCTGAAGGATTATAGGTATTTATTACTTTCTATATCACCAAATCACAAGCTTTTGAATACTGAAAATTTCTAAACCATCTAATATAAACTGCTTTCCACTCTTCTGTTTCTTATATTACATACATATTTGCAAAAATGCAAATGTGGTTTAAATGATAGCAAGGCAAACAGTACTAGTAATCAATGATCTTTAATCAGTACCTTTTATGATCAGTAGTATAGTTATGCTCAGTGAGTACAAATAATTGTTTGCTTCATGCTTCAGAGCAAGAGAATCTATTTAGTAATGCCTTCCTCATTTAAAAGGGAGAATTTTGTAAGTTGTAAAACTTTCATTCTTTTCTTTAGTTTATTGTTTTATAGTTTTTCAATATGAAGTTACCTTTGATGAAGATTTAATTGAATGCAGTTGATTATTCTCAGTTTCCAGGCAATGTAGCTGATTGCCACTAAACATGCTTCCAATATCATTATTCTAAGGTGGAGGTATCTATAAGAATTAGCTTCTTTTCAATGATTTCCCTCTGCCCTATTATCTGAGAACCAATTTGATTTTTTACATGCCAAGAAAATTTCTCTAACTTGTAATATATTTCAATACTTAATATATACTAACATTGAGGCTTCCGGCCAAGATGGAGGCATAGGTAGTCGCACTGTGCCTCCTCGCGCAACCAAAATTAAGGACAACAAAAATTGAGAAACAAGAAACAACCAGAACAGAGTGAAATGAACTGAATGGAAGTCTGACTACCGTACATCCAGACTGGTAAGGAGGGGTGGAGTTGGAGGCCTACGGAGAGGGGTTGAGGGGTCCCGGCAGGAAAAAGCGGTGCCTGGCAGACTCGGGCACGCAGGGCGCAGATGGCAGTTGGTGAACCCTAGGAGCACAGGGGCGGCTGACGGACTGGTGGCGGACCCTGGGCATAGGAGGCAATGAGCAGACCCAGTGAGGGGTGCAAGGCAGCTGGCTGTCCTCAGCCACACATTCGCACACAGAAAAACTAAGTGAAAACGGGCAGCAGCACAGACCGCACAACCCAGGGACCCAGCGCTGGAAAACAAGCCTAAGAGCACCGACTGAAAACACCTGTGGGGGTTGAGGCCGGGAGATTCTCTCAGCCTCACAGGAGGCTCCTCGGGAAAACCCACAGGGTCCGAGAAAGTGCACAGGCCCACCTGCCCGGGAGCCAGCACCGGAAGGGTCCAATTTGCTTGTGGGAAGTAGCAAAGGGGATTGAAGTCCTAGAGAGAGTGGAGCAGGCACCATTGTTCCCTCTCAGACCCCGCCCCCACATACAACGTCACAACCCAGCGACTGGGGCGCCCCTCCCTGGTGACCACCTAAGGCTCCGCCGCCCATACGTAACACCTGCAACCAGACCAAAGGAAAATAAAAAATAAAAAAGATGGCTCAAACAGAATTGAAATCCCCAGAGCCATTTTTTTTAAGTGACCAAGAGATAGCCAACCTATCAGATGCACAGTTGAAAGCACTGGTGATCAGGATGCTCACAGAATCGGTTGACTTTGGTCATAAATTAGATGAACAAATGCAGGCTACAATAAGAGAAATGAAGGAAAACGCACAGGGAACCAATAGTGAGGTGAAGAAAACTGGGACTCAAATCAATGGAGTGGACCAGAAGGAAGAAAGGAACAACCAAACAGAAAAGAATGAAAAAACAAGAATTCAAAAAAATGAGGAGAGGCTTAGGGACCCCCAGGACACCTTTAAATGTTCCAACATCCCAATTATAGGGGTACCAGAAAGGGAAGAGGAAGAGCAACAAATTGAGAACTTATTTAAACAGATAATAAAGAAGAACTTCCCCAATCTGGCAAGGGAAATAGACTTCCAGGAAGTCCAGGAAGCTCAGAGAGTCCCAAAGAGGTTGGACCCAAGGAGGAACACATCAAGGCACATCATCATTACATTAGCCAAGGTAAAAATGAAGGAGAGAATTCTAGAAGCAGCAAGAGATAAGGGGACAGTTACCTACAAAGGAGTTCCCATCAGACTGTCAGCTGATTTCTTGAAAGAGACCTTGCAGGCAAGAAGGGGCTGGAAAGAAGTATTCCAAGTCCTGAAAAGCAAGGACCTACATCCCAGATTGCTCTATCCAGCAACGCTTTCATTTAGAATGGAAGAACAGATAAAGTGCTTCTCAGATAAGGTCAAGTTAAAAGAGTTCATCATCACCAAGCCCTTATTATATGAAATGTTAAAGAAACTTACCTAAGAAAATGAAGATTAAAAATATGAACAGTAAAAAAAGACATCAAATTCACAGTTAGTAACAACCATACCTAAAACAAAAGCAAACTAAGCAAACAACTAGAACAGGAACAGAACCACAGAAATTGAGATCACATGGAGGGTTAGCAACAGGGAAGTGGGAGGAGGAGAGAGGGGGAAAAGATATAGAGAATAAGTAGCATAGACAGTAGGCAGAAAATAGACAGGGGGAGGGCAAGAATATTACGGGAAATGTAGAAGCTAAAGAACTTATAACACAGGGACATGAACTAAAGGGGAGGAATGTGGATGGGAGGGGGTGGGCAGAGTGGAGGGGAGTGAAGGGGGAAAATGGGACAATTGTAACAGCATAATAAATAAAAAAAAAGTAAACAATATATATCCTAACATTTTTGAGACTAGGAACCATTCGAACCCAACAAGACTGTAAACGGACTGTTTTAAGTGAAGTGTTGAGGGTCAAAGTTGCAGGTGTGTCCAGGTATGCAGCTTCAGAGGAGAAAACAAACAAAAAACAAGCAGTTCAATTTCAATATCATTCACAATGTTTCTGATTTCATAAGAAAGCAAAGAGCTCTAAAATTGGAGACCTGCAGATTTCCACCCAATACCATACAGATTAGAAACTTGGGATAGCAGATAAAGAGGTGCAATAATGAGCTTTGGACATTTTTCAGGTTTTATTATTTATTATAAAAACAACACAGTCACAGGATTGAAAAAATAGAAGAATAAAATAAATCTATCTCCTCAGATTCTGAGCTGGCAACTACTTGTATATTTCTCCAGAAAATTCCTATGCATTGACAGATATACGTGCATCCTCTTTCTTTACATAATGAAGATTTAATACATGTAGTGTTCCGTACTTTGGTTTTCACTTAAAATTTGATCTGTAGAGATTTTTCTATAGTTTCACATGTGGAGTAACCTTGTTGCTTTAAATAGCATCACAATATTCCAGCCAAGGAATGAACAGTCCTTGATAAGCTACTGCAACAAGGATGCAATGGATAGCCTTGTGTGCAATCTTCGTGGTCATTTGGAATTTTATTTTTAGATAGTCAAACTTTCCAATTAGTGAAGACTATACATATTTAAATATTGACAGGTATTTTCAAATTGTCCTTCAAAAGGAATGTACCAGTTTGCAGCCTCATCAACAAAGTACGGCTCTTCCCTATCTGGTTCCTTTTTGGCACTGTGTACTAACACCTGTTTTGATCAGGACATTTCCTTAGGTGCTTATCAATCACTTGCATTTTTCCCTGTATCTCATGGTGATGGAAAGAGACTTGACTTGGGGTGGTGAACACACAATACAATGTACAGATGACGTGTTACAAAATTGTACATCTGAACCCTGACCGTTTTGGCTCAGTGGGTTAAGCATAATCCTAGAAAGCAAAAGGTCATAGGTTTGATCCTGGTCATGGCACATGCCTCCATTGGGGGCCAGGTCCTGGTTAGGAGTATGTGAGAGGCAACTGATCCATATTTCTCTCCCTCTCTTCCCCTCTCTATGAAAATAAATAAATAAAATCTTTAAAAAATTATACAACTGAAATCTATACAATTTTATTAACCAATGTCACCCCCAAAATTCAATGAAGGGATAAAAAGAGATAGCTATGTATTAATTAAATTAGCCCTTGATTAATATATGCCTACAGATATAATCAGGTATTTTTTGTTGTTTTAGGTTCCCCCTCCCCCAAGCAGGGTTAAAGTCCATGCCTTGGCTTTGTGGTTTTCCTGTTTTGGATACTCAAATTTAATAACGCTTTCTTATAAGCTTCTCAATTCTATCTTCATTAAAAAGGCTTTGTCCACCACTGAAACCAAGCAGCCAACCAACCAACCAACCGACAATTTTTCTCCCAGGGATGATGGTGATGATGATAATGATGACAATTAAACCCTGACATCTAGCATCTATTTTATTTTGAAAAATGAGATGGAATCCAAGCTTTATTTATTCATTTATTACTTTTTTCAACTGCCTACCTTGCGCATTGAAAATCATCTTTTCACATTGTAAAATGCCTTAAATGTTCAAATATTTCCCGGCCTTTATTCTAATGCCCTAATCTGTATGTTTTATCCTCTGCTAAGATCAAGCTTTTTTAACTTCCTTAATTTTATAATGTGTTTATGAAGAGCCAGGTCTCCCTTACTATGCCACTATTTCAGAATTCTGTCAGCCTTTTTCACAAATCATTTTTCACACAGTGTTTATGAACTTAAATATTCATTTATAAACAACAAACATTTGAAAATAGTTTTTGTACCCCCAAACAAGATATATCTTCCCACTTATTTAAGTCAATGTATTTTTTTATCTCTGAGTAAAATTTAACATTTTCCTTTCTAAATTTCTACAAATTTCTTGTTACCTTTATGACTACATATTTTATTTACATGGTTTCTTCAAATGCTATCTTTTATTCCATTATAATTTGAATTGGCTATCTGTACTTAGAAAGTTAATAGCTTATGTGAATCTTTTATATACCATTTTTCTGGATTTCTTGATTTTTTCAGGTTTTTCCCTTGATAATGTGATTTTCCATATATACAAAAATTATACTACTTGTCAAAAATGGTAATTTTTTACTTCCTTTACAAATTTTTTATATTTTAATTATTTGTCTTTTATAACTGCACTGGCTAGTATGATGAGAACAATACCAAATAATAATGATGTCTGTGGACATCTGTGACTTTTTCTTAACTTTAAAGGTAATACATCACCTGGATGCTGCCCTTCTTGTAAAGTTCTGGGTGAAAATGAAAGGCAACAAAAAGGTATATGATGTTCTATTCCACACATGAGTCTTAGGAGGAATGTGCAAATATTGGAGCTGCTGCATCTTCCCTACTCTCATCTATCCTGTTCTGAATTTGAATGAAAACATGCCACGTATTGTCATTTACAGTTGCTTTAAAAGGTATTTTTAAACATTGGAGTATGCAATATTAATTAATTAATTTTATGTGAAAATAATAAAAAGTACAATGTTTTACAGAATGTGAAATATACACAATGACACACACACGCACACTAAACCAACAAAGCACGAAGCTGTCAAGATCCTCAATATCAGAGCAGTTTTGCTTCTATTTCTAATCTTCCTTCATAGGCAGTTTCACTAATTCAGTACAGGCAAGCCTAAATGTGTTTGTGACTCTCATTTTAGCTTTTATGGTTTCTCTTTTTTCTTCTTACCATTAAAATTTCTGTGTTTGAACCCTTTACAAATAAGTGAGCTAAAACAAATAAAATTCAATTCAGCTGAGATTTTGAGCACATCTGGAGAAGTTATTTGCTGAGTAATTAGACCAAGAGGGGGAACAATCCCCTAAAGTCAACTACCATATGGTTGAACACCCAGTCATCTCCACAGCCATGCGCTTGCATGTGGTGAGCATACTGATTCACAAAGTGACAATTCGGTAGAGCGGCCACCTGATTCCCTCCAACCATTTTTGTGGTAGAAATACATACCTCACATGCTTTTTAGAGAGACACCCCCTGTCCGCCCTCCCACAGCCTGTTCTATTTCTGAAGGGCCCATCACCTAGGTGTGTTCTTTATGTCATCGGAGGCACGGAACGCAGACCTCCCTCGAGTGCTGGTCTTTGCTCGCCCTTAATTAATTCCACCTTTGGATGCTGATAAGAATTAATTACAATTTTAATTTTAAAAACACGCATTCATTTTGCTATGTAGAGATATTTAAGGATGAAAATGGAGATACAGTATTTAAGTCCACTTTTGCTGTATATGTCACCATTCAGCTTGGAAATGTTAATCAGTGAAGTCTTAATATTTTAAATGTATATCTTTATATTACCAAATAATAGATCTGAAAGGAATTTGAGAGTTCAAGTTGTTATTTTCCCTGCTGGAAATAAAAAACACTTAAACCACTGTAGAAAGATATACATTTTCCAATTTAAAACAACTCTAGGTGATTTCACAACTATCTTAAGTTACCCACTGTGGAGCCAATAATTGCTATCAAGAAAGTTTCCTTTATAGCCAAACTAAATTTTGCAGGTTATTAAAATCTCCTTCATACTCTCTATACTTTAATGTTACTGGTAGAGGTGATACTTACAGAGCAGTTAGGTCAGTAGTTTTACCCATGGCCGGAGCAAAGATACTCTGATCAAGATGCACCCAGACAGATGGTAGCTGCACTCACCCTTTCTCCTCTCCCTGGCTCCCACACTATCACTATTCTCAATCACCCTTAATTTAGCTTTCACTAAGCTTTTTAATTAGGTTCTTTTAGATGTAAGCTAAGGATACAGGATACTTTGAATCTATAACATTTACATTTTTTAAAGTATAAGGAGAAATTATGCATGTGAATTAACTTTGGAGAATCGTGCAAACATGTACAATTTATCCTTAATTGAATATGTTCCCCATTCTCAGGATAATTAGACCTGATACCAGACTTGACAGAGAAATCAAGTCCAAGCACATTTTCACTGGGGCATTTGCTATTATTCAGTCTATTAATTCTCACTATTTATCTTCTTAGCATGAACCATGTTTCAGTTCCATGTAGTCCAATAGGAATCAAGTCTAGACTTACGTATCTTATTTTACTTTGCAATGTATGGGGGGAGATCACCAAATATTAACCAAACTGATTCGAAATCTTTTGACAAAGGATAACAATTCCATTTTTAATCGTACTTCTTTAAAGGACAATGCGACAAAATGCTAAAGTAAGTGAATCCTAAGTAGCAGTCCAAATGCAAAGGAAAACTTACCAGAGGTTTCATCTACTCTTTCATCTACTATGTGGTCCTTCTGATGAACCCATTCGCTGTTGCACTTGAAGTAGATCTGGGTGGCAGGGCTGGCTTTACAATACAGGTTAACAGGCTTATTCTTCACAATATAAGCTTCTTCAGGCTCGATAAGGAAATGCGGTAGAGGCTCAGGTGGATCAGATGGAAAAGTTTCTGGCAGTTCATGAAAAAAGTCGTCGTCTGGTAAACAACAAGAAAGTGGAAATCATTGAAAACATGATAACCATTTGCCTTTTACTTGCTACTCATTTAAAAATAATGTCTCATTACCTAGTTAAGCGAT
Source organism: Tonatia bakeri (assembly GCA_004024845.1). NCBI lineage: Eukaryota > Metazoa > Chordata > Mammalia > Chiroptera > Phyllostomidae > Tonatia > Tonatia bakeri. The sequence goes on from PVIA01000007.1 coordinate 971,127, forward strand.
TTGAGTGACTGCTATACACTAGAATGACAGTATGTTAGGTGTATTGACTGGCTGCTCAATTAAGTATTTAGATTATTATTCTCATTTTTATGTGTGGCAAAATTCAACATCATGGAGAATAAATATCTAGCTCTGAGCACACAGGCAGAAAATAGCAGAACTGTGTAGGAACCAGGTTTATCTTCCACAAAAACTGATCTTGCAGATAGAGCACTGCACCTCCCACCACATGGAATTACCCTTGGGAGCTGACAAAGGCAACAGCAACTGTATCAGAAAAATTTGTTTGAAAAATAAAAGATTCACAGGTAAATCTTTGCAAGGAGCTGAGAAGGAATATTAGAAACATGAATTAAGAATCAAATATATCATTATTTTTTAAGGATGCCACTGCATGAAATATTCATTCATTCAACCAAAAATATGTATCGAGTTCAGAATTATGCTAAATACTGGAAATATAGTCATACAGAAGCCGGGCAACAGTAGAGCCATAGTAGAGCTAGAATCTAATAATGGTGTTTGATCTTATTTTCAAATTGCATGTCAAGTATCATACGTATTATATTATATGAGTATTAAAACCTATTCTCAAAACAATAGTACTGAATATTATCATGGAGAAAAATAGTGCCGTTTTTTACATCACTGAAATTTATCAAGTATATTGTTGTCACCTTGTTGTTCCGATACTGATGGATAAACAAAATCTAAAAATCAGTTGAGATATTTGCACACTATAAGGTAAGTTTTCTTTTAACTTTGGTTATGCATCATTCAAAATTTAAAAAAATAGAAAATAATAAAAGTCTTTTAAAAATCCTATTATATTTCACAAAAGTTAAGTTAAAAGATTGTCTTCTAATACACTATAAATAAATTAAGCCTGATAAATCTCTTCCTATGAGAAACAGGAGATTAAAATTATTGTTCTAAGTTGATTAAGCACCCTAGGTTAATGGTTAAATTAAAATTCTAAGGTCAAACTTAAAAGTAGAAGTGTTTATAAGTTCTTTAAAAGTATATCTATCTATATGTTTGTATATATATACATATGTGTACACACATATAACACATATATTCAGTAGCAAATATAGGCTATGGTACTGGTAGTTAACGATAGTTGCTCAGATGTTAACCTGAAACTCATTTAATCACTCATTCAGTTGTTGCCCTGTTTTGGGAAACAGCCACTGGTTATGTGGACATTTGTCCAGCAAGAATAGCTGCACCACCACCAGTTAAACATGCTAAGGGAACACTTTCCTTGCTCCAGACAAAAATGCTGGGTCAGCATTAATTTTCAAATGTAATGATATTTCAGAAATGGCCCTTTTATGAAATGTCACCTGGATTTTTTTCTAAGGTGAGTTTTAAAAATCAAACAAGCAAGCCAATTCTCTTCAGCCAAAAGTACAAAGGAAATCTTCTGAGTCTTTAAATATCCAGGATGATTATATCTATCTGTATTTATAATGAAAAAGTGATCCCCTCCAAATACCATATCTATTTAGCAAGAAAGAAAGGATCATCTACAAATAGCTCTTCATGACATTTAGTTCCTCTGTACTTTGCATTTGTGTACTCACACATATGTGGAAGAATCCTAATTTTCAGTTTTGCAACCAGGTTTATGCAACTATTCCCAATTTTCTAAAGCCAGGAATTATAACAACAAATGCTTAACAGTAGAATAAATGCCCTTTGAAGGCAGGGAGTATGTCATTTTCATTTTTACTTTCCACAAATCTAGCATAGTGCCAGGTGCATTATGGGAAGTTAATAAAAATCTCACAGAAGGACAAACATTATAATGGCAACTTTGATCATTCCTAAAAGAGTCACAAGGTCTTTTAGAGTTTAGAATGCCTGAAATGCAGTTACAAACATAAAGTGTTATAACAATAGTATCTACAAACTGGACTGGCTACAAAATTTGGGTGGCCCAGCGCAGAATGCAAATCTGAGAATCCTTGTTAAAAATGGTTTAAGAACTCAGGGATGGTGGTAGCAGAGCATTAGACCAAGTGCAGGTCTTGTGTGACCAGACAGGCCCTACAGCCAGGAAGCTAGCCCTGTCTGCAAATGTCAGGGAACTGAGCATTTCGCTTCATGGAGAGCCTGAGAAATGAAATCACATCTTTATTAGTGAATATTCATTTTGTAATGCATTTGGTATTTCCCAGCTTTTTATGGTGATAGATGTTTTCTAGAGGAAGACATGGCTTTTCAAACTATGAAACTGACACTCTAATTGATTCTCTAAGCATGTATGTTTGCAATGGTGTGCAAGTGAAAGTGTTGGTTTTATTGTTTCATAGTTTTTCTTTTGGACACACACCAGTGCCCGTCCTCAGGCATGATCCAAACAAGTCAGTCCCTGCCACGGTGAGGGCAAGTCTTTCAGGCCACTAGGGAACTGTTTAATACATGGGATAATAAGGTCGGAAGTTCTTTTTTAAGCTGGTAGACTAGCATGCAATTCAAATAAATAAACCAACTATACAAATAAATCAACTTTCTGATACTATTAAGATCATGCTAAAAAAACTGGAGGCCATAAAAGAACAACTTAATTTTTTGGTAGAGGGCTCATTGAGTGCATTCTCTTCCCACTTTATTTCTTAATAAAAATATCTGAAGTCTCCTGAAGTCTTTGGGGTGATAATAGGAACTCAGCTTATAAGCAGCAACTTCAGACTTTGAACTCACTTCTGGTAACATGCCACAATTATTCCAAAGTGTCCCGTTTTACACAGCCACGCCCCAGGTGTTGACATTGATTGCATTATGCTATTTGGGCAAAATGATTGATTCATTACATTACAGAACAAGTTTCTACATGAAGTTCATTCAAGTTAACAAAATAAAGTTCCTGAGTTGTTTTGTTTTGTACATTGAATTCAGTATTAACTTCCAGCTATAATTACTTTTTTAATTTAGATATAATGTTATTTGTCATTTTACTCTGGTCTAATACTTGACTTAATTTTCTATTTTCCACCACTACTCAATAACAATATTGCCATTTTTATCTAGATATCAGGTAAATCTCAGTATTTCTTTTCTCTGTTATCTCATACAGCCTTTTGTTTCTTTTATTTACATACAAGAAGAGAAAGCTTTGTATCATGCATTATTTTTATAGACTTTCATTCCACCTAATTCTTGACAAGAAAATATTATGCTATGAACATCAATCTAGGAAGCTTTAGATTGCTGGTTTTATTGCTATATATCAAGCCTTAATTTTCATCAACTTTATACATAAGTTTCTATATTTCTGAATCATTAGACTTAAACTATTATTGCTTATATCATAAAATATAGAACTATTATCTCTTTGTCTGAGACCTGAAGCGTATTTTTCTGAAATGGAATTTACTTCCAAATGATTCAAGAGCAATTTAGAATGAATGACTGCAAAGCTAATTTTATCTGCATTCTGCTGCCCATCCATCAGAAAGATAATGCATGATGTATTACAACAAAAGGCAGCTGGTATTAACTATTTGAATGAGACTCCAGCTTATTTTTAATATTTTGATTAAAATATCCTTTAGAAGACAAAGGCTATGGTCTATATTTCAAGCTACATATTAATGGATTCATCATTTAAACTTAAGTAGCTGAATATATAATGCCTTAAATGTATCATGCCATTTGAGGTACCGAATGATTTCCAACTCCAAAAGAGAAAAGTTTTCAGCTTTTAAAGATATTTTTCAAACCCTGTTCGTACATTATTAATAGTGATGTGAAATCAACATGCGAGTTGACATGCACTTGACTATGAAACAGAGGTAACTTCTTTGGCCCCAGTTCAAGTCTCTATGACCTCTGACTTTTACTATATAAAATTTCCATATGCATTTTCCTGCCTACAGTCTCTACCTCTGCCATACAGTCTCCATTGTGTTCTTAGAAAAAGTTTTCAAACCTTTATTTACTCCCTTCTTCAGATAATTTAATACATACAATATAAAGCAAGATGGTGAGTTTATTTTTTTCTCTCACGTTAGCTCAAAAATGTTGAATGATTGATGAAGGGTTAAGGAAATGTTAATTTGCATATGCTGGTTCTGGTGTAAATTGGTATTACAGTAGAGAAAATTTGACAATATAAATAAAAATTAAATCTCTTCATACCTCCAACTCTTGGGATCCATGTTACAGACATAATGACACAGACACAGGTGCACACACACATACACATACAAAGGTGTTCACTGCCACTGTGTTTATTAAAAAATAAGTGCTATATAATAACAGAAGGCAGTTGGAATTAACTATGTGAATGAGGCTGAGAACAACTAAAAGTCAGTCGAGGAATAGTTAGATAATTGTTTCTGACACATCCTCCTAAGAGAATACTGTTTCATCAATAAAAATAAGAAAGCCGAATTTTATGTATAAAATCAGAAGGGCTATCATATTATTTTTTTATCCTCACCCAAGGACAAGTTAATTGATTAACTCTCTAAGAGAGAAGGGAAGGGAGGGAGAAAGAGAGAGGGTGAGAAACATCGATGCCAGAAGGAATCATCAATTGGTTCCCTTTAGTTCATGCCCCGACTGGGAACCGAACTCCCAACCTGGGCACCTGTCCTGACTGGGAATCTAATTCATGACATTTTTGTTTATGGGATGATGCTCAAAAAAACTGAGCCACACTGGCTAGGACAGAAGGACAACCATTATTTAGTAAGGAAATAAAGCAAGTTCTTAGCCAATGTGTATAGAATGATGCCACTATTTGTTAAGAATGGAAGGAAGGGTGTGTGTGTGTGTGTGTGTGTGTGTGTGTGTGTGTGTGTAGTTGGCTGTATCAATGTCACAAGAAATTTAATGTAAAGTCTAGAAGCAGACACAAACAAAATACTGACAGCAATTACTTATGGGGAGAAGAATTGGAGGGCTTTAAAGGGAAATTTTACCTTCTGTTTGAACCTGGTTTTTCAAATGCTACATTATTTTTTTGAAATACTACATTACTGATGATTTCTATTTTTTAATGTGTTTTTTGAGTTTTATTCACATTAAGAAAATTAATCCCATGTGCAAACTATTGCATCAGTCTAGAATAACCACTTCGGGTTTCTTCACTAAGTTAAACGTTCCCAAATCAATTACACTGGAACCAAAATGCCTCACGTGACGTCTCCATTAAAAATTGTGTTTACAGGCCGTGCCACTTATGGCTACATAGCGTTCATTTCATTCTACCTCATTGCAATTCACTTTCCCCTTAGTTTCCCTTGCCCTAATTTCCTTATCTCTGTGGCCTGTGATTTTGAACTAAAATAGTGTACAATCTTTCTCACATTTTCTTCAAAAACAAATAATTTGTTGATCACTTTCTATATGCTAAATAAAAATATTTATCTTATGAAAGAGAAACAAAAGATATTAAGTTTATGATGATCTAATTTATAATAAAAATTGGTATATTAGTCTGATTATAAAGGAAGATGTTTATGATTCATTAGTACTTGACTTTCACTTTGAAGTTCTTAATTTTAGGGTGTTGGAAAGGCTTGCTAATATGTGTAGAGACCTACATAATGAACTAGGGAAAAGTTTTTTCTTGCTCTGTATTAATGGTTAGAGCTATAAATCCTTAACTCTTATTATGAACTTCAGGAATGTGAAGAATAAAACAAGATCATTCAGAAGGAAATTATAAAAATTAAACAATTATTGATAGTTAAGAAAACATAAACTTAGGGGGAACCCTCATGAGTATCTGCAAGTTCAATACTATAATATATTCACCTGACACATGCTGATCTCTTTCCTGGGAAGCTCTCTGTGATGGTCAGTTTTATGTGTAAACTTGGCCAGGAATTCATTCTTTGGTATTCAAACACTAATCTAGGTGTTGCTGTGTAGGCATTTTGTGGATGTGATTAAGTCCATAATTAGCTTCTTTAAGTAAGAGAGATTATCCTAGATAATCTGGGTGGGCCTTATTCAATAAGTTAAAAGGCTTAGATCAGTGTTTGGATGAATTACAGGAAACAGTAGCCTAACCACGCTGACAGTAAGAGTGCCATCACACTTCCCACAACTTCACCTCCATCCTGTTAGTTAGCTCCTGCTCGTGCTTCGGACATCAGATACCTCTTCTTACAAAGGCTTCCCACTCCAAATCCTGGACATAAGCTCCTGCTATCACATTTCACTACTCTCTATTCTTCTTCTTGTTTATATTCCTTCCCCACTAGCAGACAAGTTCAAGTCCACAGCATTAAAAGCAATGTTTATCTTATTCATTTCTGCATAACTGATATCTAGCATAGTGTCTGGCAAGGATTTCAGTATTTTTTTGTCCCTTGAATTGCTATTCCTAAAGTTCTGTATCATAGAAGTATATAGGAATTACCCTATCAGTAGAAATTATGAGGAAATCTTTGTACAAAACACAATAGAAACACATATTTAAAAGCTGGTCCTTTAGTGTTTTTAATTACAGAACTGGCTCCCACATTAAAAAAAAAAACAATTTACCATTATCTTGTATGTATGTGCTAATGCCATGTATCATAAGTGTACACAGCCTTGGACTAAGTATATGTCCTCAGTAAATAATCAAAGTTGAATTTAAAACATTTTCTGAGTGGGAAATAATATGATGCATCTGATTACAGTGCCTCTTCAACATGTTGGCCTCATTTGACACTTGACTTCAATGCTCCACCCTCCTTTTTGAAACTTCTTTCTCTCTTGGGGTCTGTCCATTAGCACTAGATTGCTCCTCATCTCACCTCTTCGACCTTTCTCTTTCTTTTTCACTGCTTGAATAGAGTTAGACACTTACCAAGGTTCTCTCCTTTCGTCTCTCCCTTGGGCATCTCAACCACAACACTAACCCAATTATCAGATCATGTCACAGGCACAACCTTCCACTCCACCCCCTGCTTCTTAAAACCCTCACTGTCTTTGCACCGACCGAGAATGCAATCAGACTCTTCACCGAGGCCAACAAGGACCCACCTGATCTGATTGCTACTGACCACTCTCTAGGTTTCATTTTCTACCCTCCTGACCTTTCCTCATCATTCTCAAGCAGATGGACTGGTATTTGTGTCTTTACACCAAATTCAGTCCCACCCTCAGGCATTTGCACTTGCTTTTCATTCCTCTAGGAAAGATCTTCCCTCTTCTTTTGCCATTTAGGTTTTAGTTCAATGTGTCTCCTGGACAAAGGGAGACTCTTGACCACCCAATCTCAATCTCTTGATGTTTCGCTCCGTGAACACATCATTCTAATTGATTTTTTTTTATCACCCATCATCCTCTTAAATTAGCTTGTTTACTAAGTTGGTGCTTATATTCTTGACCCCTCCCACAAAACAGCAAGCTTTATGGGATGGGATATTTTATTTGTTTTGCTCAACACTCTATCTTCAGCATCAACATCAGATGAATGTATCTTTGCTCTAAAGTTAGCTTTTCATTTTTGCCCACCTCCTTATTTCTGACAGTATAATATTCCTTCTCATAGTGAAAAGCTTCAAGTCATATCTCCCCATCAGACTGAAGCCACCTACATGTACAATGAATATCCGTTCTACATTGTCTCCTTTGCCATCCACCCCTATTCTCCTTTTCATCACTGGAACTCAGGGTGGGGTCCTTTCATTTTCATTTGGATTACTACAAAAGCCTTGTTCCTGATTTGCCTTGATCCTGACTTTCCTCTCTTAATCCCATCTACTACATTATTATGGTACATTGCCATTTATAAACAGAAACTGGAATCATAACAGCTTCTGCTGGAAACCTTAAGTATTCAATAGAACATGGCCTAAAAGTTATTTTATTTTTAGCTTATTTACCAATGAGCCACCACATCCAAATTTGGTCATTCTATATTCTATAAACAGCTTTAAAAAATTTTCTCCACTTTTGTATATTTGCTTTGCACATAATGCCTTTTTTCCTACTGACTCTTCAATGCCTCTCTCAATGACACTGAAAAATCTACTTTTAATCCTCCCAGGGCAAACCATTCCTTGCTGTTCAATTGTAAAATGCACTTAATGCAATTTGGGAGTCTCAGTCATTTTTGTATTCCTTGGTGAAGCCAGGTCAACCATACATCTAGTGGACTCTAAAACTTTTACTCATTTGAAGCAAACATCTAGAATTGACTACTTGTTTTAAGAACTATGAAAGAAATGAATTTTGTATCTACAGATAATGTTCTATGGTAATGCAAATTATCTAAATATAATCTATCTAGACCTATATACTTATAAAAAATCTGTGTATTTTTAACTATGATAGAAATTTTCAAGTATATGCAAACTGATATAACAAAGAACCTCAATTATACATAACCTAGCTTCAAGAAATTTCAGCAGTGTGTTAATTTTGTTTCACACAAAGAAAAATTTTAAGCATTCAGAATTCATAAGGAAAACTAAAAATATCAGATTACTAGGCTGAGATAGCAAAAGATACAAATATCACCAAATAAGGCTAGGAATTAAATTTATAATATTGCAAATTATAAAAATAAAATCAAAGGCAAAATAAGAAAACAGTTTCCGGGTACAATGTTCACCTCGAAAATAATAGTGATTAAACTTCCTGCCAAGATGGAGGCATAGGTAGACACTCTGTGCCTCCTCACACAACCAGAAGAAGGACAAAAACAAATTTAAAAACTAAGAACAACCAATACTGACAGTAAATCAAACTGTATGGCAGTCTGACAACCAAGCAGTTAAAGAAGAAATGTTCATCCAGGTCAGTAGGAGGGGTGGAGACGGGCAGCTGGGCAGAGAGGACTCACAGCAAGGTGGTGGCTGGTGGACTGGGTGGTCCCACATTTGCATGCAGATAAACCGGGATGAACCACTGGGGAACGACACAGACCATACAACCCAGGGTTCCAGTGTGGGGAAATAAAGCCTCAAAATCTCTGACTGAAAAAACCGGGGGTGGGGTGGTTTGTAGTGGGAGAAACTCCCAGCCTTACCAGAGTTTGCTGGAGAGACTCACAGGGTCCTAGAATGTACACAAAACCACCCACTTGGGAATCAGCACCAGAAAGGCTTAATGTGCTTGTGGGTAGCAGAGGAAGTGACTAAAAGCTGGCTGAGAGTTGAGCAAGGGGCATTGTTCCCTCTCAGACCCCTCCCCCACAGACAGTGTCACAACGCAGAGTTGCCCCACCCTGGTGAACACCTAAAGTTCCACCCTTTACTACACAACAGATGTGCTGAGATAAAAAAAAAAAATGGCTCAAATGAAAGAATAGATCAAAGCCCCAGAAAAAATACAACTAAGTGACAAAAAGATAGCCAACCTGTCAGATGCACAGCTCAAAACACTGGTAATCAGCATGCTCACAGAATTGGTTGATTATGGTCGCAAAATAGAAGAAAAACTGAAGGCTACGAAAAGTGAAATAAAGGAAAATGTACAGGGAACCAACAGTGATGGGAAGTAAACCAGGACTCAGATCAACAGTTTGAGCCAAAAGGAAGAGATAAACATTCAACCAAAACAGAATGAAGAAACAAAAATTCTAAAAAATGAGAGGAGGCTTAGGAACTTCTGGGAGAACTTCAAATGTTCCAAAATCCAAGTCATAAGGGTGCTGGAAGGAGAAGAGGAAGAGCAAGAAATTGAAAACTTATTTGAACAAATAATGAAGGAGAACTTTTCTAATCTGGCAAAGGAAATAGACTTCCAGGAAGTCCAGGAAGTTCAGAAAGTCCCAGGCAAGTTGGACCCAAGGAAGCACATATCAAGGCATGTCATAATTACATTACCCAAGATTAAAGATAAAGAGAGAATCTTAAAAGCAGCAAGAGAAAAGGAGACAGTTACCTACAAAGGAGTTCCCATAAGACTATCAGCTGATTTCTCAAAAGAAACTTTGCAGGTGAGAAGGGGCTGGAAAGATGGATTCAAAGTCGTGAAAGGCAAGGACCTACATCCAAGAGTATCCAGCAAAGCTTTCATTTAGAATGGAAGGGCAGATAAAGTGTTTCCCAGATAAGGTCAAGTTAAAGGAGTTCATCATTACCAAGCCCTTATTATATGAAACATTAAAGGGACTTATCTAAGAAATTGAAGACGATCATAAATATGAACAGTAAAATGACAATAAATTCACAACTATCAACAACTGAACCTAAAACAAAAACAAAAATGGAAATGAACTAAGCAAACAACTAAAACAGGGACAGAATCAAAGAAATAGAAATCACATGGAGAGTTAGCAGCAGGTAAGGGGTAGGGGAATGGAGGAAAAAGTACAGGGAGTAAGTAGCATAAATGGTAGGTAGAAAATGGGGAGAGGTTAAGAATAGTATAGATCATGTAGAAGCTAAAGAATTTATATGTACGACCCATGGACAAGAACTAAAGAGGATAATGTGGCTGGGATGGGTGGTGCAGGGCAGAGGGGAATAAAGGGAGGAAAATGGGACAACTGTAACAGTATAATCAACAAGATGTATTAAAAATAATAGTGATTAATGATAACATTACATGACTCAAAGTATATTTTATAAGACATAACCATTAAAAAACTCTAATCTGAGATTTCCCAGAGAAATAAGAAACTCTGTTTAGTAAATTTGGAGTAAATAAATTATTATTTAAATTTAGTGAAATAATTTATTAATAATACACCCCAAAATACAGTATAGTTAACCACTAAATAACACAAATTTGAACTGCATAGGTCAACTTATACCAGGATTTTCTTTTCAATAAATACTCATATATACTGTACTGTACATATGAGGGGGACCCTCAAGAAACAGAATTATCTTCTGGAGGATGGGCCCCTTGTAGTGTGGGCTTCCCCTGCAAGTTGACTATTCTAGGAACCAACCTGTGTCAGTGTAGCACCTGGCATTGCTGTGAGAGGCTGCATTCGGCTTCAGTGAATTCTTTCAAAGACTTTTTCAACTCATTTGCCCGTTGCATGATGGGTGATTTATGAGTGCACCTGCCAACCCTGTGCCGAGTGTTCAGCATATTTTAACCGAAAGCAGCATGACCCCCACACCCTACCCCCCAATTCACTCAATCTTGACCTGAACAACTGTTTTTTGTTTCCCCTAGTTTAAAAAATCCTCAAAAGTAAATGTTTTGCTAATGTGAGTGAGGTGAAACCAAAAATGGCAGAAGCATTAAAAGGCATCAAAATCAATGCGTTCAAAACTATTTTGAGCAGTGGAAAACTGTTTTGATAGGCATATTGCATTGAATGAAGAGTACTTTGACGGTTTAAGCATGTAAGAATAAATACACAATATTTTTAAAAATAAATTCTGAGTTTTGAGGATCCCCCATATATTTCCTTTTCCTTATGATTTTCTTAATATAATTTTATTTTCTCTATTATTTTATGCTGTAAGGTACAGTACAATCTCCACATAACATGAAAAATACATGTAAATCAACTGTTTATGTTATTGGTGAGGCTTCTGGTCAACAGTAGGCCATTACTTGGGAGAAGGCCAAAGTTATTTGTGAATTTTTGACTGTGCAGAGTGTTGGCTCCCCTAACCCCCAAATTGTTCAAGGGTCAACTGTAGTGCATAAGTGGATATTAAGCTCATGTATATAGGAAACTTCACAATTATGAAATCTCCATCTTTCCTAGGATTCCCTCAAGCTGGGAAATTTAAGAATTGTTATTGAGTCTTTCCTTTCCCTCACTTTCAACACAAAAACTATCAACAAGTCATACTAATTTTCAGACCCTCATACTTCTTGAATCCACCTCGTTTTCTCTGTTTCTGATTCCACAGCTATCATCATTCCTTGTCAGAACAAAATATTTAAAGCCTCACATGTGGTAATCCTTTACCTCCTGTCTAAAGGCAAGATCTGTCACTTTGTTTACAATTCTGAAGCTTATTTCCTGTAAGATAAATCCCAGCTCATCAGCATGGTATACAAGCTCCTCCATGATCTGCAGGGTGCCTATCCTTCCACCTTCTTCTCTCATTACTGCTAGCAACACAGACCATCTGCTGTCCTCTGGACACAGTATGCCCTTCCCATACCTTGTCTGCAAAGACCATCCTCTTCTGCTTCACCTCCTCCTCCTCATCCTCTAAGCCTCAGCTCAGGCTTCATTGCTTTCCAGGAAGTTTTCTTTCACTTTCGTCACCTGTTCTAGCATCTACCCCTCTCCTACCCATACCTTCAACTTTGTTACATATATATTTCTAGTGCTGTATTTTATAATGAACTTTGTAGTTAACTAACTAGCCTAAGTATATATCTTTATATACTTGGTGTTTATTTTAGACATATAATTTTAATTATATATTATATATAAGACTCTATGACTTGATTAAATGGTTGCAGGGCTTTGTGTATCCAGGGGAGAATGCATACAGTTTTGGTTCTCATAGACTATGAATTGTGCAATTGCTACAAAAATAAGTTTTGGGAGGTCACGGACTTGGGTTTGAATCTTGGCATTGTGTCTACTGTGTATGTGACTTTGGCATTTCATATAATCTCAGTTACCATGGTTGGAAAATGGGGAGGTGCAGCAAGGTGGTGATAGTGTGTGAGTTATATGAAATAAAATAGTAGAAATGATTAAGCATAGAGCTGATCACAGATAAGATCTTCAAGTAGGGGAAAGGTCATCAAGGAACACATATAAAGGACTCACAGACAAAGACAACAGGGGTGGGGGAGGACTGAACATGGGAAGTGGGGATGGGTAGGGAGGAAGAGAGTAATGGGGGGAAAACAGGAACAGGTGTAACTGAACAACAATAAAACAAGAAAAAATCTTTCAAAAAAGTATAAAATACCACGCGTAGTATGGCAAAAAAAGAAGTCAAAATATCTTACCAATAATTTTTATATTGTTTACATGCTGAAATGATTCTTAGAGTATATTGGGTTAAATAAAATATATTCTAATGAAAAAATTTTGTTGAAATCCAAATAAAACTGGAGTTTTGTTAATAGTAATATATCAATAAAATAATAGCATAAGAAGCCTTCGTATATGATAACTATTGAATATGTATTTGTATTATTTTCTTATTGTATTTCTAATGTGGATAGTAAGCTGCGCTCATTTTCATAAAACCCTTGAGGTCTTTAATCCATCTTTCTGAGATGTCTTTTCTCTCCTGTGCTTAGTGTACTCTTACTCTGCTTTCCAAGTTTAGCCTGAGCTTTATCTTTGCTGGGAAGTCATTCTAGGCCTTCCAGCGAGCATTTGTTGCCCTCTGCCAATGCCACACAAACATGCACTGCTGCTTTGCTGCGCTGATCACACGGTAAGATGCCATGTTGTACTCTTCCGTGCCCCTGCTACACAAAGAGCTTATTTGAACAAGACTGTGTGTGCTTCACTTACGAATCTGTAGTACCCAACCAGGCTTAGCACATAGCAGGACCAAAGATAAATAAAGACGACATTTGTTGAGTGAACTGATGGAGAGGTATAGAAATTCCTAAAACTAGTGAGTTTCAAGAAAAAATTAAAAAATAATGTAAAAGTCAATACCCTTCATTTTTCTAATTTGTGACAAATGGAAATTTAGATTTTGTATTAGTATCTTCTTAATAGTCCCCATTCTTTCTTTTGGCTATATAAAATAGTTTTCACTCACCTTAGTTTTCTGCTGTTTTGAATTTTGGACGTAATTTATAAATAAGTTTCTGAAGTTGCTTTTTCATTAATGATCTCCATATACAAACTCCACTCCACTTACTGTATCACTTCCCAAACCATGTTTACTTCAGGTGTTGCTCTGAAGGAGCGAGCAGGAGGTAATGAAAGGAGCCCTGCACTGTGAGTTCGGAACCTGGTGCTAATCCTGGTCACTTTCTCAGTGATTTATTGCTTTATGTAAGTGATCGATAGGTAGGTTTGTACAGTGTGAACAAAAATCCAAGTTGTGAGTACACCGTACATGTAAATAACAGCTTTGAGAAAGTGAGAATACTCTAGAAGTCCTCTCGTTTAGATGTCTGAGCTCCTGTCACATGACTGTGGGTCAAGATGGTGGGAGGAAGGCCAGGGGTACAAAGGTGCTATCACATGCCTACTATGTGCCAACCACTGTCCTACACATTAGTATAAGCTAACATCCAATGTTTTAAAAAACAAACAAGCCACTGTATATGTATGGTTTTGGTAATGTTTTCATGATGACCAAATTTCTCTGAATTGTTTTATAACAAAAACAAGCATCACAACCTATATTCAAATCATTGTTATCTTTAGCTTCTGGATTCCTATGTGTCTTTTTAGCAACCGTAGTTTCCATGGAGCATGTGATAAAATTCGTATTTCATGACTTTGCCAGGAAAGGGCTAAAGGATTAATTCTGCTGGTTGAGTGAGGGTACTGATTATGAACCAACATCCCCACTTTTTATCCTTTTGATGATGCAAATTGCATTCTTCCATAATGTATAGCTTTGCATGATCATACATTCAGTACACTGAAGAAGGTGGTAAGGGTGTGACTCACCTTCATCCAGGTACAGGATCACACACTGTCACCTCCCTTGCCACTGGGAATCACAGGCTCGACACCGAGGCACAGAATCATTAAGCCCGAGGACAGCAGCCTTCCTTCTCCATGTGGGACTCCTCTTCTCCCTGACTCCTCACTCCTGCAGTCCCTTCAGGCTCCTGGCCTTCTCTCCCTGCTTTTAACCCCCATGACTAATTAAATTCGGACAAGTCTTTGGTGAAAACAGTTTCTTTCAAAGTTATTCATTTAAAGTTGCCCTTCAGGCATTCTTTGTCACCTGCCATTTTTACATGAAGTTGAAAGAGGTGAATTGTTTTCATAAGATAAAATCTTTCAAGACCTAAATCTACCTTAATGTTTCAGCTAAAGACTAGATTTTGAAATATGACAAATGCTTCAGTATTTCTTGTACTCTACAGATAAGGGAAAGTTCCAAAGCCTCTGGTCTCACTACAGACAGCTAAATTTTAAAAGATATATTATTATAATTAGAACTATAATTAAATTCTACACCAAAACCAGAAAAGAATTAAGTAAGCCGTATAGTTGAACTCATTCCCAATAAGTTTCTTTTGGGAATCATACTGAATTTCAGAATTAAGCAGCAATTTTAATATTGTTATCAATTTAGAAAAAGACAAAAAAATGAAGATCAAAGGAAATAAGAAATTAAGTCTGGAAATATGGCACTGCTTAGGTATTTGGCTTACTGAGATAAAACTAAAATTTGCCATGTTGCCAATTACTTTAAGCCTACTAACGCATTTTACAAATAAACAGAAAATACTACTTTTATACTGTCTACAAACATAAAGACGAGGAATGTCCCTTTTGCTGTTGATCAAGAGAGCTCACCTACAGGGCTGATGAGCAAATGGGCCCCAATGCCAGGCTCTACTAACATGCTCTTAAAGCCAGAGAAGAGTTTTCTCAGTTCAGTAGTTGCTGCTTCTACAGTTTCTAGAAAGAGATAGGGGAAGTTTTCTTTATGAAACCACTTTTCTATATTATTTAATGACATTATATTGCCATCTCATTTTTCAGTAACCCCGTGGGATGTGGCTTTTTTATAGTAAGTTCCATAGCATAAAAACTTATTTGTGAAAACAATTTTCTTACAGTAGTATTGTTAGCAACAGCATTTAAACAATTGTAAGAATATCAAACACTTACAAAGCATTCACAAAATGCTTGGTACACCACTAACTACTTTATAATTTATTCCCTCATCTAATTCTCTCAACAGCACTATGGATAGTACTGTCATCTGCATTGTAAAGGTGAAAGCACAAAGAAACAGACAAACCATTTAACTTGCCCAAGGTGCGCACAGCTAATAAGGAGCAGAAATTTCTTTTGACTGTCACTCGACACGCAGACTTGGAGAACTATTGATGAATAAGCAGCTTTGTGGTATTTCTCAAGAAGATAACAACATCTATTGATTAGTTATAAGTCAAAATGAGAAATATACAGATGCTACTTTTTCAACACATAATTTTATACATACTGTGTCTGCTATTCTCTTCAGAGATCACAACAGTTTACTCTTATTGCCCTTTTATGTGGTTTACTTTCTAACTTATACACCAACATATTTATAATGACTGCTTTATATTACCTGAAAAAGTTGATCAGTTTCTAAGATTGAAAAAAAAAAAAAGACTTAGTGAATCACTGTCCACTGCATTGGGAGCAAGGATAAAACACAAGTAGCCCCGAATATGTGTAAGCAACTTGAAGACTGTAACTTCTTCCCAGAGTAAGGTGTTAGCACTGTTTAAATTGTTGTCTGATAAGTAATAATAACAATATAAGATAATTTGCAAAAAGAATGTAAGGAACGTATTCTAAGATATGTAGTAAAACTCAATTTCAAAATTTAACAACTTTCAGCTGCTATCTTTGAGCCCAAAATCTTAACTTGCATTTTATTCACCTATAAAGGGCTTCTTCAGGATATCAATTATATAAATAATGATTATGAACTAATATAAGTGAGACGGAGGAAGGCGACTTGAGTAAAGGCAGAGGCACTGAGGACACAACCCTGGATTTTTCTGTTATAGGAGGTGGATTTCTTTGAACAGTATCAATTTTCCTTTCACCAAGGTCTCTGTTTTATCAAACCTCCAAAAGAGAAATAGGAGTTGACAATCTTTACAAATATAAAGGAGGCAAATGATTTGTGAAAAGGAAGAATAACAAGATTTCCTCATGTTAAGGAGCTGTTTTATCAGAAACGCACTCATGCCTAAAAATCCAGGACTCTGAGCACATGTGGCTATTTTCAGGAAGGTCTACCCTTTCTGTCTTCCACTTCAGTAAACCTGGGGAGTGAAGAACTGTTCTGTGAATACACTAGTTCATTGACATGAGCAGCATATCATTTTCCAAAGTTTGAGAGAGCAATGGATTGATTTCAGGGTTCACAGTAGGGCAGGGCAGGATACACAGCTCATATGGCTTTCGGAAACAATATAAATTCATAGAGCTATTTCAAGGTTTCATGAAGATGTGATAAACTACTGGATTGGGTTACACGTTTCCTCCTGCATGGACTATTTCATCCCCTGCTCTTAGATAAGCCAGGCTGATTTGTTGTTTTCATGCTCTGTTTTTCTTCAAATCCACTTAAATAAGCAGGTTGATTTCAGGGCAGACTCCCTAACTCCTTCCTTCTTTGCAAGGGTTCAGCTCAAGTTCTTGTGAACCCATTATCCTTTTCACACCTTTTATACTGACTGCTACAAAAAAAGTAAACAAAACTAAAATAAAATAAAATGTGGTCATCAAGGATATGCTTGCTCTGTGCACATGTGGATGCAGATGTAGGCAGGATTCGTGAAGATACTCGGATGTACTGTGGGCTGCAAGCAGACCAAATGCCTGTGTCTCTAAAAATATACACAAGTCCCTCAGGCCAAAGTGCCACTTGACTCTCACCAAAACCAGAACCACATCCAAATCAAAGCAAACAAAATTCTGCCAGTAGTCAGGAGGGCAGAGAAACAAGGAAGCTGTATGAATTTGATGTTGCAGTTGAACGCATGGCCAGTAAGATTAGGAAAAGCTTCCACCTGCATGATCTGTCCGGAAGATCAAGCTGCCTTTTTTCATAAACTAGAAAATCATGTTGAATCATACTGAACCAAAGACTCAAAAACAATTCTTGTGACTTATGAATTTACTCATTCACTGCTCAGTTTCTTCAGTATCCTGAGTACTACGCTACATGTCTAAAGAAGTCCTTACTGTTAATTACTTACAAACTCGATACTTTGCAGATGTGTCTGAACGAATGAGAGAGAGCGTGCACAACATACTGGACTCGATGTCAGAAGACCAATATTGTCAACACACAAAGCCCTCCGGAGCCTAAGGTTCATCACCTGTTAAATGGAAGATAATGTGGTAGAAACATGTTTTTCTTTGTTCATCCTCTATTTCCTCTTGTTTTGTGACAGAAATGTCTCCTAGGCTGTCAGGCCATGTGGATCAGTTTCCCATTCACATCTCCTCCAGACCACTAGAGCATTCCAGTCCTGTGACCACAATCACTGGTTCAAGGTGAGCACATGACCTGAGGTAGTTTCATCAAAATGAAACCTTGGATTTTATTATAACAGAAAGAAAATGGTTGCAGAAAGCACTGGCTGTGAGTATAGCACTATTAGTGGCCGGCCATCTGGCTGACGCAGGATGGACAGGGCGAGCTGGAATGAAGACAGCCTGGGAAGGGCAGAGGTCGTGATTTGGGTCAATGGGTCTGGTAGCCACTGAAGGCAGGTGGATCTATTTCCCAGACTTCTGTTACCTGAACAACTAAATGCATTTTTTCTTTTGATTTAATCATGTTTGATTTGCTCTTCTTTCATGTGCATCCTAAAGATTTCTAACAATTATAGTGAGGACACTGAGCTTACAAACCAATATAAATAATATATTTTCCAAGTTCCTGTTTAAATACAAAAGCCAAAATTCTTGGCTTTACAAAATATATTTGCACTTTTATTCAATCAATTTAATAAGCTTAAAGATATTTTCTATGCCACAGGTCCTCCACCAGAGCTTTGCAATATGAAGAATAAGAAAATAAAACTAATTCTAAAGGAGTTTATAGGCAAGTAGGAACACTAACATGCATTAATAGGAAACTGTAAAAAAAGGTAAAAGCTCTGGACTATACTAAATGCAGGACTACCATATTACACAACTCTAGGGGGCACCATTTACAGCACAGTTTACGTAAATTTCATTCCTGGGTGTCATACACAGAAACCTTAGCTCAACTACACCTCTGTCAGCTTATAGACTGGGCCAGCCAAACACTTGTTCTAGCCAGTATTTTCAATCTCTGTGATAGTTCTTGGCTTTTGCGTTTTTTAGAGAACTGATTGCTGCCCATTATATTTGAGTCTTTAAGGAGATTTCCGGCAGGCTGCAGGCACTGCAGGTTAGCATTACACAAACCAGAAGCAAATCTTGCTGATCCTCTTTGGCTCTGCTATCATTTGTGAGCGGTCAGCTGGCAGAGGTGCCACTAAATCAAGCACGTGCAAACATAAAACGTCACATCTCAGGATTACAGAAGCCTTTGGGCAGTGGGAGATTCATTAAACACCAGATTAATTATTTGGCAAAACAAGTGGAGCTTTTATGACTCAGAGGTCATTTGCAACAACATACTTTCACACTGTTGCCTGAGCGATAATACTTCATTTGGAGTGGCAAAATCAAACTATAAGTAAATTAGTATCCAAATTAATCCAACAGCTGTGTGTTCTGATAGTGATTAATATGCATCATACAAAAGGCTTTGCATCTCTCTTGTTCTCAGTCACAAAAGAGAGAGAGAAAAAAAGTTCTTTGACTTAATGCCCCTTCTGAAGCAATGCCAAGGTAGCATCTTGTTTGGTTACAGAAAAATACTCTGAGACCTTCAGAGAGACACTGTTTTTCTTTTCTGGTGGAATAATGGCCACAGCTCCCCGTGCCACCCTGCTGAGCTTGCCTGGTGTGCCCCTCTCAGAATCAAACTCAGACGAAGCCACCTCTCCTTCACATGCAAGACAGCTTTAGCCCCAGTCTGGCTTGATTGCTTTGTTTTCTTTACATGCTGAAGCTCACTCTACTGTAAGTCCAGCTTGCTTCAGTTGTAACCTGCATTTGAACCAAGCTGGACAAACTCTTTGGATAAAGTATTGGGCTGCCATATCCACATACATTCATATCTGTATTTGCTGCTAGCTTGGGTGCATGTTTATAATTATCCATCTCCAGCTGCCGCTCTTATCCCTCTTGTGAAACTTTCTGAAGGCCCCTCTGGCCTGTAAGGTGCAAAATACCAAAGGCATGGAGGCTGAAATGTTTGGCTCTAAGCTGGACTGGCAAAGTATGCCTGTGTCTGCCTGGATCGTGTGCTGATGTTCAGATGTGTGGATATGTTCAGTAACTATATGCCATTATTGATATGGGGGCAGCCTTTGACTCTTGGCATGATTGAATATATGGTCCACTGAGGCTGTTTCGAATATGTCCCTAAAGTATTCCATTTTTTATTTCCCTAGGATGATTGATATTTTTTATCTTACTGACACTACGTGTTTCCAGCTTTGGTTTAGCTTCTAAGTCTGAGGACAGAATCTGTGGCGCCCTGTAAAAACCACTGAATTCCACGAGCTTGTTTTACAGAGAAGGCAGTGGTGCTCAGGGTCCCAGCGCCCAGTTCGACAGGCGTTCAACATGGTTCCGCCTCTGTAGCTCTGTAACTTGGAATGTACCTTAATATTTCTCTTCATCTATAAAACGGTCCTACTACCTTAGTTTTATTGTGAGGATTAAATGAGTTTCTACATGAAAAGTGTTTACAACAGTGCCTGGCATTGAGTACACACTGAATGAACACATCGTCATCATCATAAATTACCATCATTGTCTGGATGATTTTCTTGCCCTACCAACTTCCTCAATGATTTATCTTATTCATTGTGGTTTATGTGTTTTTCTGAGCATTTCCAAGTTCTTTATCGAGCACAGTACAGTATAAACAAAATGAAATTAAACAAAACAATATATACAATTTATTCTTTTAATTTTCTAACAGAAAGAGTAATGCACTTTGAGTTCACAAGCACATCTTCATTGAAAATTTTATTTCATAATGCTACTAATGGTTCATCTCATATTTAAGTGTTCTCCTCAGCACTCAAACATGTGCTGAAATGTCAAGTGAGCTTTTCAAACATGATTTGTCTCAAATATACATAAAGTCTAGCATGCCCTAAATATCAATGCATTTGAAAAATTATTGAGAATAAACAACATGAGAGGTTAAGTGCAATAAGGAGACTTGGATTGTCTGGGGTGACCAGTCATTTCCAGAGGTCAGAGGTCTAGCACTCTCCAAGAGGGCAGTATCTTCCCTGCTTTCTAGGATTTAACTGTCATGTACCATGTAAGTTTCTCCCCCAATACTTCTCCACACCAAGGCATTACCTGAGAAGCAGTTCTTTCCCTATCTAAATGATAAGCATTCAGGTTTTGTTGTTGTTGTGCTACATGAAGCCTAATGGAATTTGTCCTGTAGAATATCATAGAACAAAGGTGCTGAAAACCTGCTACCTGGTCTTGTCACAAAAAGAGTCAGGAATTACCTACTTTTCAGAAGAGCAAGGTAAAAGTTCATGATTTTTAAGAAATGGTAAGCATTCTTTTATATTAATAAAATATATGTAGTCTTGAAAACACTGATCAATGTACAAATTATATGTCATTTGTACTATAAAAGATGAGTCACTATATCCTTTTTTTAAATTAAACTTCTTGAAGAATCTACGCAGCTGAATGGTCCGACAACAGCAAAGACAGCACACTTACAATCCCATTCATTTTCATGGATTCCTCTAAGTATGGAGACATTGCTTCATAGTCTAAAATCTCCCACTTTACTAAAAAAATCACATAATTGAACTAGTCATATAGTTCATCGTAAAATGTATTAAGGACATTTGTTAACAAAATGCTAGCGGGACACCTAATTATAAAATAATTTGCTAAGAGTTTCCAAATTAAAACCTTTGTAATCTTCTGATTAAATCCAGCCAAACATAAGTTGTATTTTTTTAGTTGTTAAAACTTATTTTTGTCACATTAAACAGCAGAGCTGAGCATTTAGTTTATTTTAAAATGACAATAACTTTTGTCTGTGAGGCAGTTTGTGCCAAAACATTTCTTTCTGTGTTCAAATATAATTTGCAGTGATATAAGGTCTACAAGCACCTGAAGAAAGTGCAGAAATATTATAAGCCTTCAAAGGAATTTCGGAAGTGAAGTTAATATAATGTCTTTTGTATTTCACTAGGCATTAAAACTTCAGAAAAACTTTTCACACACCTATCTTATTTGATCTTCATTAAGACCCTGTAGATCAGGCAGGGACAGATTTATTAATCTTTGTTTTACATATAACAACGAGGCTCAGAAAGCTTAATGACATATCTGCCAAATCACACCTTTGTCCAACGGCACGTCAGACCTCGAGTCTGGGTCTCCTCACTTCTCCTCCGGTCCTCGCCAACACTGGTTAACACTGTGTCCTGTGCTGCTTTCTTTGAATTTAGATGTTAGATATTCTACATATTAAATATCTGTACTCATCCTCTGAAACTGTGATCTCCTCTTCTCACAAACCTTATTGGTGGCTCCTAGAAAACTGGAGTACACTGAGATTAATTATGTTTTCATATAATATTCAGACTTTGACCATTATTATTTATTATACTAATTTAATATTATCTTCCTTTTTCTGAAGGTTAAACTTTTTGCATAAGCTAATTTGGACGACTCATGTAGATTTTAGTTCACGGTAATGGATTACATGGCCTGTCATACTTTGCTCATAGAAGTGGCTTAAGAAAACCATTTTGAATTGAGCAGCTTCTATCTAAGGAGAAGTTTATAGAATATGTTTGAAATAGAATACAAGTAGTATATTCAGAAAATTATTTTACATTATCTTCCCTAGAAATGGCTGACAAGTTCATTCTGATGAAAGACAGATACAGTGCAGTGAATAGATACTTTCACGGAAGCCCCGGAGCCCATGAAAGGAGCCCAGACACAGTTTAATTAGCCTCTGGTGTGCTGACAGCCTGTTCAGCATAGTGTATGAATACCCCTTTCATGATTTAAAAACATTTTGATGTCTAAAATAACATTAAATCTAGTTCTCTATAATGTATGAAATTGCATAACTGAGTAGTTCAGTTGAACACTGGGGGATTTGGAAACACAAATTCAGTAAGATAATAAAACTGTGTTTTTTTTTCTTCTCTACCTACAGAATCAAAGTAAAACAACTTGTGTTTTTATAGTATCCTTTTTTAAAAACTGTCAATTTCAAAGCACTTTACAAATTATAGACTATCACATTCAGGTCAGTTTATGGCATTGGACAGAATTATTAAATAATTTTAAAAATATAAATGCATAAAAAACAGAAATGAAAGAAGCAAGACATTTCACAGGGCAGTGTGTTGAAAGGTAGGCCAGCTCTGATGACCACTAATGTTTACTTATGATGCACTTCATTAAACCCTTTGACTTTTTCAAGGGGCCACCTGTAAACCAGTTATGATTTATACATTATAAGAATGTGTTCTAAGCAGTCATTACTCTACAAACTAAGTGTCTGAGACATTTTGCAAGTCTGAGCAAGTATAATGACCTAAATCAAAAGTACCCAATACAAATATAATGCAAACCACCTAGGCAAATTAAAATTTTCTAATAGTTACATTAAAAAATAAAAAGAAATAAATTTAATAATATTCTATTTTACCCAATATATCAAGTATATTGTTATTGTAACATATATTTAACATAAAAATTTATTGATATTTTACATTCTTTTTCTTGTACTAACTCTATGAAATCCAATGTGAATTTTATTTATAATTTTAGCAATCTGAATTTGAGGGCTAAATTTTCACTGGACTTACTTGATTTGAATTTGGTTTTCTCAAAGTTTATCATAAAATAAGTGTAGTAGATTTATGTACCACAAATGTCTCAAACATGCTTAAACATTTTCTTTAACTGAATCTAGCATCAGTTTTAAGTTTAAATGAAAATTAACTAAAATAATTTAATTCTTTAGTAACATTAGCAATATTTTAAGTCCTCAATCATTCAGTGCAGCTAGGGTTATGATTAGACAACAGCAACCTAAACACATTAAACAAAAGTTTAAAGTGCAACAGAATTTTTTTTTAACTTGACCTTTCTGTAATTAAAAAAAATTAAATTTGGTTGACTCTAAAATACAAGGAAATAAGGATGGTATTCTACAGAAAGAAAACAAATAGAAATGGTAATATGTATAAAGTTAACTTTTGTAAACTTATCTGTATTTTTTGCCATGTATAATGCACTTTTTCAACTAAACTTTTTGTGAAAAATAAGGACACATATTATACATTATAGTGATTACACACCATGGGTATAATAAACCCATGTACAATGTGCACAAAAACGTGGGTGAGCATCATACATGGCAGCAAAATATGGTGATTTTAAAAAAGAGAAGTTTCCAATATTATTCTGGTATGTGTGTGGTTTCCAGAATAATTCTGCATCTGTTCATTTTCTGTCCACAAGAGAATACAGGACAGAATTTTAAGGTCACATGGAGCTAATGAGTATTTCAAATTCTTTTTCTCAGTAACAAAATTTAACTTAGAGTTTCATTGTCCAGGACATTGGCCACTGACCACACAGGGCCGCCAGGCACTTGAAGCATGGCTGGTTCAAACCAGAAAGCGGTGTGAGTACAAAACACACACTGTGTGTCACACGCTTAGCATACACAAGAGGTCAAATGTCTCAATGTTTTCAGACTTAATACATGTTATATTGTCACATTTCAAATATGCTAGGTTACATAATTATATTAATAATGTTAAGTTTTCTTGCTTTATTTGTTTTTAATGCAGCTACTAGGAATTTAAAATCTCATGTGTGGTTGTATTATATTTTTACTGGACAACACTATTAAGATAGAGAGCTTGCATTTGCTTACATCAAAGAGTTGATTCCTGAGGCTGCATTACTTGGTTTTAGGTTTACTCTAAGCATGTGATTTCTAATATTCACCGATTTCCTCATCAGTATGCTGCCAAGTAAAGGCTACATATCCATGGCTACAGTGGGGCCGTACTACCCACTTTCCTGTCTCCAGCTTTTGCAAGTAAAGTTAGGATGGATTCCTGACTTTGAAAAGGAGGGTTTATTTGTACAGTCATGTGTTGCTTAATGACAGGGAAATATTGGGGGAAATGCATCTTTAGGAAATTTTGTCATTGTGGGAATGTCAGAGAGCATGCTTACACAAACCTAGATGGTATAGCCTACTATGCATTTAGGCAGTGAGGTGTAGCCTATTGCTCCTATACTACAAATCTACCCAGCAAGTTCCTGCACTGAATGCTATAGAAAAGGTACAATAAAAATATGGTATAAAAGATTAAAAATTGTTCACCTATGAATGGAGCTTGAATGACTGGAAATTGCTTTGGGTGAGTCAGTGTTTGAGTGGTAAGTGTATATGAAAGCCTAGAACACTACTGTGTACTTCTGTAGACATCAACACTGTACACTTAGGCTACATTAAAAACAACACAAGATAAAAACAAGCACAAGAAAACAGTGATGCAACCAAGAGATGAAGTAAGGATGAGATGCAGGAGGCTGCTACCAGAATAACATGGCATGCTGTATTGCAGCAAACATATTTTTAATGAGTAATAGGAGTACTCCCTAAAACAATGATAAAAAAGTATGGTATAGTAAATACACTAACCAGTACATATTGTTTGTTATCATTATCAAGTATTCTGTACTGTACACAGTTGTATGTGCTATGTTTTTATAAGGTTTAAAGTGCAATGGGTTTATTTACACTAGCATCACCCAAAATGCCTGAGCAATACATTGTGTGCAGATGTTTCCATGGCTGAGACATCACTAGGTGATAGTAATTTTTCAGTTCCACTATAATCTTATGGGACCACCATCCTGTATGTGACCCACTGTTGACGCTATGTGGAGCACGACTGTACTCATTGTCAACTAATTGCTATTTTTATTCTGTTAATCTTTTTTGCTCACAAATGTTTGGCAGTTTGATTTGTGCTTTTCATTCTTCAGCGGTTGCAAAAGTAGCAAACTGCACCACCCACTGTGGGTGACTCCACACAGTTACTGCATGCAGCCTTGCATTTTTTTCACAGTAGGACCAAGGCATTATGAGAAAAGTGCTACATGAATCACAGGGAGTTCAAAAGAGTAATGCAATTCAAAAGAAAATGCAGTTCAAAGTGATTGTTCATTTTCTTAATAAGCAGGCAGCCTGTAGAAGGTGAGCTATAGTTTTATTTAGGCCTTCATCTTCACATGGTCTGTCTGGTTACCATATACGTAGCATGGTCCTGAGGTTGGCAGGGAAGTTGAAAGCCCATTGAACTTCTCCTGCTGCCTGCTAAGCAATGCCTCTTGCTGAGCAAGGAGGACAGAAGAAGAGCCTCCACAGTGTTATACCGAGAGATTCGAAGTGATTACTTGGATTTGGATTACTTAGGTTATGTGTACAGGTGCTGAAGTGGCATCTGTACATAATACCTACTAAGGGGCATTATCGTAGCAGGTTTTTCAGGACTGTCTTTGCTTAGGTAACTCAACCACATCTGGCCTCTGCACTGTTAGCACATGGGGCTTTGTCAATTCTGTAAAGCAAAGTGACACAGAGGGTGTTTGCTCAAGATGCTAAGGTGCCAACACCACATCTGATGTCAGCTGTCCTTCATGAATTTCCCTGGCATCTACCAGGGACATAGAAAGTTTGCTTCCATACCAAAGATGCTTGGTGTGTGCTTTTGAAAGGAATTTTGTCTGGATCCCTGGGGCTCTAATACAACACACTCTGGCCTGGCCCAGATAACGAGAAACAGATTTCTACCCAGCCTGTAACACTGTGGTAATGCGCCTCTAAGGATCCCGTGAAGGAAGCCCTTAGAATATGAAATAGTCAAACTTCATTAAAAATACACCACTTAATAACACCATTTACAACCTCAGACTTTCAACAGGAAACAGAAAACCAAGTTATACAGAATGATTGCCTACAGGAGGACCATCAACTTTAGTACTTCCTTCTCAAAAGTTGGTAAGGTTGCCTGTAAGACTGAGATGGGAAGTAGCTAAGGTAATTCACCTTTTAAAGGTTGTTAAGCTTGATGGAAGATAAGAAGTTGAATGGCAGTTTACATAAACACTGACGTTAGCACCCATGTGGTATCTGTGTAATTCAAGAGCATATAACAATACATCTCCAGTTTTAAGAAATGATTGCTTTTTAAATTACTAATTTTGGTGAGTTTTAAGAAGAATCAAGATGAGGTATTAATTGCATAATATGTGCCCTTTTCTCTCAAAGTTAGTTACCTAAAACCTTAATTATCAATAGAAAAGTCATATCCTTGGGAATGGAAAGTCAAAGCATGAGATGTCGTTACACTTGTTTTTCCAGTAAAAAAATCTGACAAATATTGGTAGAGGTGGACAGTAAAAGAAGGAATACACTCAGGGGACCATGCCTAGCATTTGTCAATTAATTTTTGGCTTCAATAATATAAAGCTGACATCATTAAGTAGTTTGATATCCTTCCCTTGTTGTTATGGTCAATATCTATCATTTCTCATTAATTTAATTGGCAGTCTTTTCTCAGAATTTCCAAGACTTTGAATTAAATAACATTACATTTGTCAAGAGCCCACTGCATGCAGGCACATCACTTGGCATTTAAGTACGGTATACTGTCTTCTTAATCCTTATAACAATCAGCTCAAATATGAGCTTCCTGTACAGGTGGAGAAACCAAGGGTAAGTGACAGTGGGTTCCCGAAGCTCATGTGGCTTTACATACAAGACATCGCATGTTGTTCTGTCCCACTATAGAGCCTAGGGCTTTTCTTTAAGCTACACTACTACCATGAAAGAAGTTATGCAATGAACAATATGAAATTTTAGAGATATTTTACTAATTGTTACTGAAACAGGGTGCAGCCCAGAGTGGGGCCCCAAATAAGGATTTGGAATGGGGTCCAGAATTCAAGGTGTCCAGCAAATATTAGAAAGATATATTGGATGTCCGCCCCACAACTCACAACTGTGAGTTGGGGGAAGGGACACATGGAGCAGAAGCTTGCAGAGCTGTTTTGTACAGGAACAGCTCTGCAGCTAACCTCTGGCATGGTCATTTAACATACCTATAACCTTTAACTGGTTTCATAGATATGTTAAATAGCTGTGGCCTTGCTTTGAGCCAGGGCAAGGAAGTGACTTCTACCTAAGACTTAACTGGGAGGCAACTCCCCCTGGTGTCAGCACCTGGCTGAGAGCTTGGAGAAGATTGGCTGCACGCCATGGGGCCACACCTGCCCAGACTCACTATGGCAGCCTAGTAAAGCTGTAAGGATATGAGAGTGCTGGCAAGTGCAGCCAGTTGTGGGAAGAATTAGAAATGGGGCTGCAGAGGCCCAGGGATTTAAACCGAGATGCGGAAGCCATTGGAGACAGAACCATGTAGCTTTAGCCAGAGTGCAGACCCCTTCGCAGCTTTGCCAGGGAGAACCTCATGGCTTTGACAGAGTGGAGACCCCTACAGCTTTGTGGAGGAGAACCATGTGGCTTGATCCTGGCTGAGGACACAGCTGATCTACTTCCTTTCCTGAGATATGCTACCCCAGTTTAGGGCAGAGGGAGAAGGAAAGACTGTATGCATCTGTGGGTATCCTAAGGGACTTAGATATTTTAATGAAGACATTAAGTCACTACTTGAAGTCTGTATAGCTTTAAATAATAATTTCTTTTACTTTTCACAAATCTCTGGCATTGAGAAACATTTTTCCTCTGGCGGCAGACAATGTGAACCTAGTGGGAGGTCCTTTTGGTAATAGTATATTGTACCCCCCTTGGTCCTGTGTTCTGTAACATTACCACTGACAGAGCATTAATCTAGGGATTCTGCCTGCATAAGCTCTCAGACAATTGTTTCCTTGTAAGAGAAGATGTTCTCAAACTTTCCTGGTGATATAGACAAAGGTATAT
Source organism: Tonatia bakeri (assembly GCA_004024845.1). Lineage (NCBI taxonomy): Eukaryota > Metazoa > Chordata > Mammalia > Chiroptera > Phyllostomidae > Tonatia > Tonatia bakeri. The sequence goes on from PVIA01000007.1 coordinate 999,791, forward strand.
TTCCCAATCTTTTTTTCTAGAATCTACAAAATGAAGAATCAAATATTTCAAGATTGACCTAAGCCTTTGACTTCTATCACTAAACTTAAAGTTAGTAATTTCTACCAATTATTTCTATTGACTAGCAGACAAGCTGTCTTTATATTGAAAAAAATCACCTAAGATAAAGGTGGGTGACTGTTACCAACTAGCATTACTGCAGCAATTATTTGAAAGTGAGTACTGAAGTTGAGGTTGGTTTTTCCAGCTTGGTGATGTGTATATATATATACACATCACCAAGCTGGAAAAACCATTAAATATATATTTAATTCCTTGAAATAGCATGCTGATTAATCTTAGAATTGATTATATTGAACCAAAATTTTGGACTAAATAATGTTTGCATAAGCTGTCAAAAAGTTATAAATCTAATCTTCATGATATTATCCTTTGCTTAATGTTTTAAATATAGATAAAGAATAAATAAACCTATAAAGAAACTACCACATGTTTTTAGTCATACAGAGCTCAATAGGTCTGTATTGCAGTGACATTTAATAAAGCCACAAGATCTTAAATCATAGGTTACCTTCCAACTGTTAACACTGACTTTAAGCAATTCACAAATAGGTTACCCTAATTATGCCATAGAACAATCTTTAAATCAGTTAAACAAGAAATGGCACATGGCTGACATTAACCTGGTGGTCCCTTCAGTATTTTGTCTGATAACAAATTGAAAGATTGTTCAGTAAACTACCTTCTATCTAAATGTTGAATAGTACAAGTTTAGGGCCATCTAAAGGAAATGTCAAAACTCTTCTAGTAATTCATAATCCAATATGAGTAGGAGACTGTTCTGTGTGGCATGGGCCCAGCTCCCACTCGTAGATGCACAGGACTCACACCCATAGATGGGTTCTCTCATGGAGAATCAGGCCTGCAATGTACCTCGGCTGCTTTGAGTCTTGCTCTTGCTAAAAAACTCCCTCGCCCTGAATTGAGGACATTTACTGCAAAGTAACTTCCTAAAATCCATGCTAAACCTTCCAAGGATGAGTGTAACCAGTTCAACCACTTTTGCCTTTTCATTTGCAAATATTCCTCTTTGGTGATGTGATTGGATCTTTTGTTTTCTATAAAAGGTAACCACCTAAAGTGAACCTGTGCATAGTAAATGAGGACCATCATGTAATGTGCCAAGTCACGGCCAGTCATAGTAAGGGCGAGGGCTTTTGCTCCCCTTGAAAGAAAAGCCATGTTGTCCCTTTTCCTCCACTGGACTCGGTAGTCCATGTGAATGTCTCATTTCATCCATAATGATGCAGACACTGCAGGCCGGTGTCTGCATCAAATCTGTATATGCCTCCATGTATTAATAAGAATGCTGTATTATACTCTTCAGGTAACATGAGAGGACACTGAAGGAAAATAAGCTGGTTTTGTTTAAGATCAAGTTAAAGAGTGAACTTATGTGTTTTTTCTCTCTGATTCAACTGTTGATTTGACCCATTCTGAATGAGCTGAAAAGAAAAAAGAAGTAAAAGAAAATGTTCCATAATGAAATGATGTTAAATGCTTAGAACTGTGAAAGGGATACTACTACCTAGGTGGATAATTTATGATTATATATATACTTCATAGCATGGTATATATAGACTGCATATTATAGTGTTACTTAGGAAAATTGTGGAAAAGCTTGGAAGGAGTTCCTTAAATACTTGAAATTTGAGTTAACATTTCAATTCTTGTGATTATTGGCTGAAAATATTTTGTTTCCCTAAAGTTGACTTATTTCTCTGTTCTTTCCCTGCATACACTTACTCCCCTTCCTGATTATAGTTCCATAACTCATAAATCTGTGTCTCTTGACTTCCACGGGTCAAGTGCAAGTTGCCATCTTGTTGGACATCTTTACTTAAATACGCAGTTCACATCTCCAAATTCAGCCCGTCCAAGGTGGAGAGCAGGGACGGTGTAAAACCAAATGGCATTTTCATGGACTTACCACACCAAAGTAATTGTTTTATATCATGACCACCAGTGGATTCTCTTCCTGTGCTCCTTAGCTCAAATATCATTAATTAAATATAATTTACTCTTAAGTTAACAAAGGTGAAAACATGGGAAGTAAGTTTAATTCTGCCCTCTCCCTTACTCCTCACGACCACTCCATGTTCAAGTCATGTCATCAGTACCTCTGACATGCGTCTAAACTCCACCTCATTTTCTTTCCTATCAGGTTTTGGTTGGCTTCTCGCCAGCTGCACCTGAATTACTACCAGGAACAGATAATTACCTATCTGTTCTTCTCTGGATCATCAAAACACCATGCTGCCTAAGGTTTTTGTTTATTTGTTTTTCTAAAAGTCAGTCTAACCATATTACCAACTTCCCCAAAATCCTTCTATGTTTCCCCTTTAACTCTGGCATTAAAGTCAGTCATGCTATATTGATATTCAAAGTCCTTTATGATGTAAAGGTCTAGCTTTCCAGCTTCATCTAACACCTGCCACTCTACACTGATCATAAAGGACTTTTATTTTTTTGCCTCAATTCTTAATTCTTGGCCTCTAATTCTCATCTTTAATTTAACTTAACTTATTATAATTGCTACTCCCCTCCCCAATCTAGCATTTCCAATTTTTCTTGCTTTGCTCCACATTTCAAAAAACATTCTTTTTAATCCTCACCCTAGGATGTTTATTGATTTTTAGAGCAATAACAGGGAGGAGATTGAAGAAAAGAGAGATTGAAAGAGGAAGAGGAGAGAGAAACGTCAGTTTGCTGCCTCTCATATGTGCCCTGAGCAGGGATCAAACCCGTAACTAAGTATGTGCCCTGACTGGTAATCGAACCTGCAACCTTTTGGTGCATAGGACGACACTCCAATCATCTGAGCTACCCAGCCAAGGTTGCTCCACATTTTTCTCCCCACATTGTCACTTTGCTACCTACAGATAATTTACTTATTATTTACTGTTACTTTGTATCTCACTATAATTAGGGTCACATCAGAACAGGGATTTTTGTCTTTTTTGCTTATCTATGTATTTATCTTGCAAATGACTGAAATAGTTTCTAAAACATAATGTGTTCAGTAAATATTTGTTGAATAAATAAATAAATTCCCTGAGTAGCATTGTTCCTTTATTTTCTGTTTCCAAAGGACTCTGATCCCTTGCCCAATTAGCCATCCTCTAGCTAGAAAAATCTCATCTATCCATAAAATTGAAGATCTAATACTGCCTTCTCTTTGAGATATTTTTTATTTTTTAAAGTGTAATTAATTGATACTCATCCCAAGCCTCCAGAGCACCTAACCCGATCTAACTTGCACTATGTCTTGCTGTCTGCATCGTTGAACTGAGGGCTGTGTATCTTCCCATCTGGCTTGCCATGCACACACAGTGGGATGAATGCATGTTCATTAAATTGTTTAAACAGATCTGTAACTGAGACGTAAACTGAGAAAACTAAAACATGGGTCTATCAAATGGAATCATAGTAAGGCTACGTTTTTAGTTGAGAAACAGCGAGGACAAAAGGAGACGTGGTGTAATATCCTAAACTTTTATTGACTCTTGAGAAAGAAAGAACTAGAAAAGATTATATAATCTGTGTTAAGTTAATGAAAGAAACTTTGGAGTCTTATTATCACCTAATATATTTAGAGCAGCTGACATTAATTTTGGATATACTATACTTAAAAGGACACATGCCATCTATGAAAAGAAGACTTCGAGAGCATTAAAATGGTCCTCATTTGTTTTGCAACTCCCTTTGTCTATCATTGCTTAGCTTAAGAGATCTCACAAAATTGCAGCAGTGGAATTTGCTTCAGGCCACGAGTGAATTCTGTGTGCTCTAAGTCACTACATGGTATGTCAAATGTTAACTAGACAGTGAAATAAACCAGAGCTGGCTTTAGAAAATAGACGAGTATTGATTTTCTTTTCACTTTTTATTTATTAAAATGCTATAGAGGAAACAGATAAACTTTCTTGGCTCAATATTTAGGACCACTTTCCTTCTCTTAACTGGGAAAAGCAAGTGCCTTCAAAGGTGAATCACAAACCTGTTTTCAGTTATCCTTGGAGTAAGCAGCTTTTTCCCAACTCTAATGGGCTCCTCACAGTAATGCTATTGGTAGATATATTTATTTTTTCATCGGTTATATCTTGACGGAAATAGTGAAACTTTTTCTGTTTCATAAAGAAACTTAAGAAGCGTAAAAGATGAGAAAAATCCAGACTAAAAGTAACATAGACACACTTTGCATAAAGCAGACTGTCACTGTGCTTCGACATCTGCTGAACCTGTGGTTACAAGAAAAGAAATAAAAACACTTAAGCGGTATTGTGTGTGTGTGTACACGTGTGTGCAAAAGCAAATGGGAATGAGATTAGAATTGGAAAAGACCAAACCCTTTAGTTACTCTGAAGGATTAAAATCATAGGAGCCACCATTAAAGTCTGTCTTTGGGAATAGATGATAACATGAGAAGAATTCTCATTCATGTGCTTTGTGAAGAATAGAAAAGAAGACAATATGATTCTAGTTGATTAACAACATATGCTTATGTTCTTTACTTTTTGTTTTTCCCCAATTTTTCTACATCAAGTGAGAATTTTTGTAAGTGTAAGAATAAAATTTCTTGAAGTGAAATAAATAAATAAGCTCAAAACCTCAAAGCATATAGACACTTGAGAAGCAGTAAATCAAATGGATATTTAATTTAAATTTTCACTTAGTATAACATTCGTTCTCTTCTAAATAAAACATTAAAATTATAAAGACCATGTTCTACACTTCTTTCCTGTCTTTCTGGTTTTCAGAGTACAGAGAATTATACTGTTTTCTATCATTTATCTCTTCAATGCAATATCTTCTGAAACCACTTCCTATAATATGTAGCAATCCTATCACATAATCATGCAGAACCCAAGACACCCATGCTTGTTGTTTAAAGCTAATTTCCTTGAGCTTCCAGGGAGGAATTGCTACTGACTACTTTCATTAGGAAACTATTGACCCCTCTCCAGTGCAGCGTCTTGAGAAGACATTCACTAACTATGCCCATATTTCATCTTTTGAATATCAAAGTGCAATAGGCATGCTAAAGGATATGGCTTATTTAATCCAAAATTAAAAATTTATAGGGAATATTACCTAAAGTAAATTATTTCATATATTTAGAAGAATAGCTGCTTTCCCAGTGTTCGGCATCCATATAGTTGAGGCCTAAATTAGGTGAACCCACATACACAAGTGCAGACATAATGGTCTGCATGATATTTCCAATGTTATATCCAGTCTGCCCTCCACAACCACATACACAAAAGCCATGTTTGTCAAACAGGAAACATTTGCTTTACCAGGTACCATTGATTGCAAAAAGATTTATCAATCCTTACTCTCACTTTGTTAGTCTATGAAACTGAGAAATAATCAAAAACATTTTATGAAATTAAACATCTTGACTTTCCATTTTTTCAGCCTTGTTTGGGTAATACATTCTAATATATTTTTATTAAAAATTAGTATTCATTTCATATTCAAAAGTATATCTGAGCCCTGGTTAGTGTGGCTCAGTGGATTGAGTGCTGGCCTGCAAACCAAAGGGTCGCTGGTTTGATTCCCAGTGAGGGCACACGCCTGGGTTGTAGACCAGGTCCCCAGTGTGGGGCACATGAGAGACAACCACACATTGATGTTTCTCTCCCTTTCTTTCTCCCTCCCATCCCCCCCATAAATAAATAAATATATATGAGAAATAAACAAACAAACAAATATGTATCTGAGAAATCTTCCAGTAAAAGTAGACATAAGGCACAGCACTTAAAATCAAGCTGAACTAATGTGTTGTTGGTAGTTTGTGAATACAGGGGAGAATTTCTTGCTCTTCTTCTAGACAAAGTACCCCCAAATCATTCTGTAGTGCTCAGAGGATGCAAATATGACACTATAACATCTGAATACAATCTAGATAACTCTATAGTTCAGTGTAAGAAGTAGAGTCTAACTCTAGACTCTTGGGAAGCTATACTAACACATGAGAGGAAAGTACCAAAAAAAGAAATAACAGGATTCTGCCAGCACTCTAAAAGCTGATTTTTATAAAACCAGATCTATCTCAAATTCAACCATTTCCTATAGAACCCTCTGCTACTCACAGGGTGCATGTGTGTCATGATGTTTTGCCTGTCCCATCATAATCGTCTCCTCACAGTTCTCCCTACTTTGACTTGAAACTCTTATAACATGACTATCCCCCAACACCACACTGATCTTCTTAACACACAAATGAACACATGCCATAGCACTATTACCATGTCCTAGAATGCTGACACTAGCTTCCTGTCCTTACTTGCTACCATTCTCTCCCTCCTCAACTCTGCTCCAGCCACTCAGGCTTTCTGGTGTTCCTCTAACATCACCAAAGTATCTCTTGTGTCAGGATTGTTTGAGGGCTGACAGCTGAAACATTCTCTTTCTACTCTGCTCTCTCAGCTCATGTAAGACACCTCTCTACTGTCACATCCCCGGAGAAGCCTTTCCTGACTGTTCTCTGTCTCTGTATTTACTACTTCATTCTCCTTCATGGTCTTGCTCTTTACCAGATGTCATGAAAATGTTGATTCATTAATATGATTTTTTTTCTAACTCCTCCTTTCAGGTTGCCTCAAAGTGTTTGTTTCATCCTCAGCATTACCACAGTGACTGGCACATAATAGGTGCTCAACACATGATTAATAATAAATAAGTGAAGAGACCTCCAGTTCATGGGAAATAAACTACTTTACTGTTAGACTATGGGCTAGAGAATGAAAGGCACCGACCTATTTTACAAAAGTGGAGAAAGGGTGGAATACTTCCATTAACCCCATTTTGGTTGTTGAACTATGTTAAGTTTAAAACAGAGGGCAAGAGTAAACATGTTCCATCTTGGTTGGTGAAGCAATTCTTAATAAATAGAGTTGTTTTCATGACAATCTCTAATTGAATCACCTACATTCTTTTTGGCCTCCAACAGTCATCTTTCAGTAAATCTGAACAATGAGTCTGCCTTACCCTTCAATTATACAATAAGCAGGTCTATATCCCAACACACAGTAGGGCAGTGTGCACTCTGACATGAAGGAAAGAGGATGGGGATATCAATGCAACATCCCTCAAAGTACTGATGTCAGTAAGTTAGGAAAACGTCCCAAGAAACAAGGGAAAATAATATTTCAACACGGACCTGTCCTCACATTTGCAGGGCTCAGGACAAGTGTGCAAATAAATACCATATGTCTAAATAATTCAAGGTTATTAATCAAGCTAACAAACTATTAAATGAAATATTTGTTATCATCTGATTTTGACAAATACACCTCCCAGAGATTTATCATGTGGTTAAGTTCCAAATTATCATTCTTTAAGTGCTCTGAGTTCCATGGTGAGTTCCTCGGGCCGTGGGAAGAGCTGAAACATTCTTTCACCCCCAGATCCCTTAGTTGCCAGAAGTGGCCTTATGGGCACCTCCATGGCCGTGGCTATTCTCCTGCGGAAGTTCTGTCCATACCCCTTATAGACAGTTGTCCCTTGGCCACCCATTGGACCTCAGGATTTACACAGTAACCCTCCACTGTGTAAACCTTTACACAAGGTTTACCCTCTAGAGGACAGACTGAGGGAACTGGTAGGTGCTGGCCCTAGAATCAAGCTAGAGCCATTGAAGCAGAGAATTCTGGGCCACTGGCTCCCATGGCGTAGGAGGCTAGTGAGGAGAGGCACCGCTGGAGGGGGCCAGACTGGGGATCTCAGGAGTGCAAGGCCCAGGGCAGCAAGCCCTCTTGCCCAGGCCTAAGTGTCACACGGTGCAGGGCCAGGCACAATCTTTCTACACAGTAGTTAAAGAAGAAAGCCAAAGGAGTGTAAAAATCAAACACAGTGCACGGGTTGTGTAAAGTATACACAAACTTTTAGAAACAAATCCTATTAATTCTCAGGAAGTTAATGTCATGAAGCTAAGTTACAATAATATAATAGGTTGAATTGTGACACTGAATAGTTAGATCAACACATCAAAGATGAAATAGCAGAACTGAAATGGAAAACACCAAAGACTGGAGTAACACACTCTGAAAATACATGAGAGGCTGGGGGTAGACTTTTTTGTCACATTTGTCTTTGCCTAGTAGCTTGTCACATAGATGATTCTTAATAAATGTTTGGGTAAAAAGTAGATGAACAAATAAAAAGTTAAATTAGGAAAAAGGAGAGAGAAGGTGGCAAATGGTGTATTTCAGGGTTCTGAATCAACATAAAATGAATTACAATTGGTTATTAGGACATAATTGAAGAAACTATTTTAAAACTTAGATAAAATTAGTAAAAAAAACAGTTATCAAAGGGCTTTCTCTTAAGATTTTTAATTACATCGAAAAATAAATTTTCTACTCTACCAAAGGGGGTGAAAAACAACAATGGATTACTTTAAAATAGACCATTACCCAAAAATATGTAGATAGTCTTTCTGCAACAAAGAATAACAGAACAATAGTAGGAAAGCAAAAATGATTGTTATAAATACAACACACTAATCTGAAATCCAAGTATAAAATATGAGTCCTCACTACTTAATATTATTTTATATTTTATTATTTGCAATATAAAATTATAATATATTATTTAATATTTATTATAAAATGTTTTTAGATGAAGGAAATAGACATAAAAGATATTTGGTTGATTCATTCATTTTCATTAGTGTCCTTGATGTGCGTATCTTTTTTAAATTTGCCCTTGAGGCATAGATACATCTCGTATATGTATGTACACACACACACACACACACACACACATGCATCCCCACATAAACACACTTTTTTGCTGTGAAATCTGTGTGTTCCATATTTTGTATTGTTGAACTATAAGGTGATTCATAGTTTCTGCTCTAAAAAGAAGAATATCTGGTATTAGAGACTAAAAAAAATGGATCGTATTTAAATATTAAAATTATTCCCATGTTTTTATGAAAAATTAGATATGCTGGTATATCATTGTTTATGTTGGTTTAAAACAGAGTTGGTTTGAGAACCAACAATCAATTTTTTACCTTTAAAAAACAGTGTTTTTATATTTTTATTATAACTAGATTATAATATATCATTTTGAATCAAATTACAGTCTTTTGACATTAGATTAAACTGAACAGGAAATAAGTACAGTTTGAAATTACATAGGATTTTCCTTGATTAAGTATTTTCAAATTACTTTTAAGAATAAGTAATGTTGCTGTCCACAATATACCATACATCCTTTTACTACTTTCCTGTTAGAAATTCAAATTTGATCATTTAAGATGTAAGCATTTCTCTCAACAATACAGCTTCACCTTACAATCGGGGAGAGGGCCAGCCTAGCCCAAGGGTATCTCCGGGGCACAGCTGCTTTGGTTTACCTGCCTTTCGCCTGGCGTTTTCAGCCAGGGCCAATGAAGTGCTAACATCCTCCTTTACTTGTAGACAGACCCTAATCTGAAGAATTGTTTAACATGAGACACTATTTATACTAGCAAATCACTATTCAGTAATATTCAAGGAACATAATAAGTTGTTTGATTATATTTTGGAATGTAGTAGCACTGAGGGAAAAAAATCAAACAGCTATGACAAAAAGAGCAGGCAAGGAGGCTTTACTATGGGGAAGGTTGCATTTAATATTTTTTATTTTAAAATCTCACTTTTCAATTTTCTGCTTTATAATGAATTACAGCAAATTACTTCCCATCAACACTGATAAAAAGGGCTGTCCAACCGCTCAACATTTGCTCTACTAATTGAATGATCAATTATTCAAATAAATGAGTCTCCCTATCACGCTCCAAGAGAGTCTGGGTCGCTGTTCCAGCCACAGATATAACACAGTGCGGAGCAGTAAAGAGACCCAATCTTGATAGAATTCTAAACTGTTGAGAGAAAAATCCCTCTAACTGGGCTAAGGTTTATAGCAACTAGGAAACTGCTTTGGCATCTCATGGATTCTGACCCTTTCTGAGACTGCTAACCTCACCTTCTCATAGTCTCTTTTGTTGATTCATTGCCAAGTATCACTGTGTTCTGTAAGAACACACATTTTGTTAGGTAATGGGTTTTAATGATTAGTCTAAATGTACTGCTTCCTTGCCAGCGAAGAAAGACCTCTCCCTAAGTTATCTTAGTCCCAAGAGTCATTGCTGGGGAGTGAGGGTCGGGGCGGTGGCGGGGGAGTTCTCAGCTGACAGATGGCAAATGTGTTCTTCATTCACGCCCTACATTTAGATGGATTAATAGTGGCTGAAGGTCACTCTGTGGATCTGCTCTTTTAAAGGCAAAATAACTTTAAAAGACTCAGGCTGCACGTGTAAGCAGTTATTACCTAATGTTTGTAGTATTCAGGATTCCTTCTCCGTAAGTGACTAGCTTTAAATATACATACATGCATCCAAGCAAGAAGGGGACGCCCTGTGGGATGGGGTTTCCTCTCATAATTATGTTCACACACGGAGTCTGGACACAGTCGTGTTTTCAATAATTCTCACCCCTGTCTTACCTTACACAGAAACCTATATTCTTTCCTTTCACTGCCTTTGCCCATATCTAAAAGCCACCAAGTTCATAGAAACTCAAGGTTTAGTAGTGTATGTAGGGAGAGGCCTAACTTTCACCGTCAGGTCATGCTCTTCTCTGAAATAAGAATATTGGAATGACAATGAAAATTATAGTTTTGAGAATTCATATTAGTTTGCAACCGAATTGTCCAAATAAAAGGTATATGGTAAATGCAAAGTGTAACCTACTTTCAGAATAGAAACTAAAACTCAGATTCTCAATAGAAATATAATCTATGAATGCGAGGAGCATGTAATAAACTGGGAGGAACTTTATCTCAGGCCAGATTCAAGTGATTACTGATAAAAGTCTATGTAACTGTAACAATTTTTGGTACCCTAAGATTATTACGGCTGATGACCATTTCAGGAGCTAAAAAAAAAGAGTCTGATATATAGCCTGTACGAATAGGGCTTATGCAAATACCAGTTAGTAATGGCTTCCTGTAGAGACTGTGTGAGGGATCTCTAGAATATGAGCATTTTAGAGTTGGGGACTTTGTCCCAGTACCTACCAGTGTGTGGCATATCATAGGTCTCCCATAAGTTTTAATGGATGAATGAATGAATGGCCCCATGTAGCCATGACTATTTCAAACTGCATTTATTTGTCCTTTCACAGGAAATTTGAGGGAAAGCCTGTGATTTTAAAATTGTAATTAAGTTAAAACTACAACTCCCAAAACTTTACATTTGTGACTTCCTATGAACATAAAACACAATAATTGAGGGTTATTTAAGATTACATAAAAGTAGTTGACTTACTGAATTTGTGTTATGTTTCTAGAGAAAACACCAAGTTCTTGGAAAAAACTTACAAAATTACCTAATATTTTACTGGTATTTTTGTCTTAAGACTTAACCTGATGGGCCACATGATAAGCTTCTTGGTTTGAAAACTCAAAATTATTACTTGTTTTGAAAGCAGGAATTAAATATTGAGGACAGTTTATTGGTTCTGATGTACATAATTTAAAAACTATTGGTGAATAAGGGAAAAAGGATAACCAAGGAGTAGAGAGACAAATAGAGAAACAGTCTGATCAATAATAAATAGGATACTAAGAAACACCCCAGAGACGACATGCCTCCAAGTTCACTTAAGTCTTAACGTACTTTACATTTCAAATCATATCTCACGGAACAAGTGATAGGATTACACTGCTAAATCCATAAGCATTGATTTTTGTCTCAGTCACAGATGCATGCTGTGCACTATTGGAAAATTTGCTAAAAGAGGTTTATGCCATATAGTGACTACCACATAGCAAGCATTATTTGTATAAACTTGCTGGAATCTTTAATAAACAATTATCTAAGCTTTAGAAAACATAAACAACATTATATTATGTGAACTCCTCTCTGAACGTGTTCATGGATCTTCCCCATTTCAACCATTTTTCATCATTGCAGAGGCCTTCCAATTCCCCAAGCAGAGTATCCTGCTTTCTAAAAATCACAGCACATGTGTGTGAGCTTTCAAAGTGTTTTTAGGAAATATCCCCAGTGGACTCTGGAGAGCTTGCCTTCCGGTCAGAGAAAGAAGAAGCGCTCAAATGGGCTATTATTTTCACTGATAGGTTGACCCCACTCCTTGTGGAATTTGGATTTAGTTTCACATGATTTAGTTTCACATGGTAGGAGATCAGTGCTCTGCAGCCATCAGAGTCACAAGGACTTGGCACTTTTGAGGCAAGATAAGGAAGGGATCTGGGCAGGCAGTCGCCTGAAAGAAGGAGGTGACAAGATGGCGGTGCTGCCTCATGGCTTTGCCGGTCCTGTCAGCTCGTCCTAGAGAAGGTGGTCAGATTGGGCCAGTGGGTGTGCAAGAGCCGCGAGTAGTTGCTGAAGAGCTGTACATCACAGCGTTCCTTGCATTTGTCACGTTGCTACACTACTCTTCACTACTAGGAAACTTTCTAAAACATCTCTGTTAAAGTTTCTGTTTTATAAAGTCTTTTGTTCCTTACTTTATTTTCATGGACTCTGTGTTGATTTAATTCTCTTTGTTGGTGAGCAATCATATTTTGTCCCATTTTCTCATGCCCCAAATTCTGTTTTAGCTATATCCTCATATCTACTTTTTTTTCACGTACTTTAAGCATTATCTTAATTATTATTTTGATTTTAATGTTTAAGAAAATATGGGACATTTAAAATTATTTAAAAATAAAACTAAGATTATCAATTTGCATTTATGTTTCAATAACATACTCAAATTGGGATAGAATATAAATAATATATTATAAAGAACACCAGTTTGCTACTATAATTTGTGTTACAAATTACTATTTTCCTTAGGTCTAAGAACTTTATATTCCCTATGTGGCCATCTTTAACATAACTTCTTAAAATCAGTCATTTACAAAACATAAACAAAAACAAGCAAACAAACCCTGCAACTGAATCCCCAGATTTGTTGTGATGCTCTCTTCCTCCCGTTTCTTTCCATGTGTGACAAGCAACTTCTTTTTGTGAATATCCTGGAGTAAGACCACACTATTTTCTCAGAATTCATTAAATGGTCATGTCTGATTTCTATGATTAGGCATTTGGAGTCAGATTTTGCATGTAGCTAATAGCACTGTGCCCACCTTAATTAACTTAATCTCAGTAAAGAAAGGATCTTTCTTCTAGGAGCCACGTGAGCAGTGAAATGTTAAAGTTCATGCTTTGTTCAATTTTACCATGCCAATTTAAAACCTGCATTTACTAATTATGTATGCAACTTACACTAGAGAGGATTTTCCTCCATATCATAAGAAAATAAGGTCCTTAGCATTTTAATTTTTAAAAAATTCTAATACCCAATATCATCACTATTTATATATACTGTGTATATTCTTAAAATCTTTTTATTTTAGAATCATGTTTTTAAAAAAATTTACTATTCTATCATCAGATAACAAGAAACAACTTGAACTTGTTATAGGCTCACAAGGAGATGTATGCTTTGTTTCTGAGTATGAATACTCATAACTATTGAACATCACAGTGCCTCTAGGAGGGTCCCTTTGAATAGCTGTGCTGTGGAGCTGGTTGTGTTGACTGTATGTTTCTGTGAAATTATTCATGACTGCGAAGAATGACTTGAAGTTCACAGTGCGTCTATTGTGAAAGAAAATGTGCACATGTGTGTGCGTACTTGATGCTAGACGAAAATGGACATGGAAGGAGTGACTACTCGTTCTTTAATCTCCTTACTTTATATTTTCAGATGAACATGTCTTTTTTAGCTTTGCCGAAAAAACCCCAAACAAACAAAAAAACAAGAAATACACCACCACCCTATATCCCTGTCTGTGAGACAGTAATCTTGATTAGAATTAACTTTAACAAAAAATAATTAAAATTTAAAAGATGTGTTTAAAGCTTAGATATTAGAAGATCAAATTAAACTGTACAACTTATTTGATACTAACATTCTGAGTGTTTTACTGTCAATGATGGAGAGTTGGAAATGCCACATAAAATATTGCATATGAAATGGTTGTCTCTTATCTAAGATTTTGCTTTCTAACAGTGGTTCAAAAATATTAAATGGAAAATTTCAGAAATAAAAAATTCACAAGTTTTAAATTGTGTGCCATTCTGAGTAGTGTGATGAAACCCGTATGTTTCCTCCTTGTCCTGTCGAGTTGTTAATTACCCTTTTGGCCAGCACACCTACTGCCCCTTAGTCACTTAGTGACCATCCCGTTTATCAGATCGGCTGTCCAATATCACAGTCCTTGTATTCAAGTGACCTTTATTTTACTTTATAATGGCCCCAAAGCACAAAAGCAACCCTGGCTAGTATGGCTCAGTGGACTGAGCACCAGCCTGTGAACTGAAATGTCCCTGGTTCAATTCCCAGTCAGGGCACATTCTGGGTTGCAGGCCAGGTCCCTAGTTGGGGGCAAGTCAGAAAAACCTGCTCAATGTTTCTCTTACACATTGATATTTCTCTCTGTCCCTTCCCCTCCTTCTAAAAAAATAAATGAATAAACAAGTCTTTAAAAAATAAAGTGAAAAAGTGAATGTTCTCAATTTACGGAAAGAAAACCGCATACTGAGGTTCTAAGATCTACTGTAAGAGTGGATCTTCTATCTATGAAATTGTAAAGAAAAAGAAATTCATGCTAGTTTTCTGAGAGATTGCATTCACATAACTTGTATACAATATGTTGCTACAATTTTTCTACTTTATTATTAGTTATTGTTGTTAATCTCTTAACTATGCCTAATTTATAAATTAGACTTTATTATAGGTTTGTATGTATGGAAAAAACATAGTATGTATAGGAATTGGTACTATACGAGGTTTCTGGCATCCCCCGGGGGTCCTGAACATACCCTCTGTGAAAAGGGAGTACTGTTAACTTGTTAACCATCTACATTACAATCTAAGTGCCTAGATATTAAGAAAAAACCTGCAACACTTTTAAATAAAAACTGTAGATTTATAAGGCTATTAGGATTATCAAACAATGGGATGGGAGCTTCTCATGGTGGTATGATATCAGTTTAACAGTGATTGGCTGTTGACCATAACATACCTGGGATGCAGGTGTGAGTGCATGTGTGTGTGAGACAGAGGCAGCTGCTCGCTGTCAGAGTGTGGCTAGAAGAAAAGAGCAAATTCCAAAACTCAGGATTACCAAAGCAACCACCTGCAAATTTAGAATCCCCAGACAAAGCTGAGTGAAAATGTGATTTCCATGTTTCACAGGCAATCTGCAATTTATGGTGATGAGAGAGTTCAGGTGAGGAATTGCCTGTTTCAAAGTCCAGTGTCAGCACTTGGCAAATGTGAATTCCTTTTTAACAGTGTCATCATCTCTGACCTGCAGGAATATATCCAGGTTTTGTGGGACCTTAAGCTTAAAGAATTTGAGAAACATCACTAAGAAAAGTTTCCAAAATCATATATATACATTTCAATACAAATTAAATACTTTATTTAGAATGAGAGAGAAATTTATAACAAAATAAAAATTGGAAAAGTGACAAATGCCATAAACATCACAAAACTCAGAAAAGTATCATTTTTTTCTTCCTAGGTAACTGCTTGTAACACTTCTATAATATCATACTTTTTTCCCTCACATTTGTCTTGTTACTCTACTCTTTGCTGGCCTTTCCATGTGACAAAGGTTTTGTATTGAATATGTATGAATCTGACTTGTCTCATTTTGCTAAGTTATAACATTTTGTAATTTCAAGCCTGCAGTCCATTGTCTTGGTCTTCGAAACATTTCCCAAAACCACTTAACTTTGGTTTCTTACTCTTAAGCACAGGAGCTTGATCCTACTTTTGCTGGGCACAGCCCTGATCAGGTCAGCACACCTGCTGCAGCGAATCACTCCTCTCGGGTGGTATCACCACTAGCTTCTCCTCGTCACAGCTTTGCTATCTCTGCTGACTCCACTTTCCTTAAAGCAAGCTGGGACTCGGAGTGGGGATCAGGAACCTGAAGTGGTTTTTGTTTTGTTTTGTTTTGTTTTGTTTTGTTTTGTTTTGTTATTAAGCAGAACATAGGTGAATGCTGTGGGGGATGGAAAATAACTCTGTGTAATTTTCTTAATATGAAGTAACATACAAAGGTCACATTAAAAAGTGTTCTCCCAATTTGGGAATTGAAAGCATCTTTATTCCTGTCCAATCTTGTAGCACTTCGTGGCTCACTATTTCAGATAAACTTCCATACAAAAACATAACGTACACATTCTCCAAAGATCTTTTTCCTCTGAACTCACGATCATCATCTTGCATATTTGATTACTTCTAGTATCCTGCATGAGAGACAATTTAGAACTATCATGTATCATTTTGCATAAATCAATCTTTTGGGAGCCGATAATGGCTTAGCTTTTAATCATGCTTATTAATACATGAGCAAGTTGGCACTCAAAAGGAATTTATACGGCATGGGTGACCCATCCCCTAATCTGGGTAAGTCCCAGGCGGAGAAATCCATTGTGGCCTGTGTCCCCTTTTGGCAATGAGATAAATAGCCTTGCCATCATTTGATTCTAAATTGATTCTCCTACTTAGCCACGGCTTTATCAATGCTTGGCTGAATGGAAAGCTGGAAGTGAGTGACTTCCTCAGGGTGCACTGCTTTTGATGGGTTAGCTGTCAAACGCTCCATTGTCCAAATTACACCACTACTGTAGATTTCCTGCTAAGAAACAATTTACTGTAGCATCGGGCTATCAGTCTTGTGGGTTGTGTTAGTTTTGGGGTATCGAAATCTGATTAACTTACTGCAGATACACAGCAGTTCTCACTGTTGCTTTTCCTAAATTTCCATTCCCTGTATTGTTAGCAGGATAACAAAGCTCTATACAGGAAATGTCCTAGAATAAAACAGTAAGCACGACTGCCAAAGTTTGATGCATTATGAAAGCTGGAGATAAGTGTGAAAATAATGAATAAAAGAAGGAAAAGAAGATGAAGAAGCTACATCATCAACACTTTCTCATATTTTTCTTCTGCCAGCAAAGGACACATCTATTATCTGCTATATATTTACTTCTAGTCAGACATATTTTCCAAACTGATAAACAGTTATAGAGGATAAGCACTCCAAACTGTATATCTATGGGTTTTCTTTATTATTGTTAAATGCATACAAATAGTGGGATATTACAAACAAATTTCCTCTGGTGATTTAATGTTTTCTCTTTTTAGAAAACTATTTCTGTAATAGCCATCATCGAGATTCCTGTGTTAGTGAGTACAGACCCAGTGGTCACTATACTGACTCCACACAGTAGCTTCATGATGCGTCTGTTTACCTTTTCCTAACTGCTTATGCATATAAATACTTAAGAACCAGGTAGCGAGAAGATTTCTGTGACAAGGAAAACGCCAGACTGCTTACTCTTCATTCAATGTGAGGGAGTCAGGGACTGGAGTCAGCATGACCATTGCATTCAGGACGGGACCAGAACTCAGTCCTAATGTTGCCTTTGTGGTAGATAATACTGATGTCCACATTTGCTAACTTAATTGAAGCACGACAAGTAGCTTTCATATAAACTTTGCAGTTTTTTGATAAGCCAGCCGTGGACATTCTCATTACACTGGCAAATAACTGTGCTCATAACCTTTTTGTCTTAATTCTCAGTAAGAACCACTGGTTTCCACTTCACATCAGGATACTTAAGTTTGGCTCTGTCATCTTACATTTCAAAATGAGGTCTAAGTTCTTCTGAAACATGAATTTACTTTAGTTCCCTAAACATTTCGTAAATAGCACTGATTTATTTACTTAATAAAATGTCATTTATTAAATAAGTGGCATAGTGTTGAAAATTATTTAATCTAAAAGACAATTTTAGTTATTCTAAAACAGTATGCTTCAAATTCAAATACATTCTTCTATATAAATATAACTAATTATATTTTAGTAACTTAAATATATACGTAACATATATATGTATATATGTATATGTAGACATATATACAGTTGACCCTTGAACAACACAGATTTGAACTACACAGGTCCACCTACACACAGATTTTTTTCAATAAATGCTGGAAATGTATCCTCTCCCCGGGTGATTTCCTTAATAAAATTTTCCCTTTTCTAGCTTACTTTATTATAAGAACACAGTATATAATACACATAACATACAAACTGTGTGTTAATTGACTATGTTGCTGGTAGAGCTCAACAGTAGGCTGTTAGTAAAGTTTGAGAAAGTTGACAGTTGGACAGTGATTTTCTATTGTGTAGGGGTAGATGCTCCAAACCCCTGTTGGTCAAGGGTCAACAGAAAACACACACACACACACACACACACACACACACACACACACACACACATCCATCCTTGCTTTATATAAAACCTTGTCAATTTCATGGGTAAGAAAATAACTGAATACTGTTCCAACATTAAGACCATCTCTTCTTACTTTTTGAAAAAATCATCTTCATGTGGGAAATACTATTGAGTAATGATTATACAGGGTAAGCAGAGTAAAAATAGGTTTTGAGTTAATAAAGCTATTGCAATAACCAGAAACTATGTCTCTTTCCATACAAAAAAACTATAAACCTACTTTTGCCCACCCATGTATATTAGGTTCTGTGCTTGTTCTTGCAAATAAATACAATGTGCTTATGGATACTCTTTGTTCTTAAGGAGTTCACAGTATAATGGAGAGAGAGAGAGTTTGAAAAGTAATTACAAATACAAGAAGAACAGAAGTGTAGAGCAAAAAAGAACAAGTTGTGCTTGCAAGGGAAGATTCAGAGGAAATATGTATTAGCAGAACCTTGAAAGACGTCTGGTTAGGGAGACAAGTGGGTAAAGGGCACTTCATACACTTGCCGTGTTGCAGAAGCAGGCCCCAACCGAGCCACTGTGAAAAAGCACCAGAAAACTGGTAGGGCTGGAACACTGGCCTCATGTCCATGATGTGGATAAAAGCCTCGGAATTAATAGGGCCTGACAGATGGAATCAGAACTTTGAATGACATTTTGGCAAGATGCCATTAAATAATTTTTCAGGGGAGATGACAGGTCCAGATTTCCATTTTAAAATAATTGCTCTGGTGGCTGTGTAGAAGAGGGACTCAAAGGGGTAGAAGACAGAAAGGGGATTAAATGTTCAGAAGACTATTGCAAATCTGGAGAGAGATTTTGGAAGCCTGTACCAAACAGTGGCTTTGGAGAAGATGAGAAACAATATTTAAAAGATCCTTAATGGCTGAACTGAGTTTAGACCTTTGCTTACAGGTACTGGAGGAAAGAGATGAAGTGTCTGGCTTGGCTGATTGGTGCTACCAATAAGCTAAACAGAATGTATGAAAAGGGCAGTTTTAAAAGGGAAAAGAAAGATGAGTTTCTTCACATTGCATTTGTGCTCAGAGGGAGGTTCGGAGCCCATTAGGTAGTGGCAGTGGAAGATCTCCCGGAGTAAAGAGAAATGTCTTTGGATGCTGGAGCAATTATGTGCTCCTTGTTCATAATGTCTGTTCTCTTGGTGCTTTGTAGACTCTAAATTAAAGGCAGAAAAACTTCCATGCTCTTAAAGACTTCGTTTTATTTCAGACATGCTCTGAAAACACAATTGTGCTGTTCTTGATTTTCTCTTATTGAGTAGATTAGTTGGATTGCTCATATCTATAAAAACTGCAGATTACCATATGCAGAAAGATAGAACTATTAATGTTGTACTGCTCAATTTCATTTGGTCCTTATAAAAATTTATATTTTCATTAGAATTCATTTTTATCATCACCAAACAAGTAAGAACTAAAGCCAAATAACTTTGAACGATGCTTCTTAGAACTATAGAGCATCCACAGATGAATTTTAACAGCACTGTGGTTTATTCTATGGCACTGACATTAAAAGCGACAGAAGTGTCCATTGCTATCAAGGGATGTTTTTTACATTCAGAGGAAACAGAAAGTGCTTATAAACTTGACGATCTTCATATTCTCACAACAAAATTATCATGCTTGCTGATGGCTACCCTCATTTATCTCCAGTCTGGCCAGTGACTGCAGGTTCAGCCCTGTGATGACAGCTGCTGGTAGACAGCCTACCTACCCAGAGGCCTCTTAGGACCTCTGATTGCACAGGTTGAAGAAATGTACCTCCCTCACCTTGTTTTCACTTGATACCTTTTTGAGCTGTACTATGTCCAGAATTCTTTTCTTTGGACATATTTTAGTAATTACCTGAGAAAAATCAGGCTATATTAAGATGACAATTTTTGCATAAATCAGAACCTAGAAGTTGCTCAGGGGCTTAAACAGATTTATTCAAAATGGAAACATCAAAAGCCTCAGTCTTCTCCAGAGGACATTTAATGTTTTCTCTATGTAAATTCTGTTAAAGGCGCTGGTATTATTGCTGGTACCTATTCTGAAACTTGCCCCAACTCATTTCTAATCATCTATCACAGTTTGCAGTGTCTCTCCTTATCATTTTTCCAATGCCTCTCCTGTCTGTTTCTTCATTCCCCCATAGCTCACTCTCGTATTAGAACCATTTCTAACTGGTCCCTGGGACTACTGTTAGGTTCACATATACTTTCTACATATCCTGTTGGCTAAACATTCACATCTCCTTGTTTTTTCTAGTCTTATCTTTTTCTTTATGAAAATACTGATCTTTGGATGCACTCAAATAGTTCTTTCTTCTGATCCCAGTTTGAACATGAGTGAATACCTTTGATCATTCCACTGTCTCCATCTAACACATGTTCTCCCTAACACATACAGACAAACTTTGCTTTGGCTGTGGTTTGGCTGCTGGTTTCTCTTGGGGCCAGAATATTGATAGCAGGAGACACTGTGGCCATGTCATCACTTTGTTGGGAAGAGTGAATGCTAGGGCTGTTCTCACTTCCCAAGAAAAGACACTTGTCTTATGATCCTCTTATGCTTAATTTAATGTAGTAAAGTGTTGTTTTCTCCATGAGAATGAATGTTCTTGTGGATCTTAATGGATGTTCATATGGGTTATAATCTAAAATTAGAAACTTATACAATATATCAACAAAATCCAAAAATATTATCAAGGCTTAGACATTTATAGCAACAGCTAACCTATAGTCTGGCTTTCCAGAAACACTTCTCCTTCAGTCTCACATAAGTAAAATGCAAGATTTTAAAATAGTGATTAAAATATGGGAGAAAAAAATATATTCTAACTCACAAAGAAATAATATTTTTAAAAACACATTCATGTTTTATGTGACACAGTACCCTATTTAAGTTTAATACTTTAAGAATAAGCAGCCATACCTCAAATTAAATATCCTGTTTCACATTTAAAATATAAAAAACCAAGTGCTCTGAAATTCCACCCAGATGCAATGCTAACAATTCAACATTAATGGTTTTAAAGACAATGCCAAATGCATTCTAAAACCCCACGTGTCTGCCATTGCTGACCTGACTATGAACTGTGGTAATCAATCCTGTCAAAGAGCAGAAAATATTTTTTTTGCCTGTGATAATGCATCTTAAACACGAGTTCAGGGGAGACTTTCACGTGAGCTGACAGAAACCTCCTCCCTAAAATATTTTTACTTGTAATAACCCGATTATCTCAATGAGTTTGCTGTTCCGTAGAAACTGCCTAAATGATTGACTGCTCCCCAAAAGTATAGGAATGGTTTCCAAGCTATGTTTTCAAGGCAGTTAGGCAGATAAGCAAAGCCCATAAGAATTCTGTTCAAGAGATGGATGGTTCTACATTTGTTCCAGAAAGATATTTTTCATGTTCATTGAATAAGCACATTGGTTTTAACATTAAAAACTGCCTAACAGTGATGATCTATTTTTATGCAAACACTATAAACATTACACATGCCACATTAATAATAATACAGAAAAGGGTTCTGAAGAATAGGAATCCAGGAATGTGAAAGATGATGTAAATTAAAACACAGCCAACAACAACAATAGTAGGATAGCAAAAAGGAACAGTAATTTACCAATCCAGCACTACATAAAACTAGCGAATGTACTTCATGATGTTTATCTTTGCTATAATTTTCAGAACATAAAGCCATACCTTGATTAAAAGTCTGGTCTATTATTCATAAAATAATTTTAGAGAATTTGTTTACAAAGTCTTGCTTCAAAACAGTGCACAGTAGAATAGGTAGACAAAACAAAATTTTCACAGTGAAACTGATAAATCATGTTGCCTTTTGAGAAAAACCCTTGCACACTCATTAAACAATGACAACCACAAAACAAAACTGAGTCTCTCCACTTTGACCCCCCACTCTTTACTTAACCATGGGCAAGAACAGTAGTTGCTTTTCCTCTCAACCTTTGGAGATGGGTTTAAAGTGTGATGATGCCTACAGTTCAAGCAGTCTTGTATAATAATAATTAATATTTTAAGTATCTATACTTGGCCAGGCACAGGGCTGAAGGTATATACTCATTTAATTCTTTAGCAACCCAATTAATTATATCTTATTCTGATTTCCATTCTAGAATGAGGAAACTAAGGCTTGGCAAGGTGAAGTAGCTTTGCACAAATCCATGACATTTATAAATGGTAAAATCATGATACAAACACAGTCAGTCTGACTCCAGAGCCATGTCCTCAATTCTTTTGCTATGTCGTCTCTCTACATGGCCACCCAAACACAATTTTTTAAAAATATGGTGATAATTAATACGCCTATATATTAAATTAAAAGTGTTTTCTAGAATCTGCCGGACAAAAAAACACTATACGATTGAACCCCGTTTCTTTTTTCTTTTTTTTTTTTTTTTGCCAGGTACAGGAAATGTTGCAAAAAGCCACCCTAAGTATATTCCATGGACTTCCCAGTTGGCAATTTGATAGGCCTGTTGTTACTCAAAAAACACTTGTCCCTAACCATACTAGAGCAATCAAGTGAAACAAAGCAGGTTACTTTGAAAGCATTTATAAAGCAGCGCTCACAGTTATTCAAACCAGCAAAGTATTCAAAGCTATTGGAAAGAAAATCTGGTCAATTAAAATACTAACAATCACAGTTAAGGCAACTCCCTAACATTTATCTTCCCACTGGTTTTTATAACAAATGTTTTACTATTCAGTATGAAAAGAAAAATCTAAATATTTACTATAGGAGCTATGGAGAAGATATTTGCATAACAAAATAAAGCATTTGTCAATAAAATAAGAGAAAATAGGTGGATAGATGGGTTTCCATCTATTTTTTCTCCCAAACAAAAGCATTGCACAGTCTTGTAGACCTGTGATCTTATATAGTAGCCACTAACCTCATGTGTTTTTTTTAGCACTTCAATCTAATATAACTGATAAAGTTTTAATTTTTGTTTCTATTAATTTATTTAAATTTAAACCTGAGTGATATTCAGTTCAGTAATGGAAATTTTTTAAATTATCTTTGGTACAACTTAGGTATATAAATTTGCTTTTTCAAATACAAATTCTATGAAATCAAACACAGATCATGTATTTCTAACAAAACTTTAGCATCTGAATTGAGATGTGCTGTGGGTATAAAACACACATTACTTTTCAAACACAACACAATCAGTAAAATATAATTAATAAAGATAATGTAAAATATCTCATTAATAGTTTTAAATATTAATTCCATGTTGAAATGATATTTTAGATACCTTCAGTTAAAAGTAATATTTAAGATAATTTTATCTGCTTTTTACTTTTTTAGTGTGACTTTAAGAAAACTTAAAATTACACATGCAGTGTGCATTATAGTTTTATTGGCTAGTTCTGTTCAAGAGGGTAAAGTTCAAAGTTCATTGCTTGTTTCGAAAACAGTTTAAAATTGTGCCTCAAAACTTAAGAAAATAACAACATTATTTCTCAACCACAATTCCCACTTCAGTTGTTGGACAGTAAGAAGTATCATTCTGATTCGTTATTAAGCAGAATTAGCGGCACATAAATCACCTCAGGTAACAGGGAAACTGGGAGATTCTGCGGGGTGTCTAACTCATTCCATTGCTCCAGTCACCACTGGTATGTTAAAGTTGGGATTTGGTAAAAGGTTACCTGGAAACTAGCCAGGCAACTCATGCCAGGAAGATTTCAAACATATTCAAAAGTAGGCACACTCCTTAGGCTTCTAAACAGAGGAGTTTGCAACTGAAGAAATCTCAGCAGCATTCTCATTCTTGGTGTCTTTTACATTTTCAAGACATAGTTACAACCCTAAATTTCTCCAAGATTCCATTGGCATTTATCCTTTGAGCTATATTCTGAAGGTAAATATAACCAAACAAATAAACACACAAGTAAATAAATGATATAGCTCAGTGTGTCAAGAGGTATGAATTGAGGTTCAAGTCCGGTGTGACCTGGAGTAAAAGTCACTACCTCTCTGGTCCTATTCCCTTACTTCCCAAATGGAGACAGGGAGGTTCATTGTCTCCAAAGGCTTCTTACAGCTCTAAAAGTTGGTGAGTCTAACTGGAGCCCAGGAAGCTAACTCTTACAGAGTGCTTTCCATTTTTCGTAGCACCTTCCACGTTCTTTCACAACCACCTGGGGACAGGCTTCCTCACCTGCGCTTGTACTGAGGAGGCACGTGAGACACAAGGAGGCTAAATGTCGTCCATACTGACACACTTTTAGAAACTGGGCGTCCTGGGATGACAACTAATCTAAATCATTTTCTGGTATATTATACTGATTGTCATTTTCTGAGAAGTGCAGAAATTACGTTGAACAATTTTCATATATTAAATCCTTTACAAGAGATTGGCTAAACAGTTGGATAATTATCATTTCCTTCTAATATATCTTGCACTCTTTTCTTTCATTGTCAACACTATGTATTTTATATGTAAACTTTTAGAATTCAGTGTGAATATCTACTTTTAATGATGACAAATCTCTTAACTTTTTTCAACTACAATATTGTACAAACTATGAAGTGAGTCATGTTCTTTTCATGGAGGAAAAAAGTACTTATAAGTAATTAGGTTCACAAATAAGATTTTTTAAAGTAGGTTGACAAATAATATAGGTTGACAAAAAATTTTTTTTAACAGAAATGTTATCTTTGAGGCCTGGAAGAACTAAATAACTTAAAAATGTACCTAATTTCCACCCAAGTATCCTCCCCCCAAAAAATAGTTCATCTAGTTCATTACTGAGCAATTTTATAGTTATCTCTAACATTTGTGAGTTGGTAGAAAATATTATATAACTAAAATATTTTTAGGTTAAGAGAAAACATTCCAGTTAAAATAATTAGTCATTAATTTATCTAAAAAGGTTCAAAGTTTTTTTGCATAATTTCAACAATTGGAAAGCAAATTTTTAAGAGAGTTTAGATTATCTAAATACTTTTCCAACAAACTATTCAACTATAGAAATGTTATCACAGTGAAGTGATTAAAAGTGGCAGATGATAGAAAATAAAAGAATTTTAATTTATCAGATGTTTCATACACTAATTCTGCTAAACATATATTACTGGTTCGGAAGGACTGATGCCACATTGACTTAACTGTGATTATCTAGAAGTAAAAATCTCCCAGGAGACTATAAAGAAGATATATACATTTCACATCCCCCCAGGAAAATTCCTTCAGATCATCATGTACGGTATTAGATGTCCACAAATGCACCCTTTAACCTGGAAACAAAAGAGAAAAGAAACAGAAGGGATTTCTACCCTTGGGGAAACATAGCAAGTCATTGGTTTAGATTTATTGTACTGCTCTTCTATTACATGTCACTTGAAGATGAAATGCAAGGTGGGAGTAGGACAGATGCAGGAGTTAGATGGTTCAGAAGAAATCTAAAAGTCATGCCTGTTAACTGCAATGTTATCTCCCCGCTCTGAGACATTAGGAGTTATTATTTTAAGAAGATCAGAGGATAAAACAGAAAATGTTGAGTAAATGTAAATTAATTTGAATTCTCCAAGGTAGACTTTTGTGACCTGATCATAGTAGCTGACTGTAGAGTATGGCTGGAGGAATCGAGGGGGAAACATCAGGAAGGGAGGTAGAAGGCCCTTCCAAAAAATACCTACAGCATATATACCATGTAGGCGGACTCATAACTCATAGGACACCTACTACATCTTGAGGTTCTCCTGGATTATTTTCTAAATTTGAGTTGTTCCAATCGGCACTCAGAGTTGATTAGGAAGTTCCACTGAGTACCATTAACACCAAATTTCTAATTTTTGTTGCTTCTAAATATTAAATGAACTTATTATTTCTATAATCTAATTACCCACCTCCCAACCTCTGAAATGTGGACATGAGTGTAATATTATCAGGTTTATGTGAAGATTTAGCTTGCTGATACTTTCTTTCTGTGATCACTATTCATTTAAACTTAGAAACCTAAAATTGATATTTTTCTGATCTTTTATTATATATAGCCAGCTGTTCCATATATCACACAGGTTTGTTTTTTTTAATAGAATTTTAAAAGCAATTCCTCTACAACCTGGCTTTTTCAAAATCCCTTACAATATGTCTCTCTTCTCGGCATCAACCCTGGAGGACAATTTTGAATGTAAATAAGATCAAAGTTATGATAATGGCACTCACTTTTGAGAAACCTATTCTCTTGTAGTTTTATTAAAAATAGAGAAACAAATGAAGATGTATGGCTGGATGGCGAAAGACAGCTTATCTGTAAACCTGGACTGAGTGCTGTTGATGCATTGTCCTTGGTGGTGCTTTTGTTGTACTGAGGTGCATACTGATACTGTAAAATAAATCTACTATTTTATGAACTATTGTTACTTCCTTTTTTTTTAATTTTAAGAGTTAGCTAAGTTTGACTTCTGTACCTGCTGCTTTCTAACTGAGTCTCCTGTCCACTCCCAAAGCTTTGTAAATAATTAGTGAAGGCACTTTCATTCTCACTAAAGTAATTTTTGAAAATTGCCCATGAAACCTCAGAAACTGGGGTGAACTGACTGTGCAGTTAGGCCCTCCTTACACTAGCAATGTGTGTCCCTGGTTGGAAAACTCCACTTGGTAGAATGACCTATCCTAACTGCTAAAGGGTGAAAACTGGAGTAAATATACAATGCTCACTTTAACAGCTAAAATATAAAGGAGTATTTTTCCACTGATTTCCAGAGACAGGCAATGAATTGGGTTGGAAAACCTCAATACTGGGATAAGAAACTCCAAAACGATTCCTTTCCATAAATTGGAAGAGATGACAAAAATATACAGTCATCATTCTGAAAAGGTATTTGCTACATATATATTTTTCTCCCCTGTCATTATCTGTGATAACTTTTGTCCTTCTTTAGTGTTATCATGCTGTTTGCTAGAAAGTACTTTCTGCATCAAGATGCTGGCTCAGAGCAATTCAGCAGTACAAACAACATTAGAAGAATTGATGAAAAATGGAATAAGAACCTCCTCCCCCCCAAAAAAAAACCCTTCAATTTGTTCTATTGCTAACACCTTAAACAGGAGGCTGTGAAAATGGTTTCATTAAAAAATAACAAACCCATGCTCACCAGGGGATAGATCAGGGCAAACTGAATCAAAAATTCCTCAATCACTGCTCAAGTAGGTCAACTAGAATTAATTCAAAGGGCAAAGATTCACAGTGAGCCCTCTCTTTCCCACCAGTCTGCTTCTGCAGGCCTCCTCTCTGGCCGGGAGCTAAATGGTTCGGAGGAGCCTTGCACCGTGTGCGGGTCATCTGGACAAGCCTTTTTCTGCATCAGTGTGAAAGTGGCCCCACCTCCTGTAGGCTATTAGTTTGAGCTCTGGGAGTTGTCTACAATGAAATGCTAACAGACTACTAATTGGATACAAAGTTATTTAATCTTACTACCTTACTTTTCAATGGAGCCATTATTCAGTTGGATGATGCTGATCTTCATCACAGTAAAGCTATTTTTCTTCCTCACAAGTTCTGATAAAGCATGATTAACTTTATTCTTATATATAAAACCATATTCTTTATTTTAAAAAGTCAGAGCTAAGTTCCTTTAAATAGAGCTTGAAAGGAATCATTCTGGTTGGAGCTCTAGACTGCTGGGTCTTAGTGTCTGCCATGTCCTCAGCATACAGCTGGCACAGAGCAGGGATTTTCTTTTGTGCTGGCACCCCAGAGCTAGAGAGCCCCCCTCTTAAATAAAATGCAGCTCTAGAGAAAGTACAGCTTTCATTTTTAGTACTAACTGAGGTGCTTACAGTCCTGCATTTTGCTATTAAAAACATCTTGGTTCCTCCCATGCAAAGCAGATCTAAAGTTTCTTGAGTGCCCACAGATTTGCAACAAAGATCCACTATGTCTATACAAGATGGGCTAAGCAACTGTTGAGGCTGAGAGATGGTGAGAATGTGGGACTGATTGTTCGAAAAATATTAAGAATTTCAAGATAGCAACAGCAGAGAGCTAAACTAAGGTGGGGCCCTTTGAGCGGCCTATTACTAACTGTCATTACCCTCACGCTCTTTGGGTCTCAAGCCAGGTAGCACACCCATGAAGCTGGCCCTGTCTCTGCCTCCTGATCAGCCAGAATGAACATGCTGGAGGCTTTCAGAGAAGCACAGCTTCTCTGACTCCACCAAGAATCAACTTCTGTATTTCTTTTAAGCAGCCTCTGTGGGTAAAGCCCTAAGAAATAACTCGCAGACTATTGTAAACAGATGACTGATAGCCAGGGCAAGGAGTTTCAGCCTAAGATAAACAAACCCACAGGCTATTACCCTGAGGGTTTGTGTCTCCAGGCCCCCAGGGAGCTAAAGGGAAAGGAAGGGATCCCCAGTGGAGAAAACACATGCTGACCCCATGATATGGGAACACTTGGATTCAGGATATGGTGCTCCTTGTAGAGAGAGCTGTGAGCTCTTGTGTAAGATTGTCCAACTCTCTGGATCTCCCTTTTCACTGATAAAGTAAAAGTGTTGGATATGATTCTGAGGGTTCTTGGAATATTGACTAAGTCTATGAGATGATAAAGAGAGACATCTGGATTTTCTTTTCTCAAAGAGGGAAACATCTTTATTTTTAATGGGCACTTAATTTCACAAAAAGGATGATTATGATGATATTGTGTTGAGCTCTGTTTAAGTGCTTTACATGTTACATTTAACTAATTTAGTTTACATTTAGTTAATCTCACTTTTGTAAATACTTTATGTAGTAGGCACTACTATTATGCCTAATTTTCAGGTAAGGGAATTGAGGCCCAAAGAGCTTACGGTTACTGACATTTACTAACTAAGCTCCCACTGTGTGTCAGGATCTCTGGCAGAGCCCAAGGGTTCAAACCCTGGGAAGCTAGTAGGATGAGAGCGACCAAAGGGGCAGGAGAAAAGGGGAGTGCAAGGTCTTGTGTGTGTTGACCAGGGCCCTGAGGAGTAGAGTACAGAAGAAGAGTGGTTTGACAAATGGAAAGTAGGGAAAATTTTCTTGAAGAACATCAAATTGGTTCCACTCATGGTTCTGAGAAATCCAAGTGCTTTACACAAAGTGAGAAAGTCTAACAAACTCCAAGGTTAGTACATTGATGCCTTTAAATCTGTGCCAATCAGTTATATTTTCAGCTAAACAAGTATTGGTGTGAGAACTCACATTTGTTTTCCTTTTAATCCCATTCCACCAATTAATTTTAAGTGGTAACATTAGAGAAAAGTCAGTAAGAAAACACTTAGGCACCTAAAGGAGTTAGTTAATTATACCCTAGACAAAAAACTGATTTTCTTTATGTCTCTCTTAATTTTTCATTAGATATTACACTAACAATTAGTTTTCAAATAAACACCAAATTTGTTCTTACCACAGAAAAAAGTACATTGGACAGGATATACTTCAAGTGGAAACTTAAATAGTTCTTTTGAGGTATTTTGTCTGTGACATTAGATGCCTAGGACACACATGGGCACAATGTGGCCAACAGCATCCTTACAATTCAGTTCCTTGGACAGATACCCATATATGGAAAAAATAACATGTGAGTTTTTACAGTCCTTGAAATCTTTAGATATAGATGTCTGAGAATAAAACACATTTAAATTATCTGTGCAAAGCAGAGAGCAGAGATTGTCTACTCATACAGCATCAAGACAACTATCAAAAACATTTCTTTAAGACTCTCATGTATATTTTAGAGCAGACTAATTGTCTGCATTCTGCTCCATCTTCATAATTCAATGTGTCCAGTTCCACATATGTTTCAGAAAATTGACATGTTTATTTCACCCTTGGGACACAATTTTCCAATAAGAAATAGCCAAATATACCTTTTTTTAAACTTTCTATGTCAAATGCTACAGTGGATAACATACATCTGGGTCCCAAAGGGCAGAAAGAAAATTTGTATCACTACCCACATGAACACTGAAACAAAGGAGTCCGTGATTATAATCAAAATCATTCACCTTGGTCATCAGAATGACTTGGGTAGGGAGAAAAGAGATTTCCCAGAATTTTAGTGAACAGTATCCTCTACTGCTGAGTACTTGAATCTATTCTGCATTTTACCAAAGTTGCAACCAAGAAACCACCATTGCCAATTGTCACACCAGTCCTGCCCAATTATGGTGGCCAGATTCTGCACACTCTATCAAATTAGTGAAAAAAAAGCTGCAATTCAGAAGTCTACCTTCATTCAATCCCTTACTATTCATTCATTCAACAATTATTTGAGTGTCAGTTAAGCACAAAGTAATGAGTGAAGTTATACCATAGCAGACAATGCTCGCCATTGAGTGTTCGAATCACTGTAAACCATTGCTGACTTGCTAAAACTGTCCATCTCAAAATAAAACTAAGATTTTAATTACTAGTTTAGACAAAACAATGGATGCATACCTCTTGTTTCTTGTTTCTGTTGAAAATTGTGTGTTTCTAGAAGACAATAGGGCATTGATTTTCAACCACAAGTAAAACAAGGCATCTGGACTTTGTCTTAATGAGATGAAGTTTAGCCTGCACTTTCTCAGTGGGATGGTTTTGCCATTTAATTGGTAGAAAAAAACTTCGGCAGCACGTCCGTTCTCTGCCAGAAGTGAATTCTATGTGGAAATGAGTTTGCTGCAGAAAGCTTTCAGTCAGAAAGGCAACTTTAGAACTAATTAGATAAAAATCACAGGAAAAATATTGTTTATTACTTGAGAGGAAACTGAAAACATTATTTTACTCCACGAATTTCCTGAGTAATACAGGAAAAACATAGAACTTAGGTTCTGTTTTTCTCCACTGAAGCCTTCCAAAATAAGGCCAATTTATTTTAAATATTCTTTTTGTAGCACAGTGCTTTCTAATATCTTAGAAAAAATTAGAGTACTAAATATGAATAGAAGTATGTCACCTGTAATATTGTATCCTAAAATAAAAATGTTATCACTATAAAATAAGAAAAAAAAAAACATATGACACTGGAATTATCATGCCAGAAACAGTATTCTAAAAACGTCGGCTGAGACATGATTAAGTACCAATTACTTTAATTTACACAGGGACTTCCCTGGAGACTAGCAGGAGAATCTTGTCGAGAACTTCACAGGAAAGCACTAAGCTGCATTGCAACAGGCGAGAATTTTAGGTTACCGAGGATTAAAAAACACATGGAAAATATGTTTTCTCCATTCATGTTTTCAAATTGTATCAGGCCTCTTCCCTACTGAAAACCCTGCAATGGGTCCTCACTGCACTTAGGGTATATAGAATATCCTCCCTGTGGCATGTAGCTATCTCCTACCTCTCTGTCTTCGTGTATCAGGTCTGCCAGCCTCTCTGATGGACTCCATCTTTCCTGCCTCAGGGCCTTTGCTCCTATGTTCTCCCTACCTAGAGTTCCCTTTCCTTCCTCTTGAATAGCAGGAAGGCATTCTTCAAGGTCAGATAATGTTTCTTTAGACAAGCACACCATGATCACCCAACCCAGAGTACTTTTCCTTGTTATCCTCTCTAATACCCACGAGGGCTTCCTTCATTAATCTTTTTTCTTAGAACCCGGTTCCTTCAGAGTACTTACAAGAAACTGTAATTATGTATGAGAGTAGGATTTGTGTTTGTCTTTAATATAGTTTTCCCCATTAGAGTATATGTTTCTCAGTTACAGGGACTGTGTCTCCATTGTTTATCCCTAACCTAGCACAATGTCTGCATACGTTCACACGTATACATTTCAGAAAATACAGGTTAACTTTTTCAGTCATGGGTCTCAGTCCCTAACACTGTTGCAAGTAAAAGCAACCAAACTTCTACATATATACTGACTACAGTGGGCAAAACTACTGTAGTGGGCGTATCCTAAACTGATCCCTATGAATTCCATCCTCAAGTCATCCCCTTTCCTCCATAGCAGGAGGCACCTGTGACTTATTTCTAACAGAACATGGGGACGGTGAGGGAATGCTGGCTTCGAGGAAACAGACTGCTGTGCCCTGAGAGGACCACGTGACAAAGGGCTGGGTCAGACTGCGGGAGCTGAGAGTAGCCCTCACCTATAGCCAGCAAGAAAATGTGGCCCTTGCCCTAATGCTGTAATGAAAGAAATTATTCCAAACACTCAAGAGAACCTAGAGGCGGATCCCCAAACTTGAGTATCTGCTGCAAGTGTACCCTTGGCCAACACCTGCATTGCAGCCTATTGAAACCTTGAGCAGAGAATCCAGGTAAGCTGTGCCTGCACTCCTTACCTGCAGGAGATGTGAGATAATAAATGGGCACTATTATAAACTGCTAGTTTTGGATGGTGGGGCCTAATCCTTTTACTAGGTGATAATTTTCTACTAAAAATGTTTTCCCCTTGGTATAATCTTAAAGGCATTTCTTCTTTTCTTTTCCCTATGTTTTCTGATTGTGGAGGCTTTAACTGATTCATAATTAAGTGCCTACTATGTGTCTTACAGGATTCCTAAGATCAGGTGCACTCTTTGGGCTCAGGGTGTGCATCAAAGCCTTTGGACAGAACACCCAGTCCAGTAACCATGCAGCTTGATAGTAGCACAAAGAACGCAGCATGTATATTCAGTGTCTCCTCATGCTAATTTCATGCTAGTCCTCATCCTTGAGGCACCGGGTTGGAACCCTGGCTAGTGTTTGGACACAAGGCAGTTGATGAAGGGCCTGAGGAAGGTGAGGCTGATTGGATCTGAGCGCACAAAGCTGTTCGATCCTCCCTTCGCCAGGAGGCCAGGGCAGATATTTTACTCATCTGTGTAACCCCTAAGGGCATAGTTCACATTTGAGAAATACTGACTTTTAATTGGAAGCCCATGAGACATTACAGCGCGATGGAGCACGTCAAGGACAGCTTCTTGAAAGCAGTGTCTGACACTGGTTATAGAGATGTGGACAATGTACGATTAAAGAGGAAGCAGTAATAGGTTTTCTCCTGACTTTTTGCAATTTTGGGAACCAATTTTCTGGGCTTTTCCCTAAAATCTGTTTCTAAAAATCTATTATTGTAGTTTTATTCATTTTTTAAAATGTAATACTACTAAATGAAACATCTTCATTTAGTTCTACTTCTACCTACCTATAATTTTTATCAGAATGCTTTTTAATCAATGCTATTATGCAACTTACAGATATCATCTGTTTCCCTGTGCCAGTCAAACATTTTAAATGGCTATCCCCCCACCCCCCACCCCCCGCTGTAGCATCAGTCAGATGTGCATTTCCAGGTTTCTCCCTTCGGCCTGGGCCTGCTGTCCTGGCACACTGGAGGCTTTGACATGGAAGAAAGAGCTCTGGACACGAACAAAGAAATTCTGTGTTTAAGTCTCAGGGACTTATTTTGTGTAACAGGCACAATCATTCTTCATTTGTTTATTTCTTGAAAAACTGCTTAGCTTTGGGAGGAATAAAAGTGCATGTAAATTGTTCCCCCTGTTTTTAATCACATGAGACATTAAGGGGATAATGAAAATAATCCCAGATGACTTTAAAGGGTTATGTAAGTACCTAAGTGTTCCAGGGTGGTTTGGGGACAAATATAATATATAAAAATAATTTACCAATAACAACCCTACATCGCTACATAAATATACTACCATAAAATATGTATTATCTATTTCATGGTTGTACCCTATAATTTCCTTCTTTCCACCATAGTTCACATCACTTCTCTAGAGTATTACCTCCAGTGAGCTCCAACGGAGCTGACTTGTGCAAGAACCTGCCCTCGGTTGCTCTACCCACGTGTTTTTGCTCAGGCTGTTTCCTCAGATGTTCTCTTCCCAAACCTGTTTGAAATCCTGCTTCCTTAGAAAAACTTCTCTACAGTGTCTTAGTCTAAAGAGATTGCTCTTTTTTTTCTAAAGTTAGAAAGTAATCTAAAGCTTCTTTGGGGCTGTTCTTCTGTGCTCCTAACTGTGATTGAAGTTCTGGGTTATTTACCTTTTCACGTGTTAGATAGCAATTCTTTAAAATACATTGCAAAATGTTAAGCCACCTTTTCAACCTGGTAAGTACAAATTACTTCTATGTTCAAGAGGACATCAAGAATTTTATAGTCTTGGAGACAGAAAGAACATTTTGGAGAAGTGTGCCAATAATTTTAAGTGGAACACAGGAGTGGTATTTATTACAAATGAGAGAGGAGAAAAAGATTGCACTTGGTTGGAAAGTTCAAGTAAGTCTTCTGGGAATGAGGCCTTAAAATAAGCCTGTTGGTATCAATGAAATTTCCAAAGCCAGAGACTGGAGATGGCTGGGAAGAGAACAACTGAGGAAATAGCCTGAGCAAAAACACGTGGGTAGAGCAACCCGAGGGCAGGTTCTTGAACAAGTCAGCTCCGTTGGAACACAGCCCCTGTGCTGGAATCAGACTCAGGCCTGGGGACAAGCTCCCAGGGGAGGTGAAGAGGAGGCATTTAATTTGACAGTTGGTGGGAAGCCACTGAAAGCTCCTCTGCAGGGAAGTCAATAGGGTTCGATTTATATTTACCAATATTTCAGTTTTATTTGTACTAACTTTCAAAGCCCTGTTCCTCTTTGGGAGGCATTGTAAATATTTTAAATAGTTTTATTTATTGTTGAAACAAAATAAGTATACATTTTCTGTATTTGTAGATGGGTCACTATTTCACAAGTTTATTTCCTCCATCCTAGGTCCATCTCCTGTTTTTCTAGATGCCCATGTCATGGCCCTGTTCTCACTGCTCCATGGGACTGTGTCAACCCCTGGTGTCAACGAGTTGCTTCAGGTCATAATCAAAAAGGATAAAGAAGGGAAACACTGGTATGCTTCTTGATAGTGTTTCTTGAGTCATCATTTAAAGTTCTTGCTTATAGAATAATCAATAGGAGGATATTTCCAAAGAAGCCAGCGTGGCTCACAGATGGATCACTTTCCAGCCATAGAAAGCTACCTTGGGGGAAGGAAAGCACTTAGCCTCCTGTGTGGCAAGTACATTAGACATATATTACACAGTAATTAAATTGATGAAGAGTCAATAGACTCTAAAGGCCTGAGAGGAAAGAACAAAAAGCACAGAAACATTCCCCTCCATTTTTCTTTAAGAATAACTTTTATATCATCGACTAAAACAAATTAACAATACAACTGTTCACAATTCTGAAGTAATTTGCAATGTCTGCTAATCTTCATAATGTTCTCCTGGAAGGGGTTGGATTATACGTCATATTTCACTAAGGCAAATATCATATTTTTAGACAAAACAACCAAAAGTGTGTCAGGAAAAAATATGAATAGTCTTGAATTATTTGTATGAGCTGCTGGCATTGATGAAGCTGGTTGTGTGATGTCGAGTGCTCGTTTGGCTGAACTTCGTTTCATTTCTGACTGCACTGGATGTAAAAGTTGTCAGCATCTGAGCATAGCCCTCACTTCTTAAAAGCTCACTAAGTTCAAGAACATCAGATCACAAGGCCATGATTTTATCCTGTGAAGAGGACCAAAGTAGACACGAGGTTCTAGGCTAAGGTCCAAGGATACAAGTCGTTCTTTGATTCTCTTTACTGAGTTGTAAGATAATGAGCCACATAAGTTTTCTTGGATGCTTTAGTTTTCCCATTTGTTGAGTGTTGGTGGGGGAGTTAGTCCTTATGTTCATTAAGGGTGCTACCAGCTCTCAATTCTATGAAACAAAGTTAATCTATTCCTCTATGATTCCTCTGTTCCTGAGTGAGACACTGGATGGTTGTCATCAGCTTCTCCATAATTTTTCACTTTTCCTGAGTTGCATCAAACCAAAAACGACCTGACATATGTCAAGTGCCAGAGAAAAAGATCCTTGAAATCACATTTGAGGGGTTTATGAAGACATCTGGCTCCTCACTTTAGATGAAGGGACAGAAGTTGGAAAAGTTAGACGGCCTGACTGTGTCATGCATGTGCATGCTCGCCCCATCTTCTCGCCCTGGGCCAGTGCTTCCCAAAACTCCACTCAGTGGGCTCCATGTTTTAATTTCTGATATATATGCTTGCTACTTGAACTATTATTTGTGATTTTTTAAAAACTGAAATCATTTCATGTTTTACTTAAGTATATTTATTGTAAGAGGAATGTGTATGTCGTCACAGCAAATGGAAACCATTATCAACTGCCATCAACAGGTTACCACAACATCTAAAATGAATGCAGAAGGATACTTCATCATTTAGATACTTTTGATTGCCATAGGTCTGGAACTTAAGGCAAACTCTTTTGTTAGAAATTAGAAATAGAGCTTAGCAAATGTTGAGAGACGTCAGCCATACTACTAGCAAAAACCAGAGAAACTTGTTTTAATTTAATGGGAATGAAAAACACAAATGACTATGCTTTCATGATAGATCAAGGTCTGCACCTCAGCTTATGGCCTTTCCAGTGTCTTGACTTCTAAGGTCAGCCCCATATAAACAATTTATTGGTTCTAGTTCCCTGCTTTCCAGTGCTCTGCTGCCCATCTGTTGGAATAAATACTTCTGTATCAATGTTATGTTGGGCAAGAAGTTGCCTGCCTTCAGTTAATGATATGCTACATTATATGCCATAAGCTTCTTGGGGGCAATGTCATGATCCCTAGGTACTGTAGCAGGATTTTTTAAAGACCTTGAATTCACCCTAAATGTCATTGCTTGATTCCATTAGGGCCTGTGCCGATCTCATTTCCCTAAAGTAAAATGGGACGATTCTAGTTTAGGCATAGCTTCCATGTGATACAACACAGATAGACTTGACTGATAGTCCAAGTTTATCAGAATGTACCATATATATTTGATATACAACAGAAAAATAGGTCATAACCACAGACCTCTTTTACTGCATTAGTTCCTTAATCCACCCTACTTCGTTATCAAAGCTTATTCATTCTTTGTTTTCATATTTAAGTTTCTGAGTATAACTTATTAAAAACTCAAATGCTGAGGAATAAAATGATATGCTTCTGGAGAATTAAAGCAAAATTTAAATCTTAATGTTTAAAAATATTAAGTAAAAGCAACTTATATAATACTCAAAATCTGGTTTACTTTAAACTATATTTTCATTATTTAAAATATGCCCATTCAAAAACTTAAAAAAACTGATTTTAGAATCAAAACAATTCAATAGTTATACAGGTGGTAGCAAATATAACAAATACATTAATTGGGGATATTTTGGGGGCTTCATGAAGGTGGTATAACCTTTTTGTTCCTGAAACTCCTTTTTCTAATAAAGAAAAAGAAAAACTAAAAACACTAGAACAGAGAGAACAGGAAAGTTGACAACAGCAGATGAAGGTTGTCAAAAAATGATCTATAGAGATAAGATAAAGAAGTATTTTAAACTAAAGTTTTTAGATAAAGTACTTATCTAGAATTCAATATGCGGCACAATATCAATTGATGATTTTGGGAGAATAAAGACCTTTTCCGATATATAAAAGGCACTAAAATTTTAAATCTCAGACTTATCTATTCGAAGGAAGATACTGAAGGGTGTGTTTCACCAACACTGGAGAGTAAACCATACAAGAGAGGATGTGAGATATTTTCAGGAGGCAGGTTACCCAGCAAAAGCTAGAGGCAGAGCGATGGGCAAGGAAATTTTAGGTATACGCTGTGCAACAAGCCTGGATGAGGCACCAAGAAATTCAGAGCTTGCACACAAGGCAGAGGGCTGCAAAAGGATTGGACCCAGGGGACAGAAGGTAGATCACATGGTTTGTTTGGCTTTACTGGGAGGAGTTTTAGAATTCGGTGGAAGTATCTGGGGCTACATTAATGTTAGTACTGTACTTAGAATTCTAAGGGGAGAGGGGGACAAACGAAGACAGAGAGAAGAGGGCAGAGAGAGGTGCAGGGAGGCAATTGTTAACTTCAGTGAATCCAAAAAGTAGGACAAGAAAACAAATACATTCATCTGATGATCTTTACACAACTGGGAGTCTATACACAAACAAATTTAATCACAAAGTTTTATGATACTAGAGTAATGGGGAAGCGAGCCTTTATGGTAGAAAAAGGTTATAACAGAGCTAAGGTAAATTTGCAATAGTGGAAGGTCAATTGTCAATGGATAAAATGTTAAGAAACAGTAGAATAACAGTTTGTTAAGGAATAACTATATAAAAACCAGTATGAATAAAAAAGTTGAAAGTGGTTGGCTCAGGGATTCCAGAGGTTTGGGTAAAGATTTGAGTTTTGAAAAGGTCACATATTTGACTTAGAATAAAAATGTGTTACACTTTAATAAACAAGTTAATGTAAGTGCCTTGTTAAATACACTTATGTTAAATGAATTGTTGAATAGTTTCTATAAATATCTCAAAGTAGGTATTTTATACCATTGAAAGCAAAACTGTAGCAAGAATAGTTCATTGTCACAGAATACATGTATTCTTCTCAAATATGCATTTTCTTGTAATTGGTGTTCTAAATCACTTAAGGCACTTTTGAGATTTCTGAAGAATAAAATGCTACTGGTTGTCAGGCTAAAATTCTGTCTAGAAGACGACAGGGATTTTCACCAGTGGTCTTCCTTTTCTGTTCTTGGTCACATAAATGCACTTGGTCTATTTTCATTTATGCTTTTGCCTTTGGTGTCACTCACTCTGAACTTAAACTATTAAGTTATGATGAACTAGAGAATCCTTTTAGAATTGCTGATTTTCTGAAAGGTTTTAAAAGGAAATATTTCCTTTCAATAGCAAAGCATTTGTTAATATGAGGGAGCAGAAAATACATGTAGGGAGAAGAGGGAGGGAGAGAGCAAGCTGTTCCTCGCTACTTCAAATATGAGGAAAGGTGATCCTTTAAGCAGCCTACAGGGTGTGACTTCCCCAAAGGTTAGAGGGTTGAGGATAATAGTCCCTTTTCCCTCTTGAGCCCATGATCTGACCCACATTCCCATCATTCAGAGAAGTGGGCACAGGCTAAAGAAGCTGACGCCAGGACCAACTTTATCCTAATAATAAAGGACCTTAATCCAGGAGAAGGCAAGTGAAGTGGGTAGTTTGACAAATCTGTTTTTTTAAATAATCAAATTGTATTTTAGATTATTAGAATTTACTTCAAGCCATTGCAAATATTTGTATCTTTACATATTTCAAATGCTTGGCAAGAAATTTCCTGTCAGATGAGTTCAACGTCATAAAATCATCAGGAGGTTAAATGACAGATGTTATTATCCTCATTTCAATTATGAGAAAAAAAAACACTAAAAAAAGTCAAGTGGCTTCTTTGCTCTTTGTGTAGTTGTTGCAAAAGGAGGAAGTAGGCCTCAGGTCTCCTTTCTTCCCCCTCTAATACTTTTTGTACTCTGCCAGTGATTCCCAACCTGTCAGCTACACACAGCTCGGGGGACTCAGAGTAATTTAAAAGTGTCTAAATCCTTAGATCCAAATGCAAACATGGCACTATCTTCAGAAGAATCAATAACATATCCTACACCCCTGTATACTTTGATTTTTCAAATGTGTGTCGATGTCACCCTGATGAATAAAATATACATTTGTGTAAAAGCTTTTTACTGAATTCACAACAGCCTTTTATCTTTGTGTATTTTCAAATCAATGGAAATTAAATGTACAATTACATTTAATACATGGAATAACATGGAGATGGTGAAATTTTTTCTATGTTGCAAGGGAGAGTGAAGTCGGGGATTGGATACCGCGCCCTCAGAGAGGCCCTCCTGGGCCAGCCAACTCGTTCGAGGGCTCGCTCGACCACATTCTCTGTTCTTTTTCTGTTCCAGGCACTCAGCACACAAGCACTCCCACAATCCTGTGACTTGTGCTGAAGTCCTGTGCACTCAGCTCACACTCTTACCGTCACGAGAGGGTGTGGTCCACGAGGGCAGAGGCAGTGCAGCCCTTGCTCGCTGCCATGTGCACTTAGATGGCCCTGGCCCAAACGAAGGGAGTCGCCCAGCTCTGTGACTTCACGTGGAAGGAACGTTGCCTCAGGCATTGTCCCAGCTGGCTCCTGGCTCTACCCTCTTAGAAAACACATGATCATGATCACAGTATAAGTAGAAAACAACTATGCCAGTAAAAATGATGACTGCTAATGACGTTTTAGCAGCGCTTAACCTTACATATGTATTGTATTTGCTTCCTGGTCTGCCAGGTGAATAGTATTGCCTCTGCTGTGCAGGTGACAAAACTGATTCTCAGACGAGTTAGACACTGTACCCTGTGCCACACGAGGAAGAGGTGCTGATGCACTATTTAAAGACATCTTAATATTCCTAACACTGTCTTAGTTCAGTGGGTTATATTGTCCCTGCTACCACTCTAAGTGCATGGCACCTCATGCTAGGTCACAGCTTTCTTAATAACAAAGGGAAGACCAACAGATTCCACCCTTGGGGCTACCTGTCCTCTCTTCCTTTTATGATTTCACTACAAACTTGACCCCTTCTTTAGAATTTAACAGATGCTTCAGCATTAACTAAA
This sequence comes from Tonatia bakeri, assembly GCA_004024845.1. NCBI lineage: Eukaryota > Metazoa > Chordata > Mammalia > Chiroptera > Phyllostomidae > Tonatia > Tonatia bakeri. The sequence continues at coordinate 1,040,712 of PVIA01000007.1, forward strand.
ATCCCCCATTATTTCTTCAACTCCTGGAGGATGGCTGAGAAGAAGGAGGAGAAGGAAATGTTCACAAAGGGAGTCTGTGATGCTGAATCAGCCTCAGAGCTGAAGCACAGGCTAACGATGCTGCCGCCCAGAGCAAATGAAAGAGCCACTTTGTTAGTAAAGGGGGTGAGTGTTAGGGGACATGGCGTTCAGCTAGAAGAAAGTCAAGCCTCAGGCACAAATCAGGGCAATTATTGAACAAATCTGGGGGCATCACATTCACTCTGAACACTAAAGAGATGATAGCCTTCTGCTCAGAGGCAAACGACAGTGACAGCGTTCGAATGTGTGTTCCACATGAATTCTGCCCCTGCCCCCTTTACCCAGTGTAAAGAATCAAAGGGAGTTCACAGTTCAGCCTGGCTCTGCCTTCGGGTTGACAAATGTGAGATCAGCCCCTCCTCATCACCACCTGGTTCCCTTCGGACGCTGTAATGGTGCAGAGGGCAGAGGCATAATGCAATTTGTCAGGAAAGGGACAAATGCTGCAATAACAATGTTCATGTAAACTGAGCAAATGCCTGGTTTAATTGTCTCTACAAGTCAACCTTGCAGGAGTTCAGCTGGGAAAGCCGATGATCCAAAAGAAATTATTTTCTTATCTTTTATTGAAAATTTCAAGGAAAACACATGCCACAGCCCCTGAGGACAAACCAGAGAATCATCAGGACAGGGAAGATGGATGTTTTCCAATGACTCGACACATCTAACTTTAAGATATTGAGGACACTATGATAACTTTCTGCCTTATATGTCTTTATTAGAGAAACGAGATTTATGGTTTTGGTCTGGGGGCAGAAGAAACTTGGATGCCCATAAAGGGCTCGGTGTCAGAACTCAGCCTATCTGATTAGGGGCACACAGGGCAGAATTTAAAGAAAGTTATCTGCCTTTGGGTGGCCAGATTTCTCTTCCTTCCAATTTACTTTTATATATTCCCTTGCACTTTCTGGCACTATACTCATAAACATTTGTTTCTGTTAGATGTGCGTGCAGGAAATAGCAACTCTCTAGTTTCCTGATTTTCAGAAATGAATGTACACACATGTTTAAAATCAGGTTCCTGGTCTCTCCCATGCCCACCATAAATCTCTACACTTGAGGGAAAGTATGGATATATTATTTTAATCTACATATCATAGTATGAACCTGTATTACACTAAAGAAAATTGAGCAAATGAAAAAAATCACAATTTAAATCAGATCTCAATCTCTTCTCTTTGTGGATAAGTCTGAAGTCCTCATAGTTAAATGATAGCTAGATAGTCCTCATAGCTAAATGATGTCTAGAAGAATATAGCTGGTTATGTTTGAGCTCTTCTGATGGCTTTCGACAGGGGCAATCACATACCCTATACTCGTCATTATTTTTCCTCCCACAGATCTCCTCCAGCCTGCATCCAGTGCTGCTGCCATTATTAAGAACCTCACCATTTCTTGCCTAACAATCGCATGACCCTCCTAGCTGGCCTCCTCTGGCCTCTTGTCCTCACTCCCTTTCATCAGTTCTCCGTAAGTGCTATGGAATTTTTTTTTCTAAAACACAATTCTAATCACGTCATATGTATTTCCCCATTGCCTTCAGGATGCAGAAGTTGTCTCCTGAACCACGGTGACCCAGCATCCCACACTAGCTTTAGTCTCATCTCTTGTCCTTCCCCTTCTCTCCCCCAACATCTGTGTTCAAATCAGTCCCAGTGACCTGCAGTTCTTCAAATGAGGCATTTTGTTTTAAGCTTCTTTATGTCCACACACAACTCCCCATTCTCAAAAATATCTGCTCCTCAAGTCTCTTCACCAGGTTCATATCACTTTACACAAAAGCTCAGATATTATCTTTTCCATGAAGGCTTTCTGAACACATTCTGTGTGGTCCAGCAGTCCCGTGGGCATGGGGGAGGGTCCCACTGGATCTGCTTTACTTTTCTTGTACTTTCTTGTAATCTTTTGTTGGCTTCCCTGCTTTTTTCTGGACTATAAGCTCCTTGAAGGAACTGACCTTTATCTTATAGCTGTTTTCAAGTACCAACAGTTGTGCCTGACATATATTAGCAGACAGTAGACAAATGTGTGTTGGATAAATGAATATATAAAGAGGACACTGAGTTGAAAGTCACTGTGTTGGATATACTATGAGCAGTAGTGGGAAGTCAAACATCTCCGAAAATATGAACTGATGCTTAAGAATCTACCTACCATTCATGATTTATTTTGTAAATAATGTATTGTCTTATTCTTGGGAGACTATTAAAATGTAAATACTCTTTTGAGAGTTAGCACAGCAAGTTACCAACTCTTGACCTTGAATAATTTTTATAGGTTCCCCCTGACCGCAGGGAGAACTGAGAGCATAAGACTGCAAGATGCAGGTGGTGAGAGAAAGGGCAGATAGCAAAATGTTGTGGTCAGACTGTACAGGGAACAAAGGAGAAGAATGAATGTATATTTATCAGGTTCATCATTTTGTATATGTTCATCGAGTGCATGTTTATCAGGTTCACCAGGGTACCAGCTCTTGCTTTCTATGTACCTAGCTAGGATTCTCCTTGTTTCTTTCACTTATGGGAATTGAACAGAAGTGAATGGGACAACTTCTCCTTCGTAGGTACGGAAGATGTTGGCAAGTAAAGAGCGAAACAATCAATCCCAGGTGGGCCTCAGATAAACCCACCATGCCTCTTCGTGAAACTCAACTCCCCAAACCTACATGCCAATACCCTGCCATTCCCCAGCCTCCTGGTCATACTCTGCCTTGATTTTTGGAGTTATTACTTACTTTAATATACTTGAAGCATATCCCATTCAGTTTTTGTATAGCACATCCTTTGCTTCTGATATCTCTCAGAAAGTCTTTAAGTGAAACCCAAGTGGGCCTTTTTCTGTACTGTCTGGAGATGCTAACTAGAACATGAACCTGTTCTTCCCTGTCTGCTTCCTCAGCCTTGTTTTTTCAAGGGCCACCCATGGTGGAGCCTGGCTTTCCATGTTTTCCCATAGAGAGCTACACTTCTCTCTAGAATTGCCACTCACCACTCTCATCAAATTCAGATCAGGTCTAACGTCTAATTATTCTGATTATACCACATTCATGTGGAGGGGCTTATTTCCTTTCCACTTTATGGAAGACAACATGCCTCCAAATAATCAACTGAATTCATTCTCCCAGTGATGGGAGCATAGGGTTGAAAGCTACATATATTGGCGAAAGCATTTCCTAGCACCGTAATATACCTCATTTTTTCTTCTCATAACAATAATTTTGCATTAAAAACATGTTTCTCCCAAAAAGTTGAAAACTTTTCTTCATAGCTTATTTGTAAGTCTGTGCAACAGCCAAAGAAGCAGAAGGTCATAAATTTCCTGCTCCTGTATTGTCATATCACACGGCTCCCAACTGCACACCCTGAAAATGTACAGGTTTCAATTAACTGCAGAGATGGTGCCTGCAAACGGGAAGGAAGAGTCCTTACCTTCAGAGAAAACATGTTCCCTAATTTGCACTCAGACACAAATACACTGTCACAGTTCTCTGTACTTTATTAAATAATGAAGGCACATTAGACAAATGTCAATTTCTTTTGATCAGATCTATGCATCACTTTGAATAGTGCAGCAAACTAATTTACTATACAGTTTATATGATTGGTAAGTAACATTCTAAAATTCAGGAGAAATTCTTTTATCAGTTTTTTAGAATCCCCTCAAAGTTCTTATATTTTAGTTTCCACCTCTTTCCCCCCATCCCAGCCCCCAGATTGAGGTCTTTGTGGAGAGGAAAGGCACACACACAAAATAAAAATTAATAACAATAAAATAAAATAAAACCTAAGAAGGAAAGGTGAAGAAACATCTTAACAAAGAAATCAGTCAAGCATCGTAAATCTACTCTGCCTGCGAAGTTGACTGTGTGCTCTTAGCACTTCCGCGATTGTACTCGGGTTTCTGAAGACACGAGCTAAGCGTCTTTCCTCTAAAGACTGCCAGCAATGATTTAAATTCTGTGAGGCAGACAGGGGGCTTGCCTGATGCTAAAAAACAGAGTACAAAAATTTCCTTAGTTACTAAGGTGCTTAGACCCAAATGGTTTTGCATTTAACATGAATGCAAGGATTATTACTGTGACTGTGACACCTTCAGTGACTGTTAGTCCACAGTCTATTCCAATGAAATATACCTGCACCTGTAAAAGATAATTTAACATAAATACCCCTCTGTATGAGAAGGTACATGCTTATAACCTATCCACATGATGTAAATGGGCAGGCAGAAACTCACAACATAATATTTTAAGGTAATTTTTTTCAGGTTCAGTAAAATGCCTTCGAACTTAAACACGTTTTCATCATGTAGATTATATAGTGCAGTGAAGGAGAAAAAATGGTCTGGATAATTATGCTGAAAATATGAAGACAATAATTTTAGAGATTATTGTGACCTTTCTTTTATAAGTGGGAAGTAAAATAAAGTCCATATCTTCAGTACAATAATACTCTTTCATCATATTAAATTCATATAACCTTAAGCCTCTCCCTTGATTATAAATCCATCTGAGCCCTGGCACCACTGCTAAGGATTTCTTTGTTTTCTTATCTTTCTGATACTTTAACCTGAGCTGTTGTCACAGACCTCTTTAATTCTTAAAAGAAGTGCCAGAAGCATGAATGTAAAATAACCAAGTAAATGATTTTTTTAATACCAGCCATGTGAAACCTTCATTAGTCATTAGTATCTGTTTCAGCCTAGTCTACCTCACACCCTTTTTCCTTCTAGTCACCACTTTATAGTTCAAAGTTCCCAAATACGTGAGGACAGTGATTTTCAAATTACTTTGCAAACTCTTAAATTGTTAAACCTGTAGTTTCCTAGCCCTAACTTGACTTTCTGAAACCAAATTTCAGGTGAGCCTGAGAACAGATAATTCATAGCAAACACTTTGAGTTTCCCCCAAGACATAAGTTTTTAAAGAAAAGCAAGTCAGTAGAACAGAATGAATATACTGAACTGATTATTCATTTACTGAGGGTCTCTTATGTGCCAGCCACTTTTCTAGTCCCTGAGCACTATTTAAACACTATTCATAAGGTCAATCACCTGGTTTTAATAAGCACAATACCTCATTTTAATAAAGACAAAGTAAATTTTAAAAAATAAGGCTTATTACATGTATTGGACATTATTTCCAAAATAGCCTTGATGATTAATTACCTTGATGGGTGTCCACAATGAGTAAATTAGAAAGTAAGGCAGGGTTGACTTACTGTGCTCAGGGATAGGAGGTGCTAAAAGACAACCCTAAGTGTGACCGTATCATTTTGAAGAGACACTTATTCTGAGATCACTTCCAATTATTTTGAAAATCACTTAATTTTTTTCTTAAATTTAAAACTGTGTTTTATACTCTGGAAATAACTGAAAGACACTAATGTCCCTTTTCCTCCTACCCTAAACTTCAAAATTCATGAGATTATGTATACTATATTTTTCGGATTGTCAAATGCACTGGACCATACATAAGACGCACCTAGGTTTTAAAGGAGGAAAGTAGGAAAAAAATTTTTGAAGCAAAAAATGTGGTAAAATATTTAATAACCTGTGACCCTGCTCCACCGTCACCCCCCCCCCCAACACACACACACACACAGCAAGCCAGGTAAGCTACATTTGGACTATAAGACGCACCCCCCTTTCCTCCCAAATTTGGGGGGAAAGGGAATCTTATAGTCCAAAAAATACATAAACATTGATGGGAGAGGACATGTTAAAATTAAAATAGGAGGAAAAAAGTGAGAGAAAGGAGTCTTTGAAATAAATGTATTTGTCAATGTGCAGGAGCAAAACTAGAACTGGTGTGCAGAAGTTAGAAAGATTTTGTCGTTGTGAGGAAGACCTTCTAAGCATGGACGTATGGAATGGACTGGACTGCCAGCAGAGGCAAGGGGGCCATCTGCCAGGGTTTTTGTGGGAACTCCGACTATGGGTTTTGAAAGATACAGGCCATACACAAGTTTTTAGAGTGAGGAACTTCCTCAGAAGGTGTGTCCTACAGCTTCCCTAAAAAATTAGAAAGTTTAATTTAAGGAAAGTTCAATCTTTAGTATATTCTTGAAGTGTGTTTGTTTTTAAGAACCAAGTGGAACACCAAATAACTAAAGACTACTTTGGGGACAGTGATTCAAAGAAAAAAAATTGTATGAATATGATGAGGCAAATTCTTTGTTGTCATATATAAGTGCTACCTTGATCTGGCTCTAGGGGATAGAAAGAAAATGAATGTGTGAAAAATTAAAAGAGATATAATTTAATTCAAGATAAATAAAATTTTTATGGCAATTAGATCAGTTATCTCTAGTTTGCTTAAATATGCTTTTATCAGCATTACAAAAATATGCCTTCACTTTCAAAACTTGTAAGACATCATTATCAAAATGTCCACATGCCATGTCCAAGTCACAGAAAAATATAATATCTGCCATAACTAAATGGCTTGTGTTTCTTGGAAAACATAACCATTTAATAGTGTGTGTGTGATGCAAAGCTGTTTGAAAGGATCCAGCATCTAGCAGAGTGTCCATCCTGCCAAAAGTAAGCACTCCGCAATGATGTATGAAATGCATGTAGGAGAATTACACAGACGCTATCATAACTGTAACATCTGTTCCAGGTCTTAAAAAATTGTTAACTGTTATATCTTATTTTTTTCTCTAAACAGCCCTATGAGGTAGGTTCCATGACACTTCTTTTGCTGCTAAGAAACTGAGGCCAAGGAACTTGTCCAAGCTAAGTGCTAGAAACAAGAATGAAACCCAAGTCTGTTCAATGACCCAAACCACACACTTACCAACAGTCTGGGCTGAGTGATCTGTGTACACTCCTCTTACTCTAGCAAATGTTTCTTTATGCATTGCAGACTGAGCCCCATCAGGACCTCTGCAGTATGAAAAAAACTATAGCTCTAATGGCACACAGAAAAATGAATTGTATATGGAAATGATTTTGCCAGGTGGAGATTTAATACATCTGTTTTACATAAATTAGCACTGTAAGTCCTTAATGTGCACTAAGTTTAATCATTTGTTTGAAATGTGTCTCATCCCACACTCAGCTCTTTGACCCTTGTTCTGTTACCTTCATTATTAATAAACTCCCAATGTTTGACATCATGCACTTGTTGCATAGTGATTTTCACATTTAGTGAGCAGGATAAATCATCTTTTTGATGACCATTTTCCAATGCTTCTTAAAATGTTTCCTTGGGATGTTGTTCAGATTGATTAAAACTAATTTAGGGAAAATAAGAGGCAAGCATCTTCAGTTCCTAAGCTAATTAGCATCATAGAAAGTCAGTAATTGACATAACATTTCAGAGTTGCATTTCATCATTCACACAGTGATTATTCATGAAATAGAGTTTAGGCAGGCTGAAAATGGGGTCAGGCACAAAGGGAATGGGTAGGTGAATGTGCATGCTGGGAACTGAATGTATGCCGCTGGCATTACGCCAAATCCAAATAAAATCGTGGCTAGCCGTTGTTTTGTCATGGCCGCACCAGGCATTTCCTCTCACCTGAACGGTGACCACGTACAATTACAACAACTGCATATGAACACAGGAAACACAAAGTAGATGAGAGAGAGAGAGCCCTTAGAAATCCAAGCATGCTGTATCAATATCGTGCAAAGAATCCTGTATACAATGGGCATTTAAGCAGCACATGTTTCTCTCCCATAACATCAACTGCATAAAATTAGAGACATGCAACCAAACATTCCTCAAACAAATAATTTTGGTTTATCCATAAATATAGCCAAATTCTTCATGAGTCTGCTTACATTTTTAAGCTTTATCTCCTCAAAACAATTATAATCTTCTGTCGAACCTAGTAATTTTCTTTATTTGACCTAAATGTATCTCCTCCAAACATCTTAGCATTGTTGCAAATTCTGGAACTTCACAAAATGGACTTACTTGCTTATTAAGCTCTTAGAGAAAGTTAAAGCAACTGCAAGTTGTCTCCTGAGCCTTGGGTCTGCACCTTTCCTCTTCCTTATAGGTCAGCAATCCCTTCAAGCACCAGATCATCTCTGGATGCTGCTTCTCCCAAGGAAAATAACAACAATAAATTAACATGTTTAATGATCACATGCAGTGATTAGAAACTTTATTTTTATGCCTTCTTCAGTGTGAAGAAGGGATAGCTTAAGGATGAGCAAACAGTCAGTGGGAAACTGTTTTCGGAATGGGCTGCGCCCTCCAAAATCATCCAATGACCAGCTCCTCCACGTGGGTGAATAGACAAGTGACCTGAACCTCCGTCCCAGGACCGTGGACTCTACTGGCTTGATAGCCTTAGTGCTGCTATAGTAAATGATTTACATGTTTCAAAAACAACTGTGGCCTCCTTTGAAACATGAGTTATTACTCCCTTTCTGAATTCAATTCTAAAATAACCCAGGTTTGATTAGAAATGCCAAGACAAGGGGCCTCACTTTGATTTGTTAATCTTTTTGGAAACAAGAAGGAATTTTATGTTTTCTTCTAAGCCATTTTTAGACTATGATTGGTTAGAAATATTAAGAAACACAAAATTAAGAAACAAGTGACAAAAAGAAAATGCATTACGAGTTATCACGCTGTGATCTAAACTGTACGACCTGAATAGGGAGGCCAGGCGGGTGGATGGGAAGTGGCTGGTAACCCGAGGCTTGTCCTCCACTGCAACAACATGAGTATCACTTACTGAACAAGCACCAGCTGCCATGGCTCTGACTCCTGAGCATTTATAAACAGAAAAGGTGGTATCTGACACTGTCAGCCACTGTGCAGAAAAAGCAAAGCTTTCAGTGCTAACAAGAGAAAATCTTTCTTTAGGAAGATGAAAACCGATTACAAGACAGTCCCTGTTCTTCATCCAAATCAGAGGCTGACACCAGCTGAGTGTCCATCCCGGATGAACTCCCTTCCTCCCCGGATTGCTGCCTTCCCCCACTCCCACCTCCCATGACTATAGAATGTTTTTCTGCTGCACTTTTTCTGTATCAATGCCTTCAGTTTGTTTTGGGAGATCCATTTCATTAGGTGAGAAAAAATAATCTTCGATATTTTTGACATCCCTTAAGTTCTTTTCTCATAGAGAAATATTTGGAATTGAGATAATATAAACAAAAATATAGCTTGCCTTAGATTAAAGTCAATATTCCAACAGCTGAAACATTAGGATATCAAATTTGTGATAAATGATTGATGGAGAAGGAGTGAACTAAGTCCAGGTGCTTTGGGGTTGGTGTCTAAATGGTCTGTTTCGCTCACCCAGTTTTATACCATGGGAATTCAGATGACAAGCTAAGCTTGCCATTGTGTACACACTGTATGGAGAATGTGATTCTTAATTTCTTAAGGTGATGAAAACCACAAAGAACTGAATTATTTGAAAACCTACATTTTACTCTATTGGTCTTTTTGCTCATAGACTCTTTATGATTATGTGAGATTTGTTTTCTATTAAACCATTTTACTACTGATCAAGATGAAATCGTAATGGGTCTTACAGCTCCAGTCTCTCTTGGAGCAAAGGTGGACTCTTAAGAGAGGTTGTGTTCCCTCTGACTCCAGAGAGAATACACTATGGTTCTCAGCCAGCCTAATGCAGCTGGCTGCCAGCAAAAGGTTTCTGGTAAATGCTATTATTTATGCTCACTCAGTTAAAGTAGACAGCTATTTACTGAGCTCCTCTACACATAAGACAGTGTTGTAGTTAATGTCGTAATGCAGTCACCACCTGGTTACCCCACAGGCCCTCAAACTGTTCCTCTTGCAGAGTTCCACTCCCACAGAATGCACTCCTCAGGGTGCTTTTCAGGGACATGAGAAACACTTATGGAATGCTAACGGCTCTTGAGGCTGTAATGGATGGACTGGATAATATAAAACACCGCAGACAAAGGATTCTTTCCTCCTATAACTTAACTTCTAAAATATAAGCTCAGAATAGTTAGAAATGGATAAAATGAATCTCATAAGAGCTTATAAATAAAAAGAATTTCATATGCAATACAATATTTTGATAATTTTTAATGTTTTTTTAATGAAAAAATGGCATTTTGAACATTTCTGCTTAAGAGGTCCTAAGAATATATATAAAAAAAAATCAGACACAAACACAAAATATTGGTAAGCATTTAGAATTTGTTAATTTATTCTTCACTTAATGTGCATTTCTTGAAAAAAAAAAAAAAAAAAAGATGGTCAGGCTAAGCAATGTGTCCTAGCTGATACGTGTTATGGATCTGTACCTTCCAAACACAATGAAAGCTCACTGAGCAGGGCCCAGACAGTGTCTTAGGTTCCAATTCCTGGCATGCTTTGTCGTCACATTCATTTGAGAGGTCTAATGTAAGACCCAGGCAGATTCGGTCGTTTTACAAGCAGTGTTATTGAGGGCGCCCAATATATTTGTGTCAGAGGGGACATACTACAAAAAGAAATCAATGTTTTCATAAATTTAGAGATCCAACAAATTTAATTTGTTCTAGCTCCTAGCATTTGCAAACTTTTCTTTTTAAAAGGGGGATTAGTATTTTCAAATAAAACTTTATGCAACTATGTTTTATTGATATATATGATAAAATATATAGACTATTTTTTGGTTTTCTAAATTGGTTTAAACTCATGTTTTTCATTTGGTCTCCCTTTTTTTCAGATAGGAGTCTTTTTACATTTTATTATCATGAACTGGAATAAAAAATGCCAACAAAACATTGGCTTCAACACAAGGCTCTGTAAACACAGCAGAGAACACACCCTGGTCTCTCACGAGGGCATCTGCACACTGCCCTGTCGGTAACACAGAAGAGATCCTCGAGGCTTGTGGTGCAGAAAAGGGAAAGGCAAACCATCCCAGTTACATTTTTAAAAGAGCTTGAATAAGGAAAATTTCCCAATAAAGAAGAATAAAAGTTACTTTTATCCAATTTTATAAAATCATATACTTAGCTCTTAAGATGAACAAACCAAGGCCATCCTGGGGTTCAACTCCAGGTCTACCACCTACTAGATACTGGCATTGGGGCCAGGTCTCTGAAAGATCTAACCACTCTCAATTTCTACAATGTTCTAACTCAGTGTTTGCACTCCATACAAGCAATGTAAAGGTAAGCAATGCTTTTTTATCTTTCAGACATATATTTCCCAATTTATTTCTCTCTAAACAAATTACTCTGCATCCTTAGAATTTCCACATGATCTTTTGGAACGACTTTCCTGACTCCAGCTACCTTAAAAGTCTCTTTGCTATTGGATGTCACTTTGTAAATGTAGTATATTCTTCCGAATGGTGAAGCCCTAAGAAACTACGAAGGATACTATCTGAATCAATGGCTTTGCAGACAGATAACAGCAAGGGCCAACTGAACACATGTCAGATGTGCTGACTGGTCCCAAAACAGCAGGCAACATTCAACAAAAAAGAGAAGTTCAAGACCTCACTGACGACAACACGCTGCAGCCACAGCTTCCCAGCTGAGTGACAAGGAGGCCCATAATGGAAACATTACTCCTTTAGGTAGGCACGCGTGAAAGATTAATTTCCTGGATTGTCTGCATTTACATAGTAATAATAAGTTTATCTTCTTGGCTTGTTCTGACTTCAATTAGAAATTCTATTGTCATACCTGAGATGGGGAAGGAGGAAAAGTAAAAACTGTAGAGAATGTCCCTCTGGAAACAGCAACACTAATGGAGCTTATCACTCCCATCATTAATTTAATCAAAAACCTTGAGGCAGAGGGCTAGAGCAATCTGTTAAGGAAACATTTTCTAAACTGAGAGTGCTTCCCATTTCAATTAGGGTCTTGCTCTTTTTCTCTCTTTGAGATGTTCTTTTCCCCTATGTTCTCTCCCTCATCCCACCCCCATCCTTTACAATGATCTGCAACTGGGGGCTGTGTTTTTTTACTAAAGCATGCCTTCTTGCCAATGGCCACTTGTACAATAACATCACTTTCCCCTAACCTTCTTAACTAACTCCTTTTTTAAAAAAATGACATCGCAATTAGTTCAAATCCACGGTGCCAAAGATAAAGTCCTTGCACCTCAATGAGAGAATGCTCTAGAGAGAATGGGGTTTGCTTCATGGTGTGCATGTTAATATGCCATTCTCTTTAATTGTTTTACCAATAGTGGCTGCCAGTGGATCATTCTGCTGTACTTGTAGGTATGTACTTATATGAATTACAAATTTGTTGATTTTCAAACCAAACCTCAGGAAAACCATTATTAAATATACATACAGCAGTGGTTGTCTGCACTCCACAATGAGACTTCTCCCTCCTACCTGTGGGCAATACCTTTACTGAGGCAGACAAAGCTTGTGACAAACCTCCATTACAAAGATGAAACTTTCTGTATGAAAGGGCTGTATCTTCTGCTAGAGAGAATGTCCTGAGCCAAAAAGCAAATAAGTATTCCATGAAACATCGCTCTGGCGTCTGGAGGAAACAAAATGGCATTTTGGATCTCTATGGCACTGAAGACAGTAGCAGTGTGGCCAGGCCACCCACAACACAGGGGAGCCCCTCCTCCACCTGCACTCACTGGCCGCTCACCCAGTGGGTGCTGCTAATGGTACAAGAAAGCAAGGTGCCTTCTCTTGGTTCATCTTTCCCAATGCAGTTTTATTTAGAAAGTTTAAATAGCAATATGTAGCACCATGGAAGGATGAGGTTATGAAATTGCATGTAAGGGATTCTATTGATGAACCACTATGAAGTCTGAAAATAAATGCTCATAAAATAAAACACATTCATGAATAGAAAATTACATTTTCATATTGTTCTTTCTATTTAAGCAAACATACTTTGAGGGCTTTGTATCTGTCAGCTTTCAAAATTTAAAGTGTGTTTTGAAACTGGGGAAGATAAATCACAAATAAAAGATATTTTATAAAGCATTTAGGAGAAATGCCCTTTAAAGTGGAGAGTAGATGGCCAACAGCAAAAGAAATCTCAGCCTTTTTTTCAAGTGTGGACTCTGTGCACATGCGTGAGGGAAGCGCCTGTGCACCTGAGCATTTGTGTAGCGGCAACCGAGAGGCGGCGTCAGCAGCTTTAAAGTAAATGCTGTCTAACGCCTCCATCACGTTCTGAACCCGAAGACACACTGCACTGTGAAGGAGCACTTCAGAGTTAGTTTCTGGAATCCACAGAAACACCCTTGTGGTCTAAGCGAGACGTCTTAACGTGGACGCCTATACGACAAACTCATCGGTTTCCACAAACGTTAAAAACTAACTGGAAAGGTCAGCATGAATTCACTTACATAAAAAGCTGGTGTCTTTTACATGAGGGGGAAGTTATTAGGGGTTCTATTTTCTCACTCTCTGATTCATGAAATCTTAGTAAATCATGTTGAAGGATGAGAGACCTGGCCAGTGACTTCTGAAGGTACCAAGATAAATAAATAAACTGGAACTATCCTCCTCTCCCACCCGCTCCCATGCACGCATGCCTGCCCACAGAAACCAAAGTTGAAGTATCACAAATGTCATATATAGACATTGTTTATGAAAAATAGGTAATACCGATTTCGCAATGATGTCAGGAATTCTGTTGAGTGCTTGATATACAGTAAAGTGCTCAATATTCTCAGCTACTTTTATAGGTGGTGAAACTGAGGCACAGAGAAATACAGAAACTTGAAGAGATTGTAGTGGGATCAAAACCCCTAATTGCCGAACTATCCATTCCCTACTGGAGGGGAAAGAACTGAAATAGGTTTCAGGAAATTTGAGTCAGTGCATTCTTGCCCATTATAGTGACACTGGACACCAATTTTCTCATTTTGAAATATCTAAATTACTTGAAGTTGTGGATTTCTATGTCATTTTCCAGTTCCAATCTGCATAATTTTTCAAATTGTAAACTGCCTCCCCTACCCCAAGAAGTTTAGTGGTAAAAGACATTTGAAATCACCAATGTCCAGCTCCCTCCTACCATTAAAGAAATCTAGTGTATATATAGTATCTTTGATTTGCAATGATTTTCCTACATGAATTCTTCCAATGAAAGGCACAGCCCACAGGTCAGGGACATTGTTAAAAGTTTAGTTGTCAAAACATATTTTCTTTTTGTTAAGTTTATATCTATCCATAAGGTTTAAAAATTTAGTAAGTTCTCTTGTTCTTTTCTTTGTATATAACTTTCTACAAACATAAAAAATAAATTATGTAAAGTTTTGAAAAATACATGAATACTACAAGTAAATAAAAACCTATAATTCAACCACCCAAAGAAATCCATTAAAATGATTTTTAGCAGTTTGTTTAATACATGTATTTCAACTTTAAAAATTAAACTTTGATCTAGTGATCTTTTACTCAGTATTTTAATATGAATATTTATCCATGCCAGTAACTATTCTTGGTGAATATGATTTATATAATTCCTTCAACATCTTTATATATTTTTAAATTTTTATTACAACTTTTACACCTTTTTTGAATACTTCAGATATTCCTACTCATAACTATTGACATTTCCTTCATGGATTCTTTACCTGAAATCATTCATTACAATGCCAAAAGAAATTAAATGTTTGCTTCTATTTTCTTGCTATTTTTATGTTTTTTTAGTATTTTTCTTCAATAATTTCTTTAATCAATCCATCATTTATATTGGCATATATTTCTGTAGTTGAGGAACTATAAATTTTGTGAAACTTTACCAATGGCATTTGTCTGTATCGTAGGTCTTCAGATATTTGAAATCTTTGATCATGCCTGTAATTTCTTTTGCATTCAAGGAGAAGTCTTCTCTGTATTAAACATGACCAGAAAGGTTCAAAAAATGGTTTCCTCTGTATGTTCCCAAACTTGCCAATTTTATTAGGAAGTATGCTGTTCACAAGTGGGTACAATCTTTAAAATGTGCAATGTCCATGCATTTAAGGGCAGGAAATGATAATTCCACGTATACAACTACGATTAAATAGGGTTGTTGGCTACCACATCACACCCTTGGCACATATTCAACTGGTACTTAACTAAAACCTCTCAAATTTTTTTGACATGAACCACTAATATCAAGCCTTATTTTCAGGAAATGCTCCCAATTAATCTGCAAGACTTTTCATCTGCACGGCAGCATATATGCATTTGATACACATCGTGCTCTCTAACACTGATTACGTTTCTGATTTAAATAAGATTCTGCAATTATCCAGAAACCTAGAAAGGGACTCAATGAATGGCTTTGACAGGGTGCTGGTGTGGGATATACGGATCTGGAGTCTCTACTAAGTAATCCTTCTTCATAAACACACCAAAACATGATGCCCGTAGAGTGAGCAATATCTTCATTTAAAACATGTACCTATGGTGTGATAATAGACATATTAAGAAATCCCTTCAAGGACACCAAGAAACAAACTTAAAACTCTCCAGAATAAAAGAGGAGTTTCTGGCACCAAAAGAACTGAGCAGACCACTTTTTTGCAAAGCCTTTTGTGATCTTCTTAAGCTCATCTATTCAGAGTAAAGGTCAAGTGGGCAAACCCAGCAATTCTATTTTCCCACAAAGCTGCTACAGTTTTCTGTCTCCTGACAGCCTGGTCACTAGGAGTCTATTATCTCCCATTCTGTTGCCAGCA
This sequence comes from Tonatia bakeri, assembly GCA_004024845.1. Lineage (NCBI taxonomy): Eukaryota > Metazoa > Chordata > Mammalia > Chiroptera > Phyllostomidae > Tonatia > Tonatia bakeri. The sequence continues at coordinate 1,056,391 of PVIA01000007.1, forward strand.
CCACCCAGATCCTTAACTGGAAACCCACTAAACAGCTCCTTTCTTTCATGGGTTGACTTTCAGCTTCTTGTAATGGCTTCATGTTAGACATCTAAAAGCTTTCTTCCCTTGCTCTGTTTGTTTAAGGAGGGCCATTTGAGAAAGCAAAACCCACCCTAAACAAGCATTGCCCTACTTAGTAGAGCAAATACAAGTGGATTTGCTAATGAAGGCCTCTTCTAGTTGGTTAGGTAGTACTTTAAAAGCAGCATTTAGATAACACATCTGAAACTGGTTTTAAAGACTGTCTTAAGAGTTTGAGTTCTACTTCAAGGAACACTTTGCGTCTTCCTTTAAATAACAGTTAGTCATTCTTTCAAAGAAACCCCCAACTGAAGCTTCCTGTCTCATCAAACAGACTGCAGGTTGTATCTGAATTCTCTCAAGGCCTTAGGGAGTAGAAGGTTTTTCTTGTCCCAACACCTGTTTCCATCGGTTGCTGTTTTGTTCAAGTTTTAATCCAGATCAACAAACAAAACACAAAATAAAATCTAGTTGTTCATAGTTGACAGTTACTTGGAAGATCAAAAAATCAAATCCTCCCACTTTCAAAGTTCAGTGGAGAAAAAGGAGAGGAAACAAAGTCGTTCCTGGGAGGCACCAGGTTCTGCATCTGAAAGTGTCTGCGCGGCAGCGTGATCAGAGCGGGGCCGTGGAAGTCAAGTGCACGGGTTGGGTCGGGGGAGTCAGCACATCAGGTTTCAGCTCAGTTTAGCTGTTTTCTTATATTTCTTACATTTCAGTGCATATTTTCTTGCCATTTCCTGTCTGGCAATTCTCAACACACAAGCACAGATATAAACACACCCTAACCAGGAAAAGAAAATAGTTATGGATAATTTGCTGAATAGCTAATGACCAAAAGACACAAACATGGGGTTTTTTGAGTTTGAAGGTTAATGGGTATATTAACATTAATTTGTGGAGCAGGATAATGATATATACTTATTTATTTAAATTTAATGATAAAATATATTGAAAATAAATGATAAAAAATTCCTGGTTTACCTTCAGTTACCAACTAGAAAATAAACACAATTAAAAATACAGGTCACAGGCCCCAAATGGCAGAATTTTAGACCAGTTTTTTCCTTTTATTTTTGTCACATGACATTCTTTTACCACATGGTTGTTGTTATCTTCCTAATATTTATGAGACAATATCGATGTAGATAGTAGTTTGAGTTATTAGGTAGAAGTTATATATTCAAATAAAATATGGTAAAAAAGTCATTCCTTTCACATGTTACAATATGATCTGCTATTTCTGTAGGGCTTCTACCTTGGGTAGTTGTAGTGGATACAGTGAAAACAGTTGTCTTCTTAAAATGATGACAGACCTAAGATTATACAGAGCCTAAGAACATGAAAGAGCACAGGAATGGTGGCAAACACACAGTTTATAGGAATTCTGGGGGTGGCTGGCAGGATATTTCCCTAAATCATTGATTTGGCTGCAAGAACTCTGTAGTCTGATCTCAACTCTTTCCTCCAACTTCATCTTCACATCAACCATTCACATGTCATGCTTCATCCAGACACATCTGCCTGTGGATCCGAGGAAGTGCCATGTTCTCTGAAGCCCTTAAGTCTGAGCACTCGAATTTACTTCCACCTAAAATGTCCTCACCCTCTAACCCCCAGAGATCCTGGCAGTGTGACTGGTAACTGACACTTGACGTTCTGTACTCAGTTTGAATCACAGAAACTGCCATGTCAGTTTAGGTTCCCCTCCTGTGTAGTTTCGGGGCACCCCTGACTGACCCCTGGAATACTCTACAGTGGTGATGGCATAAAGGAGAGGTTTTCAAAGTGTGTTCAAAGATCACGTGCATCCAAATCTCCTCAGAGGCCTGTTAAAATGCAGACTTTCTGGGCCCCTGGTTTGTCCTACTGGATCAAAGTCTCTGGGAATGGAGCTGAGAAATCTGCACTTTAAATAAGCTTTCCAGGTAATTTTTATCCATTCAGAATCACTAGAGGGGGAAATATATTCTCTGGAGGAGTAAGAACACAGATTGAAGACATTTTGCTTTTTTAACATAACAAGAGAATCATAGTAAAGACTCAAAAACATAATGATCCTTTAAAAATAGAATATAGCCTTTATACGGGGATAGAATCCTGTATGTTTGAAAGTCACAAATCTCTAGATAATTTTCTTACCTTTTTAGTCTAGAAAATGAAATCATGCTCTATACATGTCAATTCCATTCCTCCCTACAAGATATAAATAATGACTCCTTTAAAGAAGACTGGAGAAAAAAAGTGTGTGTGTATGTGTGTGTGTGTGTGTGTGTGTGTGTATTTCAGAGGAATACCTTTAAAAGAGACATTTTAATTAACCTCAATTTAATAGACAATGCTGAAACACTGGGGACTTAAGACATTCCTGACCTATAGCTTTTTAGTGGTAATGATGATGATAAATGAGGCTGTATTCTGGAGTCTAGAAATGCTTGTCACAAGCATGATTTCTTAATGTTTCCCTCACTTCTCAGTGCCTCATATCAAGTAATAATGAAGTCAAGCTCGGGACTAGAAAACTGAGGGAAGCAAATGAGAGAGCTGTAAAAGGAAATGAATCTCAATGAGGTGATGCAGCTCTGGATTCATGTGTTAAGACTTAACTTCCGAAGAAGATAGTTTAGAAACTGGAATGACCCTCAAGGTTGGCTTTGCAGTGAGTACTCAATTCCTGAACAGTTTTGGTGTTGTTGCTCAGGTTTTAATTAGCAGTGGTGGCACTGTAAAACGATTCCCAGCAACTTCCCGTAGACTTCAGGCCATTTGCTCTCATTATGAAAGTCAGCTTTCATCGTTCCTGCAGTATCATTGATCTTAGCACAGTTGCTAATGCCAACAATCATCTCATTATTTTCTGTGAAACAAGGAGAATAAAAATAAGTTTTTCTGTAAAAATGTACAACATATTTTATTTTTAAAATGTCTGGTGGCCTTTCTGAAAAAGGCAAGTAACTGTATAGTTTTCTAAATGCTGAACTATTTCTTTACGTGTGTCAAAAACATTGATTTTGGCATTTTGCCTCCCCCAAGAAAATCAGTGCTTTGAAGGCAACGAGCGGCTGACTACTTACACAGAGCCTGTTATAATCTCTTACCCCCTACCTTCTTGGAAAAGCAGAATTCACAGTGGTTGGTCAGAACTCTGTTTGGGGCTGGAATAGGCCAAAACCACTCAGAAGTTTCTAGAGCCAATTAAATACTCCTGATTTACCGATTTAATAAAGAAACTCTGTATTCTGACCTCAAAGGGTCAATAAGAACAAACATCAATGAAAGGGAATTGTTTTCATTGAAAACATGGGGAGATCAAGCACGAGGTTCCTAATGTGATTCTGTGATGCACCAATTTATCAGTGAAATGCTCATGGTGGGGAGCAACTCCAGGAGGAAAAGAGCAATCTCTGTTCCACAGCTCTCGGGCTGTGCTGGTTAAATTTTCACAGAAGGGTTTAGATGTCAGACTATGGAGTACACCGACTCTCTTGGTCACACTTAGGGTAACTTTCAAAGAAACAATAGTTCTTTCTTTTATGTCATTTAGGTCAACTACAAACCTGAAAACAAAAAATGTTAATGTAGAATCTTTGTCCACTAGGTGATGACACTAATAGACTCGAGTGTGTTCACTTCCTTTTTGCCGCCCTGGCAGGTGCTGGTGGCTGGTGCAGACCCGTGCATTCTGGGCTGAGTTATCTCAGTCCTTACCCAAAGAGCACCTCATCGAAGGACTTGATAGTTTAAGGGACGTAAAACCATGCAAATAATTTGAAATGTGTTTTAAAGCTATGGAATATGTTATCATGAAATCAGACACCAATTTCATAAAAATAAAAATTCACAGAAAAATAATCAAATGGTAAATTCACTAGAAAAAACTTTCCTTTTGGTTGTGGAGTTTCGCATGATTATATCTTTCCTTATTATCATTTTTGAACATTATCTTAACTTTTTCAACATTTTTACAATGACTACTAATACAAATATACATCAAATTTGAAGGAGTTTTACAGAGAATATCTATGTATATAACACCTCAATTTTACCAGTAACTTTACTGGTTTTATGATATTTTTATATACCTATTGGTTCCTCTATCAATCAATCTTTTTTTTAATGCAAAACAAAGTAAATTACAGACCCCACTATACTTTTCCTTAAGTATTTAAGGATGCCTATCATTAAACAAAGTTCAAAATTTGTTTAGTTTTTTATGGAATGTTCACACAAAATAGAGTTCAAAAATATTAAGTGTAAATTTTGTCAAATGCATGCAACCGCATCCTAACTAAAACCCAGACTGTCTACGGAGCATGATCCTCCTGGAGCCTGTTCCACTCACCACAACCCCAGCCTACCACGCCCGTCTAGCTCAGTATCTGCTGTGCTGGTCTTCTGTTTTTCTCACACACACAGTTGAGCTTCTGTTGTCTTCACAGCCTGTGCATGGACAGGTTAATTCTTTTTTTGTCCCTTCTCATTCTTCAATTGTCACCTTTAAATATCATCTCAAAAATGCCCATCCTGACTGCCCATATAGATGCCTTCCCAGTTATGCTGTGTAATAGTTTTAATGAAAACTTGAATTATGCATTTTTATATTATCTTTATTTAACATCTGTGCATTTTACTAGACTATGAGTTCTCTGGTTTCAGGGACCATATATTTCTAACTTACTATGTCATCTAACATAGTGAAACCTATTAGGCAAACATCAGACAACTATTTACTAAAAAAAAAGATATTCTCTTTGATTTCTTCTTAGACACTACTTGTTTATTCTACAATAATGAACCAGATGATTTCTTAGCCAATGTGTATGTTGGTCTTTTATCTCTTCCTGTAGACAGAAGTTTTTAAGTTCCAATGCTTATTCATTCATTCATATATGTTTATTAAGCACCTACTTTCTACCAGACAGTTAACTAAATAGTGGGGCATTTAATAGGGAATGAAACAGACATGTTCCTGTCCTCATCCCATAACAGGAAACAGAGAAATATAATACAGCCTCAAAAGTGCTTTTGGAACGCACGAAGGGAGACATACCTTAGATCAGAAGGGTAGGAAAGACTTGCCATTGAAAGTGGTTTCCAAGCTGTGTCTTGGAGTAGATCTTAGCCATACTGTACTTCTTTTACACACTAAATCCAAGACCACCTTTTCTCTCATGTGTGAACTCCCTTTCACTTTTATCAACATGGACTGTGGAGCACTTTTTCCTACATTGAGAAAGATCTAGTAATAATGTGTGAGAGTGACTCACTTGGTTTCTAGCAAGTAAAATCCAGGACAAGTTCAAAGCTATGACTATATTATCTTTCTCCCCATTGGTCTCCTTCTTGAATATCCCATGGTGACTGTGAAGTTTCACCTCAAAGAACTTACTATTTTTCTACTCTGTGCACTGAAGTTTAGCTCGAGAACATGAAAGCATATTGCAAGGACCACAGAAGCACTAAAGTCTGTCAAAGCCTGTTCCCTTCCAGTATTTGTTAATTTCTCTTAGAGTATAGTAACACATCACAGGACATGTCTACTGTCGCAGAAAAACATAACAGGAAATAAGATACACTGAATACACTTTGCATGTCCCATAATGTCACTTACTCCTTTAAATTCATTCATTCATTAAATAAATAAAAAATCCTATGTTCTCTTGTACTGACTGATTTGGGAAGCACAAATTCTGGAGATAAGAGTACAAGAAAGCAGACAAATAAAAGATTTTTAAATTTTAAAGGAATACACTGTGGTCTCTCTGATTCTGACACCCCACCCAGGAAGATGTTATTTCTCAATGTGAAATGAATTCAAATGAATAAAATCAAGTTGGACAGAGAGGCTGAAGTTCAATTTTCATAACACTAGATGGAAAGATCAAAATGCTGCATATTAATTGCACTGATGTTAGTAATAATATTGAATAGTCACATATTTTTACCACAAGGCTCATCATCTTCAGTTAGAAAGTTTGTGTGCCCATTTTTCAAATGTATAGTTAGTTTTGCTATAACTTAAAAAAAAAACAAAACACAAATGCCCAGCAGGGATTATTTTGAGCATGACACAGAACTTCTCATTTGATTATGCATTGTTTTGCATGTAGAGAACAAAAGATGAACTCAGAAAACTGCACCCATCCGAACTGAATCATTTAGGACATACACTCACCCTTCAAAATCTGCCAGCTACTTCAGTTTACCACGTGTGTGAGGAACCACACCCATTCACATCTGGTGTCACAGAGAGATTTCAGATAACCCTCCTTTCACCTTTTCACAATAATTCTTAAGCCACAGATCTTCCATATGCAAATTTCAGGTCTCTTTCTAGGGAAAGTCCATATTTATTGTAACTTTTAGGTATTTCATAACAATTTACCTGTATAGAACTATGCTATTGTTTTAATTAAGTTTCCATATTTGTAGGTGTGTGTATAACAAATTCTGTGTGTTGTGCCCAACCCCATTTTTCCCATAAATGCTCATGAATTTCATTTCACAATTTTTCATATTGAGGTCGATTTTATGAATGTATATGTTGTATAATTTCCTATTGTTACTTGTGTAATTTTTATGAATCCTTGTTCCGCAATTTAAAAGTGCCCTATAATATTAAATGCAAATTTAGCTTAAAATAATTCTATACTAATAATTTCCTGTGATTATCTATTTGCAGGATCAGTAATAACTAAGAACATAATCCAAAGAGAAACTAACTGGAACAATCATTAACTAATGTATTAAAAATAATAACCCATAATCTACTCCTCTGAAATTAAGAAAATACCCCTCTATTACATAATAATATCTTCAAAGACTCCATGAATAATTTTCCTGGAGGTGGACTCAACCTTTTTTAAAGTTAAAAAGTTTAAAGTCTAAAGTATTTTAACTTTACTTTTTTATAAGAGTGGGGGAAAAAGCGCAGTTACGAAATTAAAGACAGATTGTAACCTCAGTGATTAGTCCTACACAGAACAGTGGCACACACACGCAACTACAGAAAGGGCTTTGGATCAATGGTCTAGTTCTTGTCTGGGAATTTTTGAGACAGTCACCTTGCTAAAAATGCGAAGGCTGGTTAGCTCATTCATGACAAAGGCCCTGGGTGGTTTCTGTTAGCTAACTCTTGGAATAATTCAGAATCAAATGAACTCCTTCAAGCTACTAGGACACCAAAATAGTTTACCTATACACTAGAATAGTGCCTATTGGTCTATAAACAATAGGAATACAAAGAGAGTTAGCAAATTCTCATAAAAATTAAGGAATGGTATGGGGTGGTGTCCCCACAACATTTTTCTAGAATTTAGGCAATATTATTATCTTAGAAGTAATAATCTTTATTGTGATTTGTGGCTTATATAATTTCTAGTGTCTGTTTTCTATGAAAGAGTGTCATGGGATTTTCATAATGCTTCAGTGAAGCCAGGAAACTTTTTGAAGTGTTCAAAAACTCTGAATTAAAGTACTTTTAATAAGACTTAGATTTTTGCTTGACTTTTTCTTTCTTATTAAAAAAAAAGGACTTAATATAAAACAGCAGGTCTGCAACTTTCTCACTAAGGAAATAAAGGGAAAAACCTGACAGAGCAAATCCAAACCAATTAAGCAGAACAGAAACCATTTCAAAGTGAATAAAAGCATAGCTGAACATCAAGTATAGGTCTAGTATTTATCTGAGGAAAATATGCAGCTCTAATTGTGAAATTTACATAAGTGTATCATGTCACTTCTAATATGTTCATTATATTTTATTTAAAATATTATTAAAAATTCATGTTTAGATGCCCTGGACTTGAACTAGTGATGTGATCTGCCCATGGTCCCTTTTGTACTATCTAAAATTCTCAAAGGTTCAAAAAATACAGAAGATTTTAAATTGTTAAGCTCAACATTTTAATTTACTGAAGAGTCACAAATAATAACATTATATAAATGAGAAAATAAAAGCCTGTCTTTATTCTGTGGCATATTATATTAGGAACCTGCAGCACTAGGAAAGAAACCTAGATTTTTAATTTTTTTCAAAAATTTTATGAATATAATACATTTATTATGAACACATATTTTTAATATTTACTTATCAATCAATAAGAACAGCAAGATAACTTTGATAAACACAAATACCTGAAATTCAGTAATTTTGCTTCACATCAATCTTTGCACCCAAAATAGTTTTTTTTTAGTTCTACAGTTCATTTCCTTTAATTTTTTATTGTATTTTTCCATTACCTTTTAGCCCCCTTACACCCGCCCCCACAATCACCACACCATTGTCCATGTGGTCTGTACTGAAGGGTGTGAACTTTCTGCCACATGTTGACATGATATAACAAGAAACTATAAAAATAAACTGCTAAAATTTTTTGATTAGCATAGATTACCATATTTTATAGTGAGTAGAATAGATAGTAAGGGCTAGTCCAATGCAAAATTATAATGGCTTTCCTGCAACACTGTAATTTAGCAAAAAAAAAAAGGTTGAATAAGCTGGATCTGATTGGAATGGTACAGCTTCAACAATAAGGTCTAATGCAATGCATATACTTCTGTTATAAAAGCAAAAGTCCAACTAAGAATACTTTGCTAAATTGTTTTGCAGCATCAAAAGAAATAAAACAGAGCGGCAGAATCTATAACAGAGCCCATGACTTCCACGTGATTAATTCAACACATTTGGATGCAGAGATAAAGGCAGAGGTGCTGGTAAACTCTGTACATTCATGCTCTACATTCACTGAAAATCCCTGTGGGTTATCTTTTCCATCACTACAACAAAACCCATGGTAAAAGACACTTTGCTACAAAGGAACTCCACTTACAGACATTGGCACAGTTCTACTAGATCAGAGTTTTGGGGAAGCCTGTCAACATCACTAAAAAATAAAATTTGTTCTGCCAGGGATTGCTGTGTTTTTAACAAGGTATTTCTTATAAATATAGCCCTAGACCTAAACCTGGTGATTCACAACCAATTCAAAGTAATGCAAGTAAAAATTAAAAACCTTGTCTCTTATGCCTTCCTTTACTAGCACAAATAACCACAAACCCCTATTTAGCAGTGAAGATTAGAAAAATTAATTCTAGTGGCTCTGGACTCAAGATGATTGAGAACAGGCACTCTCTCACTTAATAATTCAACCATGTAAGTTTGTTTTTGAAAATATCTACATACAAAATGAGCATAAATACATTTAAAAGTATAGTATGAAGCAAAAAATTATTGTTCAGAACAAAAATGTAATTTGTGAAAAATGTTTTTAGCAGTAACTTTTTACTGAAAAATAATGAGAACAAAATACAGTTATGGTTCAAACATCCTTAAGAGAGAGGTATGTTCTTATTACCTGCTTTTGCATCTGAGAAATCTAAGCACACATTACCTGAGATATGCTAGAATAGAAAACTGCTTGCCATATGCAGTTTCTAAATAGCTGCTTTTATTGATCCATTTATTTGTAAAATTTGCAAACAGTAGCTGTAGTTTCTGAAGAAATTTAATATTCCAGAAATGAGCTACGGATACCTTCTCCTTTTCATGTTAACCATAAACAGTGAACTGAGGGCCATTACAAAGTACTAGGTCAAGTCTAAATGTTAAGTGTCTTTGCTTCTCCCCAAGTGAAGGTGATACAAGGTAGCTTTGTTTTTGATCCCTAAATCCTCATTTAAAACTCTAGAAGGAGATTTCAGTCTCCTGCTCTGTCATGTAGCAAGAAAAATTGCATCTCTGGTACACATCCAAGTTCACAGGCCAAGTTCAGTTTATTTTTTTCTTTTATGAGCCCTTGAAATAAGCAGTACATTATAAACAGCCTTATTCATCAAGGCTGGCCCTAACAAATACAGATAAATAATGAAACATCCTAAGCCTCTAAAATGTAAAAGATTTATAAGCATGGTTGGGCATGGATGACCAGAAGGGCACAGAGGCCATGTGAACCATAAACTCAAGAGGAAAAATTAGAATCATAGAGCAAAAAAGAAGTGCTAAAGTGAGTTTTTGTTTTCTTTACTCTTTTCCTTTTATGTTTGAAGACAAAGACTATTTAACACAACACATAAACATCCCCTTAGTTATCTGATATGGTTAGGGTCATAGTTATGTTTCTAATAGATGAAAGAGAAACACTTTCAGAAACAAAGGAATTTTTATTTGAACTCTTTTTAAAGGAAACTTTCCAAAACATATCACATACTTCTCTGTGAATGTGGAACTCTGAAAATGTAATTAAACCTTTCTGGGTTACTTAAAGCATCAGGCCCCGAAGTGTGCTTTAGAACACTAGTTCTAAAAGTGGTGTGTTAATGGTACAGAAGGGAAAAAACATGTTCTGAGGTCAAATGAATTTAGGAGATGCTAATGTCAGCTTGGATTTTCTTAAAGCACTGAGCACTCCCATTTTGACTGGCTAATTGGATGGGAAGCATGAACCCATATGGCAGAGTGTGCAGTAGCAAGCACTGAGAAATGGAATGCCAGTCTTTCTCTCGTCATCTCACGACACCACTCCTTCGGGAGAGAGGACCAGGCCAAGGGCTTACACACCCATAACACTTACTTTTTGTTTTCTCTTACATTTCTCTCCTGACTTCCAGTTCTCTGTGACCACAAACTTGGCCAGCTGTTGCTGCTTCTGTTTTTTCTTGGTGGCATTGCCACTTCTGCTCCCTAGTTGGCACGCTCCCCTCAGCTACTTTTGCTGGCATTACTATAAGGACTTTTCAAAATCACAGATAGGTTCACTGTTGTTCTACACGGATGGAGATGCCAGAAATCTATGTAAGTGGATAGGCAGAGACACCAGGTTATTTTGAATGGGAGGCGACTTATCTGTGTATTTTGGCTTTTGTACAGCACCCTATGCATTAGTTCTAGAGAAGGAAAGGAAAATGAAAAAAAACAAAACAAAACAGATAGCCCAGATGAATTTAGTAAAATCTAAAGAAAGTAGTTTGCTCTTCAATTATGAGAAGTTCAAACCAAACAAACCATGGCATTATACCTTCATTAATAGTAAGTTCGTAGTGATAACTCACATCATTTACCATCGAGGGAGGATGGTTAGATATTCTCTAATTATTCAATACTGTCATAATTACATGAAATAATTTCTTAATAATTAAAATGAGTGGGAGACAGTACTTATTACTTTATACTAAAAAGAAAATGGTGCTAATCTCTTTTGCATAAGTTAAATTGTGATATATATGTATATGTATATATAGATATATATAATGTTTTTTGATGTTAGTAATGATAATGGTTAAAAAGAGAAAATTATAATATCTAAGACTTGACACTAAAAGAACAAAACAAAAACAATACCCCCTTCAAAAAAAGGAAGGAAAGTTTCCTGGAGTGCTTGAATAACATTTCACCTCGCCTCAGTTAACTTTCAAAAGGACTTCAGTGCAATTAAATTTAAAAAGCACTTGTCAGCAAACATAACTCTAAAGTGGTGTTCTTTAATTAATAAAACTTACACTTAGAATTTGCATCACAATTTCATCTTCAAGATACTTTATAAACATTAAGTAATTTTTATAACACATCTGAGTGACTATTATATAATCACTCATTCAAAGTATCTAGAGGACTTCACAAATATTAAAATGAAGCCATATTCACCTGATTTTATAAAGGATAATGGGAATATAAACAATAAGAAAAACTGTCAGGACATTGGAAATAGACTTGATGTAACTCTAGAATTTAGAATTCCTGATATCTAAATTTGGTTTTTGACCACATGGAAGCATTTCTTCATGGAGATGGCTTAAATTTAGGACTGTTTGAGAAACTAGTTTTAAAAATTGACACAGAAGGGCTAATTTAAGTTTAAAGTCACCAGGCATCCATTTTTGCATCTCAATTCTACTTCCTGAACCCTCAAATAAGTCAATCTGATTATCCAGCTTACTGAAAGGAAACAACGGCATTGCTGATGCAAGACATAACATAAAAATCATTCATAATGGACTTCAATGAGTTTATTACTCTGCTTGCAGTAAATTTAATTTTTAAAATTGTATGTTTCAAAAGATAATATTAAATTGTTTTATCTTTAATTAATAGTGATGGAGAAATTCTTGGCTCATGGTGAAAAAATCTGTCCAGAGTGTTATTTTTTTAAATTGATATTTAACTAATAAGAAATTTCTAAATTACTCTAGTCAAGTGTTGTCACCTGTTTAATGTGTTAGTACTCAATTTTTATCCTAAATAACTCTACAAACCAAAGTTTCAAAGATCTTGTAAAAATAGGTATAATTACTGTTTTATATATAATACAATATATACAAATTATTATATTTAATCTTCACAGACAAAAATAGTATTGCTATTTCCAGGATCATGGCAAGTTCACTGTTGGCCTCAGCAATCCCATTTATAAAACTGGGATACTTGCTTGTCTGGCAATAGGTAGCCAGAACAGATTGTTTTGTGACATCTTTTAGGAACTTGTACAAATAGCCTAGGGTACATTACATGTGCTATGGTTTTAAGGAGAATAATCCTTAGAACTGGAACAGTGGATTTAAATTTTTTCTTCCATTGACCACTGGAACTCATTCACAGCCTCTGGTCTAGCTCTGGTATTCATGTGTTTTAAGTAAATTATCACCATTCTGCAAATTCAAGATTTTTTGCTCCCATTAAAAGCTGAACTGAAATACTATATGGAATCAGTCTTCAATTATATTTAGAAATGTACCAAGAAGCATATAAATAGCCACTTGGTAGATTTATTCTGATGGAGTCTTCCGTGCAGGGTTTAATAACATTGGAGGGAGCTAAACTGACAGCTGAGGGGGCAGAGCCTTGGGTACCTCATTCTGGAAGGGAAGGAGAGAGCAAATCCAATTAAAACTGACAAAGTTGTCACCTCACTTGACTTATTTTCATTATTAGTTGTCTTTTGATTTTCTATTTTTGCAAAGGCGAGACTACAAAAATTCATATACCAAATATATATCAAATTTCAAGAAATGCTTTGCAAACTAAATTACCAAGGCTTATTTTTTCCCTCCTTCCTTGTAAGTGTATATCATTTCCATTCTAACTTTTTTCTGTTTAATTTTATCTGATCACTCTATCTCCTTTGCTTGTATATATTAACTGTACGGATGAATCCTTCTTTTTTGGTTTGTGTGAGTAACAGTCGAAGCGGGAGAGGGGTGCAGCTGGATGCAGTTTGGGGGCATGTTCCACTCCCTGTGGAATCAAACAGGCTTTGGTCTCTCACCCTGGGATTGCCACAGCCAGAATGTAGACTTTTCATAGCACCTTGTAATGACCTAGAACATGAAGTACAATAAGTCTTCACTCAAAATCATTGACAAACTCTTGCAAACTGAGACTTACAAAGAAACCAGTTTTTCCATATGCTAACTAATATAATAAAGAATTCAGTACCTACAGCATATTTCTGGGCACAAAAACATCAGCAAGCTTCTATATGAAGACCTCAAACACTTCTAATACTGAACATTGAAATAAATGTGAGCTAAACAGAGATTTAAGAAAGACTAATAAAAATAAGTCAGATAATGATTTTCCAACTCCCTGATTCCAGTTTAGGGTTGTGAGCAGCCAGAGCCGATTGGGATGAACAGCACACCCTTCCATCGCAGGGTGTGCTCATACCCACACCCACACTCATTCAGACGAAAACAATGTAAACACGCCAAGTTACCTAACATGAACATCTTGCGGATGTGGGAGGAAACCAGAGAACCCAGAGAAAACCCTCACAGACGTGGGGAGAACTTGAAAACTCCACAGAGACAGTGGCCCAGCCAGGAATCATTTTTTTCCTCTCACCAACATTATAAGGAAACATTAAAGAAAGACATTATTTGAAAACTTGTTATATGCAAACTCAGTCCAGTGATGCTCTTAGTCATGCTGCTTAATATAATGTAATCAAGCAATCAATCTGCAAATATTTATTTACTTGTCCATAATACATCTAATGCAAAGGGTTATACAGTACTTCAGGGAAGAAAGTGCAAGCTCTTGAAAATTTGGTTGCTAACATAAGTCTAAATTAATTATGTACCATGAGTACATAAAAGAGAAATAAATGGGTTTTCTGAACCATCTGAGTTGGAAACATCGAAATCAATGGAGTCATTTAGATACATTGGCGAAGAAGGAGGAAGTGAGTCTTCAGTCACTTTGTGAAGGGTGAGTGTTCACTGCCGGGGTGGGGGGCAGGAGAGGGTGAGATGTGCTGTGCATCCTGTGGTCATTGGGCAGTCCCCCCAGGGGGTGCATGTAAAAGATATCAAGTTTTTGGAAGATAAAGGAGCTTCAAAGAAGTTTTTTTAACAAACGTAGATTTTATAAAGTATCTAGGATGAAGGAAAGAGATATTTCTTCTCAAGAGAGTACCTAAAAGAGACAGGCCCTTATTCAGAACCTGTTTTTTAAAAATATACCCTGTAATAAATAGACTCAGAACACCAAGTACAGCACTTAAAGTAACCAACACTTTAACAAGTTATTTAATCTGATTCACGTTGATGCAATAGATAAAACGTGGAAAATAAGAGCAGGAGAGTGCAGCAAAGAGTAGCAAGAGGGCAAACTGAAGGTAAGCTGTAAAGGTAGAAGGAGAAACCCGCCAAGTGGAAGATGAGACTCCAAAAACAGTTGCCTGAGTCTATTCAGGGAGGATGAGGACCTGTATAATGAATGGTGCACTCTGAGAGATCACTTAGTCCAATAGTACAAATTCTTCCACGCAGTGAGCACTCAATGCTCAGTAAGCTCTGCTACGAATGATGGCTATTTAACAAAATCTACTTGATGCTTAGGATCATAAGTCAGAGCATACTAGAACTACTCAATTAAAAATCAGTATGACATGTCTTCAGTTATAATTTTTAAAAATCAATCTAAGAAGTAGTTAGTTCAAAACGCTGTCAAAATGACCCAGCAATCTATTCCTCAAGGGAAATGAAAACTCATTTTTAGACAAAGACCTGTGAACAAATGCTTATTACAGACAACTGTAGGGAAATTTAGACTGGTCAGTGGATAAACAAAGAATGATGCATCCATTCAAAGGAATACTACTTAGAAATAAAAGGAGTTAATTATTGATACATTTGAAAACCTGGTTGAATTTCAAATAATTATGCTAAATGAAGGAAAACAGAGAAAGAAGCTATATACTATGCGATTACATTTACCTAATAGTCTGGAAAAGGCAAACTTCGAAGACAGGACAGAGCTGGCTGTTATGAGAGCTGAGAGAAAGAGGAGGCACGGCGAAAAGTGGTCACGAAGGCGTTTGTTGGAGGGGGTGTTCCGTGACAGTCCGCCTGCGAGGAGCAGGTCCCGGACTGCAAGCTGGGCCCTCCCAGTTCCAATTCACTGTCGAAGATAAATGCTCTGTATCTTGATTGTGTTGGCTCTACCTTGTGGTGGTTACATAACTGACTGTGTTTGTCAAACCTTATGTAACTGTAAAGTAAAAAGATCACCTTTGACTCTATGTAAATTCTACCACAACTAAAAAGAATTTGTCTGTTTTCTGAGGCTGTCTTGTTTGCAAGTGGTGGAGCACTGCATATGTCTGAGGACTGATTCTGACCAGAGCACCATCGCACTCCTGGCTGTCCATTTGCTAGCTGGTCCTCATTCCTCCCTCCATCAGCCCCATCATCCTGCACTAACAGATGGGGAAAAACTTACCATTATCATTACAATCTGAGCTTGTTTCCTTCTCTGGTTGACCGAATCAAAAAATGACACTGTATAGGGAGTAGGAGCTAGGGTGGGAGTTGGGGATGGCTGGGGTGGGGGGGGGTAATGGATAACTGTACTTGAACAACAATAAAAAAGAGAAAAATTAAATTAAAATGACAACTATATAAAAATTATTTCTTAAATATATTTAGAGTATCCTGAACCACAGAGTCAATACAAAAGATTTCTTGATATTCTTGTATAATTCTATATCTAAGTACTGTTCTAGATTCATAAAAAGATGGAGATCCAAATTAAACTCTTGTGAGATACAAAGGCCAAAAATAATAATAGCTACCATTTATTGAGCACTTACTGTAAGTCACATTTAGCCGGGCTATTCACATGTTTTAAGGTTGAAAACTCCCCTATGTGGTGACCTAGTTTACAGACAAGGAAACTTATGCTAGTAAATTTAGCAGCCTTTCTGATGACACATAGCTAGTTAAAGTGGCACATCTAAGAATAAAATTCAGGTCTGCCTAATTCTAGATTCATTGAGACACAATGATAGAAAATAGAAAAGTCTAAAACAAGGCAGACTGTGAAGAATACATAGAATAGAGGAAAATGGATCCACGGGAAAAAGAACCTGCAGAAAAGGACGCAGGGGCTCGGAGCTGGCCCTGTAGGGTGGATACATACAAGATTTCCTGTCTTGTATGTTCTGATACACTAAGGTGAGAAGAAAGACTGTGCCAGTGGTGAAACGACCATGTCTTCGCTGGGACTTTTCCATAAGGGTCCAGCTGGGAGTGTGATTTCTCCTGTGGGCAGGATCTTCTCGCACCCCAAAAGGAGACCTAAGCCTGGGGACTGCACACTGTACTATAACACACGCGGAAAGCATACTGAGAGAGGGCTGCAGTACCACATGCAACATTGAGACTCCCATCACCAGGGGGCAACCCATACAACCCCTTGGGGCCTTCGGTCCCTAATCCATAAAGGTAATTCAATAACAGTGTGATCTGCTCTGTTGACCTCTTGGAATTGTTGTGAGGATTAAATGAAATATAATTTCATATATACATGAAATAAATTTTGAATTCTAATGAAAGCACATAATGGATCAATTTAAGGAAAAACTATTAAATATGTTTCTATTTTTCTTGTCTGGCTTTTCCAGACGCACAGTGGGAAAAGCAGGTCCAGCTTCAACATGGAGCTGTGAGAAAGTGGTGGTGACAGATGCAGACATGTTGCAAGTGTTCATGAGGGACGGTGGTGTGAGAGGGTGAGGAAGCGTGCAATTTTCTATGAACTTCCTTTGATTAGTTACAACGACCAACACTACTTGCAGGTTTTTAACATGGAATATGGTAGTGTAATAACACCTGGAACAGACATTTTTACGTAGAAAAGTTGTCAGCAACAGATACACTTTTGAAATGCACATTTTATCATTTTATGATTTACATTATTTAAAAAGAAAAAAATACTTCAAATATTGACACTTTCTTGTAGACCTGGCAAGACCGGGAGAAAGCAAATCTGTCTCATGTCAAAAGGAAGGACGACTGTTACCTACCCAACCTCTAAACAGCAAACCATTTAAGATCCCAATTTGATGAAGTTGTTCTCTCTGGGATTTTATTTATTTACATTACAGATACCCAAAAGCAAAGAGAGGACCATTGCTCTTTCATCAACAGAATCACAGGCCTTTTGTGAAACCATCCCCTAAAATATTTATAGTGTGTTAGGTATGGGGCTAACAGTGACCAAGAAAGCAATTTTTTTTCAAGATTTTATTTTATTTAGTGAGAGGGGAAGAGAGAGAGAAAGAGAGAGAGAGAAACATCAATGTGTGGTTGCCTCTCACACACCCCTTACTGGGGACCTGGCCCACAATCCAGGCATGTGCTCTGACTGGGAATCGAACCAGTGACCCTTTGATTCACAGGCTAGCCCTCAACCCACTGAGCTACACCAGTCAGGGCTAAGACAACAATTTTTACCTCATAAACTTGGAAGCACCCAGAGAGACTAATGCAGTACTGATAATATATTTAAAAGTGCCTAAAATATTGCTTAGCCCATAATAGTTAATATATTTGTAGTGATGAAACTGAAGGGTATTACTTAATGTTGATCCCATATACTATGAAGATTAGATGTGTTTCATAAAAATATGAGAGATTTATAATCCAAGCAGTCACTGACAAGGTGTTTGTAGCACCTAGAATTCTCAGTAAGTCTCAAACTGAAACTCTTCTTATTTTCATCCTGTCGGTGGCAACTGATTCAAATGACACATCTAAATAAACAGATCTACAGAGACCTTATTCAAAATGGCAGGCATTGCTGATTTAAATGAGGCTTGAAATCTACCATAGCGACTTGAAACATTTCCTACTCACAGTTGAGTAAAGTGATGCTCATTTCCAGAAAAGAAACATTCACAAAAACACAAAACCATATAAGAGAAAGTAGACTGTCATTTCTGAAAAGCAACAGAATAGCAACAGCAAAAAAACACCAGCCTTATCCCACCATCTCCAAATGATTGAAAATGTGCAATCTAGAAACATTAATTATCCGGCAACAGTGATATAGTGATATCACTAATGTGTACTGGTAAAGAAGTTAGAAAATAGAAATTCTTTATATCGTAAATATACATCGAGGAATATAGTCAGGACTTAACATATGCTAGATTTCAATGATATTTAGTCTTTTATTATTAAGAAAAATATTACCTTACTACTTTTGTCTGAAATAAGATGGATGACAAGTAATAAAACACTTATAAAACTGGTACTGCATTGTTGCTCATCTTAGTCAAGCCTGAAAGTAACTACATTTTTCAAGAAAGAAATCTTTCAACAAGGTCTGTTTAGTATAATTATAAACATTGTAACATATTGAGATAAATGATTATTACTATAACTATTTCAGAAGCTGTGTTTGTTTTTTAACTTGTATGTTCCCAAAACTTAAAAACTCTGGCAGAATTTTCATTTGCAAAATGAATGTGACAATGATAGCTCCTGAAATATTATTCAAAGTTGTAAGTCAAAAAAATTCCATTGGGGATAAAATAAGAAAAAGCAACCCCAATTTTGAAGATAATCATCTTAGGCAATTATTTGGGGTTCCTTAGACATAGCATGTTGATTAAAACAAGGTAGTAAAGGCTATGGTGCATGATTTTAGAACTATCAGTCCTAAAACTTTGCTTCAAAGCTGGATATACTTTGTTCTCACATATTAATTTTTTGCACTGAGGTATTTTCCCCTCTAAACCTCTAATAAGAAGTATTGGTTAACACGAAATGAATATGCTGTAATACTTTCTTTGAAACCCTGCAGTCAACCCTTTGCATATAACTTTCTAATAGAAAACACATCCCACATACTTCATTTTCCCTAAAGAGCAGCATGAGACTTACAGTCCTTTGCTTGAACACATAAAATATTAAGAGCCAATTTTCAGCTGCACCTCTGTCACTTCCATTATCATTCTACACGTCCAGAGGTGATAATGGACTCTGTAAATTGCAGTCTCTCCATTCCAGATCACTGAGGATTTCAGCAGGGGACAGTTCCACACAAAGGGTGGCCCAGATGTATGTTAATGGCACAGAGCAGCAAGCAGCAGACACCCCATACAAGGTAATGTGATGTGTTGTTACCCAGAGGAAAGACAAAATGAGCAGAAAACAATGTCCTTAGGAATTCAGTAAAATCAGCAGCAAACTATTCTTTCCCACAAATCAAATATATAACACTATCTTCACAGAACCTCAGAAACAGAAGATTAAAATATACTTCTAATGCCCCACCTATGAAGGAATTGCCTCCCTACACCAACACAGAATGACAGTTCATAGATATAGACATTTAAAGAATTATGGAAAAGGCTGTTATTTCCCATTGACTTTTTTCAGACACACCAAACAGATCTGCCAGCATTAACAGAACTGTCTTTGAACAATACCCACCATTCTCTCTATGGTGGGCGATTTGTCTATCAGAAGCAAGCTGTCTTGGAGGAAAATGAATGGGGCTGACACTGCGCTCTTTAATAATCATGTTTCCCACTACCCCATGCAAAATTAAAATCATATTTTAGGGAAAATATACAGGAGGAAGTGATTCGGATCTAATTTTTCTCTCTTTTCCATAAGCACTACTCTGTCTCCCTTCAGCTCTGGGTAAGTGTTCATTGATCGAACCCAGCCAACTGAACACTGATGCTTTGGGCAAGGGGGTGGTACTGGGTTTGGAAGACAAGGGTTGTGCCAGAAGGAAAGAATGCCTAGAGCAAGAAAAAAGACAGGACAAAGTCGGATGGCATCGCCCAGATAATTAAGTGTAACTTTTTTACATATTAAACAATAATATGCATGATGCATCATCATTGCTAATATGTTAATAAAGCTAAAGTTTGGAAGCGTCAAAGTACGGTCAACTTTTTTCTTATAAGTACATTTTGGGACCATTTTTATATCCTTCAAAATAACTTCAGGGGAGTCAGAGCTTGAAAACTAGCAACACAAAAAACACAGAGACACAAACACAGAGAGAAAGAAATGAAGAAGGAAAAGGAGAAAGAAAAAGAAAAGGAGTAATCTGGTGTAATAATTTCTCTGTTTACAGGTCAAAACATTATCAGTGAGCTCTTCCCTTCCTCTTCTCCCCTCCCACTCCTGTCCGAGAGCAGCAAACACTGAGAAGTAAAGGTCCTGTGTGACACACGAGGGCTGCAGGGGAAAAGTACCCCAGTGACCACAATTTTGAATAGAAGACAGGCGAGCAAGCAGACCATTACAGTAGTGTGGTACTTGCTGTGGGACAGGTATCAGGAGACTTCTGATGATACTTTACTATCTTGCTAGAGTTTTCAGGACTTATTCTTAGGATTTTACATCCTCCTTCTCTCTATCTCTTTACTCAAGAAAACTGAGGTATGAAATCAGTGCATAAACAGAATTTTAAATTTATACATATTTACATTTCAAACCACTGAAAGCCAGATTAGGCAAATGCATAGACACAGAAAGCCTATCAGTGGTTGCCAGGAGGAGGGAGGAGAGAGGAAGGGAAAGTGACTACTTTAAGGGTACAAGGTGTTCTGGCTGATGAAAAACTTGTGACACTAAAGAGCCACACTGTGCATGTACAAAATGTCATTCTAACTGTCCAGTTAAAAATGGTTAATGGTATGTGAACTTCACCTCATTTAAAAAAAACCTTTTGAAATATTTTATTTAAAATTTTGTGTCACACTTTGAAATAATCATTGTGTAGTTTCATAAAAATTTACAGGATTAATCAGTTTCTTCTCCTTGTTTTTCTCATTTTTTTTTGCAGAAAATTGTGTGATTCCCCTTTGAAAAAAAAGCAGAAATTTTTTATATAACTGGGTAACTAGAGAAAAGTTAATGCCTTGAGATACTTTTTAAAGTTCCTAAGACTGTAATTGTGCAGTAACATAACAGAAGGCACTATGATTATACATGCCAGTCTTCTCAAAAAAGTTCTTTTCTATGAATTTTTAATGATACAAGTAATTTTTCAAGATCATTGAGAGAGCAAGAAGTTATGACATTAAATTTGTTCACAGTTTCTTGGCAGCTTTGCAAGGAAACAGGCAAGTGGGATTTGTGGAGGAGAGGAGCTGGCATACTGAAGAAGAGGTGATAGGAAGTACTACATAATTAGCTGCAGGTATGGTTGACTCATTTTTTTTTAACCTGGCAGAAAATATTTAGCTGATCTTGAGCATAGAATGGGACTCAGAACTAATCATTTATGGCTGCAATTCTGGTTAAAAACACATACATATATATTTTTAAAGTATCTACATCTATAACACTCATTTTCTAATGATTTGAACATATGGATATCCTAATATCTGCTGAACATCTGTAATTTTACAATTGAGGCCATAGGAAGGGTATTAAGAAATATACACTTGCCAATATTTGCAATCCAGAATAAGACAGTCCTCAAAAACTTGAAATTAACAAGAAATTATATTGCCCTCATAATGTTAAACTAAAAAAGAGGAAGCCAAATGGAACAAAAAAAGGGTTATGCAAAGTATGCATATGTACCAGAAATAGTGTTTTAGTCCCTGGAGATGTAGAGGACCATTAATCACCCATGAATCATATTAACGGGGGAGTCACAGAATTTAATATTCAAAGTATCTCTCAAACATTGTTCAGGAGAGTATGAACTTTGGGCAATAAATTTCAAAAATTTCTTCCCATTGGCAAAGTCACATCTAAGCTGGAGACAGATGCAGAGGCTCGTACTCTTCCCTCCCCATTAGTAAAATCTTCTCTCCTGCACTCCGTATCCCTCTGCAATGGCCCAAAGCCATACGATTTATCTAATTCTCCTTTCTTTGATGTCAAGTAATTTTACTACTTATTATTTCCATGCACATTCACCTACAGAGATAAAGTGCTTTTGTCATACAGACCTTGATCTTCTGTCCTTGGGATATTAGGTCTTACTGTACATGAATAACCTGGCATTCTATATGACTTGACTTCCTATGTATCTAGACCATGGGGAGGGAGAGTACGCACCACCATGGTCCCTGACAGTATTTCATTACATATAACTGTTATGTTTTTCATTTCCAAATTGGAATTTTAGGTTGATACCTCAGCATACACATGAGGGAAGATTCAATCCACTAGTGTCTGAAACCACAAGCATGAGAGCCAGGCTCTAGGCACTAGTTTATTTACTAAGAGAACGACTGCCGTTCATGAGGCTCAAGGGTGATGATTGAGGGCTTCTCCCAAGTGAACAGCTTAGAGCTCTAGTATTCCTGAGATAATGCATGTAGAGGTAACCCTTACCCCAAAGTTTAATTGCTGAGTGTATAATGGTTACGCCTATGATAAGGCAATGAAACACTAATTCAGATATAATATTAAAGAATGGAGCAGGACGCCAACTATTTAAGAGATTAAAATCACAAAATTAAGAAGAGAAGTTCTGCTCAAGTAAAGTAAAATTACAGGGTAAGTTAATGTCACATATAGGCCCTGTGGGTCTGAGGAAGGTGTACGAGTGGGACGCCGGGAATGCAGGAAGTCACTTGCTGGGGATAGAGCTCACTGGGCTGAAGGAACTTAACATAGGCCTAGTATGATGAAAACAGACTAACTTGTTTTGGTAAACTCAGCTGTCATAAGTTTATACATTGTCGTTAAAACTATCTTGATTTTTGAATGCAAGAGATTTATTTTGTTCTGGTGTTTAATATAAATTCTAAAAAGAAGTGAATGGCTTCAGATGACAGATATTGCCAGATTTCTTTAAAAAAAAACAACAACAAAACATTTCGTCAAGGAACATATATTAAGAAAATTACAAATATTCTATCAAGGACTTATCCAAAATTTAAACATTGGAAATTTCAGGCAAGTTGAAGAAGGCGAAGTCACGTACCTATGCATAAAAAGGAAAGCTTCTTTTATTTTATTTATTTATTTTTAAATATAATTATATGCTGTCGTATTAAATGGATATAGCACATTCATTAATAAGAGACAAACTAATATTTTTAAGAGATTAAACTTCCTATGTAAATATGAAACAACTTTATTTCTGCAGAAAATTAAAAGCAAATGGGAGTATTTTCTAAGTACTAAGTACTTTAAACCAAAAAATTTAATATGAGTAACATAAGCAATAAAATATTGGGTTCATCTCTAACTTCAATGTTCCCGGAAAATACTATGCATTTTTTATACTTATTACCCTTGAATGAATTATAAACCAGTTGATGTAATTTTAAAATGACTTCACCTGCATATTTATATACACATTTAAAAAATAATCTAAACCACACTTTTCAATACTGTTTTTTGAGTTCATTCAACTCGAATGCAGAAGCATTAGAAATTCACTCATTTTCTGTTATTTCCTTTTTTCAAATGTGTTATGGACATTGATTTTAAACAACTATTTTTAAAGGGAAGGGAACAATTTTCCATATAGATACAGATTTGTGATATACTCTGTTAAAAATGTCTCTTTAAATAAACAAACAAGCAAACATCAGGAATACCTTCCCTTGGCCTCTTCATCCATCTGCCAAATTTTGCTGCCAAATGTGGTGACCATACCAAATGCTTTTACAACCTGAGTTACTTTTAATTTGTCTGAAAAAGGCACATGAGATAATACTCTAAGGGATCAATGCTTCCACACATCACATTTTCTATTTGTGCATTTAATGCTGTTAATATTTCAGTAGCTATGGTACTGGGGCCAAATTGAAATTTTTATCTTTTTAATTCTGAAGAATGACTGAGAGAGAGACAGAGTGAGAGACAGAGACAGGGAGAGAGAGAGAGAGCAAGAGAGCAAGAAAAAGGTACATTAGTCCTACAACCACAAGAACTAAATTCTACTAACATCCAATGACCTGGGATGAGGCCTTCAACTGCAGATGGGACTGCAGCACAGGTTGACACCTTGATTTCAGCCCGAGGAGAATAAAAACAGAACCCTGCTAACCCACTCCTGGAGTTCTGTCCTACTGAACTCAGAAATGTGAAGAGCTTTCTTTGTGTTGCTCACCTAGAGGAATCTATCCTTATAAATGAGTATAAAATCTCCAGTCTAAGGTCAGTTTGCCTCATAAGCAATAGGAGAAAAAAGTGAACAGCATATAATGTATAATATGGTATCTGGTGTCTAAATATATTCATGTATTATAAAGATATCTTTGTATTTTCATCTACAGTTCTTTAATGTTTCTGTTTAAACATGTGGGGGGTGTACATGGTATCCTTCATTTATAATTTTTTATTATATTTTCAATGCTTTTTATAAGAAGATGAGGCTCCAAACTGCCCATTATTAATCTAGGGCCAAAATTTTATTTAAGAATTCACAAACTGACAGTGACCAGAAGGGAGGAGAGAGGAAGATAATGGGGGAATGAAGGGGAAGGGTCAAGTCAAAGAATATGGACAAAGGACCCATGGACAAAGACAATGGGGGGGTTGAATGTGGGAAGAGGGGTGGGTAGGGCAGAGGAGAGTAATAGAGAAAAATGAGGACAACTGTAATTGAACAACAATAAATTTTTTTTTTAAAGTATAGAAGTTTCAAGTTAACCAAAATGGAACCAAGGTAGGAATGGACAGGCCTTCCCAATAACATTAGATTTTAGAATATTAAAATAACAGTTATATATTATTATAATATTTATGACATTAAATGTTATATTTTACTTGTTTGGCCAATAAATAGGGATCACTGAGATAAAAGAATGGTTTGGCGGGTGTCAATATACATCTTTTTACCAATAGCATTTTTCTGAAATGCTCTGATTTTTCAGTCAGGTGAAAAATGAACATAATAGAATTTTGTTTCCCTTGCATATCTGTTTCCCTTTTCACAGAAACTAAAATACAGTTTTAGTTTGTCTTTTCTACTTCTCCCATTTTTTTATAAAATTTTAAAATTTGTCTCTCATATTTCCCCTCTTAACCTCAAAAAATAGAGCCCTTTAGCAGAGAAAACTGAAGAAAAGAAAAAAACTTCAGTGAAATCTCCTTTAAGAACTTTCAAAATTAACACTCATGTCTGCAGGGACGATTGATTATAAAAATATATCTTCTCTGTCAGACAGGTAATTGATCCTTACAAAATTTTGGTTTAATCGAATAAATGAATGATATTGATTAAAATTTATGGAGTACTTACTGTAGCTTTATATGTGATATTACTTTAATCCTCATAGTGATTAAATGAGTGCTATTATTACTATTATTTAATAGAATGTTGAAGTTCTCAGTGGCCCCCAAATTTAAACAGTATGGCAGGAATTTATAACTATCAGTTACCTTTACCTCAAGCTTTTATTCATCAATACACAGATGAATGAATAAATTCTAAAATTACAGTTTCCATTGGCTTGTTCTTAAAATATTTCTACTTCTCTTGAAGTTCCAGAAAAGGTATGTGGACATTCCTGTCACCTTTTCATTTAAACCTCTACTAACTACCTAGGAATTTGCTTAAGTTATTTTCTTACTAAAAACTATTTTAAGAAAATAAATAAAGTTAAAAGGAACCCTGTTTCCCATTTGAAAAATTTCTTTGATTAGAGGCAAACGTACTACAATGGTTCAGTGTTTTTCCTGCCTCTCCCGACTCTTGAACTTCCCTTCATTTCTTCAGTCCTTTCCTATATTTAATATAGTAAAGTACACCAGAATTAAATCAAATCCTTTCATATGGAATTGTAATTATCACTGTATTCTTTGGTCTCAAATGACTTTGTATTGTACCAGAAGATTAAAAAGAAAAAATCAAAGTGTATGGTCATTTCATAGATGGACCCTGTGTCATCCCAGTAACCAGTGTATTAAAGTCCCTACAGGCCCATTAAGGTGTCAGACAACATTGGCTTCAGACCTGCCATTGTCTGCTTTGGCTCAGTAACAATTAAGTACATGTGATTGATTGAAAATATATCAAACTCATGAGTCACACTGTAAATGGATAAAATATGATAAGTATACAAATGGACTATAATTACAACCCAGTTCAATACAATGGATTTGATAAACTTCTTTATAAGTTATAACTATTTAAAAAACCTTATGAATGACTCTACCCACAGTTTTATTGCAGAAAGTAGAACTGGAGGCAAAACACTTCAGGTGGGTTCCAACTCCTTCGGAAGTGCACAGGGGACTTGCATATCCAGTTAGCTCCTCTCACCGTGCAATAAGGGTGGACCATGTGATCTCAGGAGGGCTTGAAAGAACTCTCCTAAAAAACCCTTGATGTGGAAGAGCTGTCATTTATTGTGATGATACATGCTGCAGTACAGTGTGATGAGCACATCTATTCCTTGGGATAAGTGTTCTCAACTTTGTGTGCAACTAGCACTTAAACATGTCTGTTTTTCAATAATTTTCTACAAGTGTAACACATTACTTACTCATGGATTAAAAATGTATATGAACTACAGTTCATAAAACATTAAGTACCTTATTAATTAATTTAAATAGCAACTGAAAGAATTTTTCATGATTGCCAATGAATCAAAATGTACTGGCAGGTACTAAATTCAGTTCCCTTTGTTTCTGGTGAAAACAATTTTTTATTTGGATAAAATAGAGTAAAACATCATTTTAATAAGTGGCAAGCATAAGAAGGTACCAGAGAGTTCACAGCATGAATGTCTATGGCTAACTACATCTTACAAGTCTGTTTCTGAAGTCATCTGTGTGTATGATGTCACAAATCAAACATTTTTTGGAGAAGCATAAAGTGTGTTTTTCATTTGTCCTTGTGATAAACTTACTCCTTAAAGAGTTCTGTTAATTTATACATATAAATACATTAATAATACATTTAAAATAATTTATTTTATATAATATACTTTATACACTATATTATAGATTTATATATAATATATAAATACATACATGTTATAAATACATAACATATAAATGTATTTGTATACTAGTAGTTAATAACATAATAATAACTTTTCTCCCTAGAATTAGCAACATGCTTATTTCACCTGAGCTAACTCAGTGTCAACTGTTTGTGGATCTTAATTATAGCTGCACCGCCTTTTGCCAAACAACGTAACACAATGATAGACGTGGCACCCTGTTATCTTCACTGTGCGTTCACCCATACTCAGTGGGAGAGGGTTCTATAGGCTGTGTGCTCAGGGGGATGTACTCTTGTGAGCCCTCTCAGAGTTCTGCCTGCCCACACATGGACAAAAGATGCTCATTATTTATAAAAATTATAAATACCATGATATTGCTTATGTAGGCACAGTGGATGGATTAAAATATTTCAGATATTTTTAGATATTTTGCTTTATTACATTCTGAGCCACATTTTAATTATTATAAAATATTCATAAATCTTATTTGAAAATTATTGGCAGTGACACCTATTCTTCTTAGTTGAGTACTTTGCTGATATAAACAGGTCCTCTGTTTATTCTTTCAGAAAAACTTGAATAAAAGACCTCTTATTACAAAATATCTTTGCCTGCAAGGATAGTGTAAGGCACAAAATTTATAATAATTCACATAATGTTACACTGATTCTTCCTATAAAGTTAAGATGGATCCAGCCCTTTTCCAGCATGGGGCAGAAGGCAGGAATGAGAAGAGAAGGTGTCAGAAGAGAGAAATCGGAGAAAGAAGGTGGTGCGCTCTGAGACTAAAACACTGCATTATGAATATATTATAATCGAATGCAAGTATAAAAATACTATCCTAAGTAAAATTATACATTATTGTTGGCTCTTTTAAAATACAGTTAAAATCCAAAAGAGACTCATGCACTTACTTTAATTTGAATACCATTTCCGTTGTACCTTAGAAACATTATCTCAAGATAATAAATGGGATTAATGGTAGTGTTAAAAATGATACATTTTCTGGTCAGTTAAGCATTTTCCTGTCCCATTACCCTTAGTCTTTTTCTCTTAAAAAACAACAACTTTAATTGGGCCTTTATTTGGACAAGTCTCCCTTCAGCGTGCCGATGAACAGCTCAAACATGTTGTTTTCTGGCCTGTTGCCTGACCCAGTGCCTGCACAAAGGAGGAAGACCATCGGAGCTGAGGCAGGTGATGATATGCTGATGCTTGTCTGGCTGCAGGTAAAATCAGACTGCTTTCTCAACCCAGATACCCTTTCACATGCAAAAAATTAGCCAAATTAGAGGAAACACTTCTTTGCCTCTATTAGTTTTCTTATCTTTATTTTGTGGCTATTATTATACTGGCAGTTAAAACTATTTATTGACTTTCTATTTGTGTACTGATTCCCACAATCCTGTATCCAATCAACTTGATAAAGCCTTGGGGTTATTTAGGGGAAGGAAGGGAGAGAAAATATGTCATAATACCATAAAATATAACCACATTTAAAAATAACTATTGCTGTTTTTTGCCCTGACTGGTGTTGCTCAGTGGGTGGGAGTCATCCGGCAAACTGAAAGGTCTCCAGTCCTATTCCCAGTCAGGCGGGGCACACCTCTGGGTTGCAGGTCAGGCGCCTGGTTGGGGGTGTGTGAGAGGCAACCGATTGGTGTTCCTCTTGCACATCAACGTCCCTCTCCCTCTCTCTCTCCTTCCCTTGCCCTCTCTCTAAAAATAAATTTAAAAAATCGTAGAAACAAAAAGATGGTAAACTTTAAAAATAATAGTATTTCTATTTTTTAACTGTTACTGAATTGGCAAAATATTTCTTTGATATTCACTCACTCTCCCTCCCTCTCTCTTTATAAATACCTTCTGTTTGAAATATGCAGGTATATATGGATTTTACCTAACTAGATACATAGCAAATAATACATTTACATAACAAATGGAACATGAAACCAGTCCCTGGATAATGGCACAATGTACATTATGAATTTACTTATAAATTCAAAAAATACTTATTGAGTGATAATCATGTTATAGGTGCTGTATTAAGCATTAGGGATAAAAATCATAAACCAGACATATTCCCTGTCCATGAAGGCCTAAAAACATTCTAGTGGAAAATACAGTTAAGTTAACCTTGACAATAAAAAGGAAATCCTCAGGAGTAATTCCTAGTTCAAGGGTAAGTTCTTGTAATATGGAACCACACAGGAGGTAATTCCATCTGAAGGAAAAGTCAGAGGTAGCTTTCTGGATGAAATGAAATGAATGAGTTAATGTCTGTAATGTTTTAGACCTTTCAAAAATAAAAAATATACATAATTATTGTTAGCAATTTCCATTATCCTGGGTTTGTGTTGCAAATTTAAACAGAACTTATGCAGATGCTTTTCTTCTAATGTATTAAAATAACTAATGAGTGACTCTGGTTGGTAGGTATATTCAAAGAACTTAAGTACATGTTTAAGTGTACTCTTCGATTCTCCAGATTACTTGATTAAGGTAGATAGTCTAATCACATACTCTGAAGTCACCACACTCAGGCACTTGAACGTGAAAAAACACACAGTTGGTGAACGGTTAGGGGTCACAAAGGGGTGAAGGCCTTGAAGCTGTTCTGCTAGTCTTCAAATGTTTTAGGGTGGCAGTGTCTTTGATCAGTCTGCCTTTTAAACAAGGAAACCTGCAAATATCTCAGGCAATCATTTGATCTCTTTCTTATGCAGCAGGTAGTCTGCCAGCTGCCACCCTCAGACATGCTGTGCTCTCCACACCGGCTAAATTCTGGGCTTTTATGCTGGAGAAAAACCAGGCTTCCAGCCACATAGACAGTTCCCGCCACAAGAAAGGGCTGATGAACAAGGTCGGTGATGGGAGTGGTTAACTGGGCTGAAGAATCCAACTGTGACCTTTGTGCAAGGACAAATGGTCTCAGGGACTGTGGAGCAGCTCAATGTGTAAAAGCGTTCATAGCAAGTGAGAACAAGAGGATGCTGCTGCTAAGAGGAAGGGTGCTCAGAAAGACGTCAGGGAAGAAGCAGTTTCAGCTTAGAAGGACACCAGGCTCCCCTGATTTAAAGGGCAAGACTTAGCCCCACTGTGCAGTGAGTGGTGAACACAGAATAAGGTAAAAGCAGAGGCTGAAGTTCAGGTGACAGGCCATGAGGCAGAAAGATGCACAAACCCATTCAAATGGAAAGCAGGAAAGTGGACCATATCACAGAAGATAGAGCTGGAAGCCTAGGGAATCTCAGTGTTGAAAAATCCTCCTAGGAGAAACTATGAGCAACCTCCATTATTCACTTGACCTGTTAGACAAAGAGAGAGGGTAATGGAGCTTATGAAAATGTGGGATATTGCAACTGTCAGTGACTGTCAATGTAAATCTCAGCAGCTGCCTCATAGTAATATTTACATCCATTTAACCATTCATTCATTTACTCAACAAACTTAGGTTGACTCCTCATTTTCAAACCATAGTGTTGGGAACTCCATGTACAAAGATGGCTAAGAAGCAGGTCTTGCACTCTGGGCTCACTTTCAGGGCAGAGAAGATATGTGACCAGAACAGATGTTTCTATCTTAAGTATTTTTTAACTCTACAACTATATTATTAAGTTATTAATATTTAGGTAAATAATGATTTTAATAAAATCATTGTTGAAATTTACTGTAAACAAGCTTTCTCAGGAAAGGCAAAATGAAGTATATCAATATAAGCACTTTTATGCAACCTGAAAATGTGAGCATGCATAGAAAAAATGTGCTTTGTTTTTCACAAGGTACCATTCTTTTCACATCACAGAAAAGTGCTGGATATGTGAGTGAGGAGCAATGTTTCATCTTTGTGATCCAATAAACTCTACTTGGAAACTACTGACACTGTCTATACCACCAGGCTCGTTGAAAAAACTGTATTGGTTTGCTTTTCAGGAAAAATATTTGGCGAAGGCCAAGTCATCCTGCTGGGAGGAGCTGGAACAACAGGCACCACTGGCGGGCTGCATAATAATGAATTGGTAGCTTCGGAAATGAAATTGTTACTGCTCATTTTTTGTCATTTACAATTGATTCATGTTCTGCATCTGGCATTTTAATCTTAGCATTTGAGAGCCGTTCCATCTTTCTTTAGGACACAAGAATTTGTCAAAGACAGTTAAAGACGACAAGTATTGAGCCCAGCATCATTAAGAAGAGTCTGATTAGAGAAGTTTCTTTCTAAGGCTTAGGAGTTGTTATTTGATAATATCCTGTTTGGTATGTGAGGGGCATTTTTTTTAGCTAGAAAAGTAAGAGGATATAAAAATAGTGCCACTTTAAATTCTTTAACTTCTGAACATAGTCATATGTGCTCATGCATTACCCATAGAAAGTGTAATATAGGGTAACATTTCACTAACATTTCCAAATGTCATAGATGCATTTCTTAATTATAAATAAATTTACATCATTTTGTAATTGAAGTGATTTATGGGAATTATTTGTTTGACTTTCTCTTATAAATCACTGTCTTATTTCCTTATCATTAGCATAAAAAATTCCAAATAGGCTTTGTTTTAACTTGAATCTATTTAGAGTGTCTTCAAATGTATCCTTTGTGCAAATCGTAAAACTAAAAAATGTAATAATAATTTCAAAAAGTAAATCAATAAGCCATTTTCAGAACTTAGAACATTTGCTAGTTTCCTGGGCGGGTTAAATGTCACATTTCAACCTTAGTGAGAGAAGTGATCCTGAAGAGTTCTGATGTTCAAATTAAATGATATGATCGGTATTAAATAATAAAAAAATCCTCTTGGAGCTTTTCACAGAGAGACGATCCAAGCTTAATGTGGGTCCCCAGCAACGGGGAAAACAAGGTGAGGCCTGACGTCCTGCTGGTCAGGCGCAGGGCTCCCAACAGGTCACCTGCAGACTGTGTTCAGTGAACAACAGGGAATTTAAAACAAACGCCACAAACACAGAAACACTCGTGAGGGAAGAGGATGCGTTGTTTTGAATGGACTCCTGATGTCGTCCACACCTATTAGGGGATAGCTTCTCAAGCTGTTTTACTTCCCTTCTCTTTTTAAGACCAGAACTACCAATGAGAACTTTCCCCTTGATCTTCCTCCATTTTGCACCCCAGCACAGGCCCTGGAACATGTATTCTATGTTCACCCATGTTCAGGGCTTCTCTCAACCATATTTTTTTAAAAATTAGTAATTTATTTTTAATTTATTGATTTGAGAGACTGGAGAGGAAAGGGAGAGAGACATCAGTTTGTTCTTCTATTTATTCATACATCCTTTGGTTGATTCTTGCATGTGCCCTGATTGGGGATCAAACCTACAACCTTGGTGTATCAGGACGATGCTCTGAACAACTGAGCTACCAGGCCAAGCTCTCAACCATACTTTGACTGAAAAATCTGACTGCCTCATACCTCACCCTATGCTTCCCAAGGTACAAATAAATGAGGAAAATGAACTGTGTTATACCCATGGGCTTATATCTGGGTAATAGCTATGTGTTGCAACAATAGATGTTATATATAAACTCTTGAACACTGAAAAATTTCAACCAACAGAAAAAATAAGTTTGAAGTCTATAAATAAGCACAGCTATGTCTAAACTAAATCCTTGCAAATGATAAGGTGCTGACATCTTGATCTTAGTAAAGATTTTATTTTAGTTAATTCCTTTAATAAACATTCATTGAGTGCTTATGTTATATGGAACAATATCCCATTGCTGAAAATATGACCTTGAATAAAAAAGACAAAAATCTTGTTTTTTATGGTGCTAAAAATCTAGTAAAGATAAGGACAATAAACAAGATACAGACTAATTGATCATCAGCTGCTGTACTACTATATGATATACCACATATAAACTACATATGTTTGATAGTAAAAAGGAGATAAATTGGGACACTTGTAACTTTTACAACTAATGTTTAAAATTAAAAGGAATAAACTCATTTAATTCCATATTTCCCTATGTAACATTATTAGAAGCAGAGCAAGAACAAAATGTTATCAGTATATGTTTAGATGTCTAGGAAACACATCATGGCCTTTGGAGAGACTGATTAATTCTATAGTTATTCAACAACTACTATGTATCAACTTCTTGCTTGAATTGAATTATGTATACATGGGTGAATAATATACAATCCTAACTTTCAAAGGAAATGCATTAATAAATCTCATTGTAGTATTAACTTCAGTAACTAGAGGTATTTTCTTTATTTTCAATAAACATAGTGGTTTTAAGATATGTCCACAAGTTCTTTTATGCTACTCCTTTCAAGAAAGGAAACCTAACTGTATTCTTATCTGGTGTGGACTGGATTTAGCAACTCACTTCTAATGAATGGAAAATGGTGAGTATGTGTGGTTCGACTTGAGAGAGTGGGTAATGAAAAGCACTGTGGTTTGCTGCTTGCCTTCTTGCTCTTTGTGAGATCACTTGCCCACTGGAATGAGCTGTTGTGCTGCGAGGACACACCACGATGAGAAACTGAGGCCTCCTGCCAACAACATGTGAGTACGCTACCTTGGCTGTGGACCCTCCAGCTATAGTCAAGCTCTCAGATGACTCTGATCCTGCTCATAGCCTGACCACTACCTCATGAGAGATCCCGAGTCAGGACGAACCAACTAAGTTCTTCCAGGATACCCATCTTCAAAACCTGTGCCAACACAATAAATGTTTTTGGTTTTAGTTGCTCAATTTGGGAGTAGCTTGCTATGCAACAATAGATAGCCAATGTAATCACATTTTGGGAAAGTAGAGAAGGCAGGGAATTCCAGGAAATGCAATCAGTGTGCATGTTTGTGTGTATGTGTGAGCGTGTGTGTAAAGAGAATCACATGAAGACCAATCACAGATATGGCAGGGGAGGAGGGAGAGGGAGAGATAGAGGCATATAGAATCTCTGCAATATGCATTTATTTTCCTTTCAGATTTCCCTTAAATTTATCATCATTATTCAGTAGCAATATGTACCAAAGTTGCCAAATTGCTACATAGATTCTAAAGATAAATTTTCAAGAGCCACAAAACTTTGTGAAAGTTAAACGAGGCCCTGAATAAAGTACTGTCTCCAGGAAAGTCTCTGAAGAAGGATCAATATTTAAAAGGGAAGGAAAATTGAACAAATTAACAGGGATCCATTTATCAGTTCAATTGGGACAGCTTGGCCAGCAGAGGATGCCCCACACTGGAAACGCATCACAACACTTGGGAAGGAGATGGGGACTGCACTTGTGACAGAGGGGGTGCCCTCAGAGGGGTGGCCTCCATGAGCAGCTCTAGAGTTGGGGTGAGGGTAGGGTGACAGGCAATAGAGGGCAGAAAGAAGGTCGGGGAAAAAACTGCAGTGATATATGATGGCAGTAAATTGTGAGTACACAAAGTGAGTGCTCAAAACGAAGTAAGGCTATTTCATAATAGGTTTTGAGATGGGTCAGATATTTATCAAATTTTATGCTTAATACTATTTATAACTGGAACAGAAAAATAAGCAATATTCTAGTTTGATAAATATTTTAGGACAGTGATAAAGTAAAACCATTTCCAGCAAGTCCAAATTACCTTATGGTCTATTTGCTTACATAAGCAGAAATTACTAATTATCCTTTATAAATTGCATGAATCTGCTTTGGTTTTTAAAAAATGTATGAAATATTTAATCTCTCAACACCATTAATTAATGTGTTGAAATTTTGCTTGCTAGCTATCATGGATGTCAGGAAATACCTAATTATTTTTATCCTTATCAAAGAAAAGATACAAATAAGGAAACCATTATCCAAGTAAAATGAAGTCAAGTTAAAAAAAAGCAAAAATACCCTCATACAGCTTCTTAAATTTAAATATAGGAAGAATGGCTGAAACTGAAAACTTTTTTCTAAGTGCCAAGTGCAGGGGAGGAACACAAAGCAAGCCCGTTGTGAAGAGGGTGGAATTAAAAACAGGAAAAAAAACCCACAAAGATTTTCCTTGAAAATCTAACATTCCTTAAATGTAAATTTTGCTTTGAAATTGGTTGGAAAAAAATAAATGAATATACATCTTAAATGAGTAAATATATCAGGGTCTCTGCTAAACCTAAAAAAAATCTAGCTTTGCAGAATATAGGAATCAGAGTCAGAACATATTTGAATATTTTCCATTTATTTCTTTAAGTATACAGGGACAAACTGTTATTTAAAAATCAATTCAAAATTTTCAAAGCCTTAGAATTGAAAAGCATAGGTGTGTATTGAAACACCTGCTGAAGGAATATCAAACAAAATTTATTTAAAAGACCAGAATAGAAAGTATTTTGTTGCTTCCATGTGATGGCTTTGCTGTAATACTCTGTCATAAATGTGTTATTTAAAGAAAATATTTTCCATTCTAAAGTATTTTAATTAATTCACCAAAGTGTAGATTAAATTCCTGTGATGAAGGAGTGTGAGGCCTTCCATTTCACATATCCATCAGAACTACTTTTCTATTTAAGGCTTCCAAAATATTCTCACATGAAATAAATTCCAGAGTATTTGATTTATTTGCCTTTTTTGCCAAAACCCCTCAGATATGGGGATCCTGAGAGGCAGATGACTACTCACTTTTCAACTAGGTGACTTTTCAGCCATCATCGCAATGCAAAGTTGTGTTTTTTAATAATCATTTTGTCTCATTATTCTGTCTATATTTAAATAGCATATGTCTCTGAAGTGAGGACATGAAGACTAAAGAATGGAAATCCGAAATTAATGGTTCCTTTTATCCTTTGCAGCATCATTTCACTGCAGCCTGTTCCCTGTGCTGAGCCCCATGGTACACATATAAATTCACCTTTCAATCATTCGTGTGGGTTAATGACACTGAGTAATAGCACATTAGCAAAGTGCCATTCCAGACACCAGCCAGGCATGCCAAACAGATAATCTGACAATCGTTTCAGATTCATTTTCCACGAACAGAAACACTGTTCAGGCTTATTAACTAGCAAATCTGCATAAGGCACAGCGCAGAGCACAGAACCTCCATTAAAAGTAGCAATCTATCTCATTAATGTAATTTACAAAGATATTTGGCCCATTCTATTGTTGCAAAATCTAAAAATAAAAAAATATGTTCCTGTTCAACAAAGCTGTCCTTTATTTGTATCAAATTCTTATCATGTCCCTTATGCTTCATTGAAATAAAAGGACCACACATTGTTTAATAACAAAACTGTTACTGAAATATTTTATATTTTGCTGCCGAAAGTACAGAGCATTTAGAATTTACTTCCTTCTGTACTCCTCAAGTTTAATCTGATCTACACTAAGCTGATAGTAATTAATGTCAGCCCTCTTCTTTCATGTTTTGACTTTCTACTCACAAATTGTCTTAAATTTCCCTTTTGGAACATTTGATCAGGGACCTGTTGAACCTTAAATATACGCAACATGATTTTAATAAAGATACACTTGCTTAAGATTTCTGCCCTGTCTCCATTGGTGGTAGCTTGGGGTCCTGCATTAACATCTATGAGTGGGGAGTTCATCTGTGAACATGGAAGTTTTCACTGTATCACTCAGCAGTATACCCCTTTTTTCTCTCTTGAGAGCTTGCTTCTTCTTTGTGCTGTATGAACAATGTGTTGTATCTTTTTCTCTTTCTGCTAGGAAATTTCCCTGCATTTATCTTCAGATTTCGTGATAAGAGCAAATTCCATTTTGAATTAATCTCTCTTCAACAATGGTTTAATTTCTTTTCATATTTTCCTGATGCAAGTATAACTTTATGTTAAATTGAGGTGACCTATTCTTAAATATTCATTTTCAAGAAAGCTATCAAAAGATGAAGTCTTATTAGAGATAGTCACATACAAGCAGATATTTAGAGGTAGTGACCTATGCTGAAATTGCTCAGGAAGTATTAAAATCCCCAGTAGTCAGTGGCGTATTCCAGGTCTAATATCATTTGCATTGACGAGTTCTTCATGAAGGAGAGAGTAGCCATAAATGACTTAATTATGAGAGAATGTGGTCAGCACAGAGTCTTGGAATAGCAGAATTCTGGAAGGAAAATGTACGTTAGGATAATAGTTCCCACCTGACAATCTGTTTCTTTTCAAGGTCCAACTAACTACCTAACATAGATCACAGGCCTTTTCAACCCTGGTAGGCAACAATCCCAAACCACATTCTTCCTCGGCCTGCAATTTTCTCTGTTGAAGAGAGTTATATTTAACACAATCGAATGCCTTACTTATATCACCTAAACTGTGAAAGATGAATTCTTCCTTCCATGGCTCTGTATCTGATATTTTCCTTTCATTCAGAAGACATTAGTGTCATTATTTCCCCACTTACTTTACATGGCACAAAAATATGCTTAATTCCCCAGAGCTGATTTGCCTTTGTGACTTGCCCTGTGCCAGAAAGTTGAGATGCTGTCAAACTGGGATGGATAGATGGATAGATAGACAGATAGATAGATAGACAGATCTATTAGCTAGATGGACAGATAACTAAGAAACCTGTATGGTCAGAAACCTCTATGGTATTAATTTTTAAAATTCTCACCCAAGGATATGTTTTTTATTGATGTTAGAGAGAGAGGAAGGAAGAGGGAGAGAGACAGGGAGAGAGGGAGAAAGGAAGACAGAGAGAGAGGGAGAGAGGGGGAGAGGCGGCGAACGGGGGAGAGAAGGAGAAACATCTGTGCGAGAGAATAACACTGATTGGTTGCTTCCTGTATGCACCCTGATGAGGGATCGAACCTGCAACCTAGGTATGCACCCCGATCGGGGATCCAACCTGCTATCTTTTGTTGTACAGAATGGCACTCCAACCAACCGAGTCACTAAGCCAGGGCAATATTAATTTTTTGTGCAATTAAACTGTCTTTTTAGTTGTTTTAATTCTCTCTAGGTCTCATTTGTTTTGTTTGCCTTTTCATTTTAATTGATATCAAAATATTTCAAAAATATATAAAGTCAGGAGGAGCCCAAAATAAGACATTGTGCATGATCACAGCAATTAAGTTCATCCCTTTAAAGCTACAGAAAGGACTTTAAAAACCAGTTCTCCTATGCTAAAACAAATGGCTACCCACCTGGGAGACCTTAGAACTTACTGTTAACCGTCTTGTGTCAGCATTTTCTACCTTTTAGCACAATTAATTAAAAAAAATTTCGTGCTTGACTCTGAATCAAAACTGTTTCCAGCTTCTTCATTTCCTGAGTAGGCAGCAAAATCACTAATGGTAACAAAAAGTTCTCCACTACCTTTTTCTGAGGAATAAAGTATTTGTAAATGTTTATGTAATTATGCCAGACACAACATTCCTAGTCAGATAAGCAAATACTTCTGAATGGAGACCAAATGATGCATTGTAATAACCTAATAAGGCCCAATTTATTCACTTTTGTTAATATTCATTAACTTAAGTCAGTTTGTCTAACTTTTTACTTCAAACATATCATTTGATCTAAGTTCATTTCTTGGCCTTTCCTTTTAAACACATCCTTTCTAGATTTAAGAGACCTTCCCTCTGGGCTCATTGCATGTTGCTTCGGTAATGAGCCCAGTTTTCAGCCGTTGGTCACGCTCTTCCCCTTCAGATCTCTGATGCATGGATTAGCTTCTCAGTAAATATTTCTGTTTGAAAGCAGTTGGTTTCCAATCTTTGTAAAGTCTTAAAAAGCCTGGCATCTACGATCTCTGCAGGGTACTTTGCAACTATAAAAAGGAGGGGAGTTTGGGGATGAAAGGCAGTGAGCTGTTTCTTTGCCTGGGATAATTACAGGTAAAACATTACAGGTAAAACACTGTAATGTTTTACCTGTAATTATAACCAAGAGGACGAGAATATAACTTTTTCGAACTGGGGTGTGCATTAATTTTGTCACAGAACATTTCCTTTATTAACTTTTCTAAATTTAAAAACATAACTGTCTTTTGATACAGTTTCCAAAATGTTATAATTTATTCACATGCTGCTAAGAGCTATATATCTCACATTAACCAAAACACACACAAAAAAACATACTTAAAACAAAGTTTGCACAGACAGAAAGCAGCTGATATAATGAGCAGGGCCGAAACTTCAGAACAAGATCTAGGTTCCAAGTTGTTGGTGCTCCCTCACAGTAGGAAGCTGGGCAAGTTTTCCACACCCTCTTTCAGAAAACCAGAGTGGATTTGAGCTGCAACTTGTCATGAAGATTTAGCAACAGCTTATTTATCTTTTGCTTTACATGTTTTAACTTGTGTTTCATGACACAGATTAAGTGCCCAATAAAAGCAAACTATCATTTGTTACTAAACTGGAAACTTAAAACTGACATGGGTGTATGTGTATGCTGAAAAAATAAATCCCAAATTTATATTGCTTTGGGACAACATTTTGTTCAGATCAGATTGATAAGTCAATGTGATCATGTACATACATGGTTGATACTGTTCAGGCAGAGTTCCAAAAAAACCAATAGACAAAAGAAAAAAAAAACAAAACAGAATAGCTTTGAAGAGAAGAAAGGCATACAACTACTTCTAATTTTCTACTAATAAAAATTATAGTTGTTTAATATTAAATGATGCATATTATAGCAATAAGAATTTTCTATACTTTTTTCATTAAGTGTTCTTAACTCTCTAAGGTACATACTATTCACATTCTTGGTTCAAAAATAAGAAAACCAAGGCTGGCAGATGTTAAGTAACTAGTTATGGTCACTCATGGTTGACTCTTCCAGGCCCGCCTGCTTCCAGACCCTAGTATGGGGAAAAGTAACCTGATGGCAAATTCATTCATTTGCACATAATTAGGATCTGAATAATGATAGTCTGTGGCCATGTGTGTGTACATTTGTGCATACAGTAGACACAACTATGAGAGACAGTAAATATAGTAGATTATGAATTTTAACTTAAATAAAAGATGCCTAAAGCTAACCATTAGGATAATTAATCTGGACTGCTTATATATTTCAGGTAAAGATTGGATACATGGGTAACGATGAAGGGAGCCCTCTTTCTAAGACACTGGAGAGCAATTTTGCCTACTGGATGTGATGTCGATTGGGTATCCTCCCGAAGTCTCCCTTAGTGCAGTGATTTTGTTACTCTTTTATGTTGTACACATAGGTAGACTACTAATTTGAAAATAAGATTGCGTTGTGAGAATTAAACTATGAATCAATTATAAAATAGGTCACAGGAAAGAAAACTACAAGATACTCTAAAGAGACTCTTGATTTCCACACCAGAAATATCAATGACAATATTAACATAACCAAGAAAAGAATATGTCAGTGTCAGGGGAAAGTCATGCAGACTGAAGACAGGGAAAGTCTGAAATATTGAAGCTCTGGAGTCAGGCTAAGCATTGCCCAGGGGAGAGGATGCCATGCACTGTCAGGCAGGTGTAGTCCTACATGAGACAGAGATGTCAAGTGGTCAGAGCTTCCCAGCTTCTGAACTAAGATGCCTTTGTATGCTCTTGCCCTCTTCCACAACCCCCAAGCAATCTTCTGTAAGGGCCACTTGGTAGACAACATACTTGCCTTTTTTTTTTCATCAAATATGTGTTACATTTGAACTTTGCTTAAATTAGAATAGTATTATCTTTGTAGAAAGCATGACCTCTGTGAAAAAAAACTACCATCTAGACACAAATGGCTTCAGTTGTTCTCATACTTAAGAGCACACACAAGTACAACAAGCACATATTACACTTGAGGGCACAGGCTGTGGAGTTGGATGACCTGGGTTGAACTCGCAGCCTAGTATTTGCTGGTCATGTGACCCTGACCAAATCAGACAGTCTCTCCTCTGGACCAATAGTAGTACCTAGTTTATAACCTGATATGCAAATGAATATGATAATAAAGTAAGAATGGTGTATGGCACATAGTGCTCAATAAATTTTAACTATGATTATTATTATTGATACTATTGGGGTTATTACTAGACTTTTTAGCTCAGTTCTACCACTTTTCAAACCCAATACTGAATCCTAACCCTCTATTTAGCCTTTACACTATGCCCTCTCTATTCTGGCAACCTCCTCTACATTTTGGTGTTTGATTTCCAAGCTCTTCCCACCACCCCATTCATTCCGGAAAAAATCTCTTCCTCTCTCTAGTAATCCTTGCCAATGAAAGATGGACCTTCTAAGTGCCTCTGTCATCCACTGTCCCAATTCACCAGACAAAAGAGACTGTCATTCTTGTTTCTCACTATCTCTTTCCCCAAGATCACTCACCAACCTCTCCTCTTTTAATATTTGTACTACTCGACATTTACTTTCCATAATCAGCTAGTGACATTCTTCCAGCTTTTCATATTCACTGTATATCTGCCCTGTCATCTTTAAGGATGACAGCGTTGACAGTGATGACCCTTCAACATCTGTTTTCAGTGGTTGCTTCTATTCTATACCAATGTTGTACATTAAACTGATGTGTGTGTTTCCCTAAGAGCAATTCACATAGCTTAAATTGGTACACGTGAATGCTTATTTTGTTTAACCCTATCCATAGTAGTCACAATGGTATATTATGTCCAGAATCTAGGGTCATATCTGAACAATTACTCTTAGGAACTGTGGTGTGCATGTATGCTTGCGGCAGCCTGAATATTTGTGTCCCCTCCCCCAAATTTATATGTTGAAATCATAATGTTCAAGGTGATGATATTAACAAGTGGGGCCACTAAGTGATGCTTAAGTCATAAGGATGGAGGAACCCTCATGAATAGGAGCAATGCTCTTTTTTAGAAAGCTCTAGAAAGATCCTTACTTTATGAGAAGGTGCCAGTATGAACCAGGAACAGGGTCCTAATCTGATCATGCTGGGGCCTTGAACTTGGACTTTCCAGCATACAGAACTATGAAAAATAAATTTCTGTTGTTTATAAACAATCAGTCTGTAGTACTTTGTTATAGAAGCTTTGGAGGGCCTAATAGACTACTTTACTCTCATGTCTATTTGTATGCAGACTTACATAAATTTTGATTTTCCAGGTCATTCTTGATTTTAAATATTCTCTCCCATTATCTTTATACGTACATTCTTTCTTGTCATGTCTCTATTTTTGGTTAAAAACTGCAATCACTGTTCCTGTGATCACTGTTCCTGATATAGAATTTTAGACCACTGGATAAATCTCTGAGTATGTGATTAAAGATCATGCCAGACACAAAAGATATATTTTGTTCTCTGAGATATGGAAAAGTCAGTCAACCTTCAGATGAATGAATGCTAAGACCTGTAAGCATAAGGCAAAGAAATTAAGGATTTATAAAGATATGCCCTGGGCTAGTTTTTCTACTGCAACTCCATGGGGTTGAAGCAAACTCTTTAAAGAAACCGTTCTCTGCTTCTTAAAACTGTCATGCAACAGTAGAGTTTTAATCATCCTTGAAAACAGAATGGAATACAGACACAGTCTGAACTTAGAAGTGATAAATTTAGAGGTTCCCTGAGTTGTCCAACCATCAGGTTCTGGTGAGTGATTAGAGAAGGGTCAGCCACTGGCAGACTTTGTGAAACAATGATAGAAGTGAGGAACTTATAGGTACTTACCCACATACCTGATAGGAGCAGCTGAGAGACCCAGCAATGGACATTTGCTTGACAGGGCCCAGACACTAGAATCTAAGGAGGTGGGGAGGACCACTAGACTAGACACACAGGCAGTACTGGGCACTTCAAAAGCAAAAGGAAACTCAGA
The DNA here is from genome assembly GCA_004024845.1 of Tonatia bakeri. Taxonomy (NCBI): domain Eukaryota; kingdom Metazoa; phylum Chordata; class Mammalia; order Chiroptera; family Phyllostomidae; genus Tonatia; species Tonatia bakeri. The sequence goes on from PVIA01000007.1 coordinate 1,099,338, forward strand.
GTAAAAGGCTGTAGCATCAACTCTGGTTCAGGGGTTTGCAATACTGGATGCGCATTAGAATCACTTAGGGGGCTATTACCAAAGATGCTGATCCCCTCTCCAGTGAAACCAGATTCCATTGTTCTGGATAGCAGCCCAAGATGAGCATTTTTAAAACCTCCCTTAGATGATAATAATGTGCATCTAGAATTGTGATGTTGTTGGATAAATTATAGCAGAGGATAGAAACTGGAAAAGTGGACAATATTTTCCTCTCTCAGTTACCTAAATGTACAAGGTGGGGCAAAAAATAGGTTTACAATTGTTCATATGGAAAATGATACAATAGTTGTTAAATAATAATACAAGAATAAATTCTGTGTTTCATGTATTCAAAACCGTAAACCTACTTTTGCCCCACCTTGTGTATTTAGAAAAATACAGAGGCTCAGAACTTCACAACTACAATAGCCAATGGGAGGGCTAAAGTGCCAAATGAAGCCCTTAACACAGATAACAGTCCTCTTATCCGTAAGGGCTAGCTTAGTTTATCGGAGACCCACGAGTGTGACTGTGTTTTCATACATGAACCTTCCTCCCCCGTGACATGTAATTTACTTTTCATGGGTGTGATACTTAATTTTAAGTGTCAACTTGATTGGACCAATGATTACCCAAACATTTGGTTAAACATTATTTTGGATGCTTATGTGATGTTGTTTCTGGATGAGATTAACATGTAAATTAGTAGGCTGAGTAGAGCAGATTGCCCACCCCTGTATGGCTGAGATTTATTCAATCCTTTGAAGGCCTGAACAGAACAAAAAGACAGAGTAAGGGAGAGTTGGTTTTCTCTGCCTGTCTCCAAGTTGGGACATTGGCCTTTTCCTGCCTCTACACTCAGACTTGGACTGAAACTTATACCATTAACTCGAAAGCATTCAGAGTCAGAATGGAGCTTTACTACCAGCATTCTTGGGTCTCCAGTTTGCCTGTGGGACTTCTCAGCCTCCATAACCACATGAGCCAATTCCTTTACATAGTATATAGTATATAGTATATAGCATATAGCATATAGCATATAGCATATAGCATATAGTATGTGTGTATATATATGTATGTATGTTAGATTTCTCTAAAGAACTCTAACATATAGGGGGACTTCAGTTTAGTACCTTCAGTTTAGTACTACTTTAGGAAAAAATTGCCTAAAAATACTAGGTGCCACGTCCTCAGAAATGAGCAATACATGTTACCACTTGCATGTACATGTGATAGAAACTGGCTGAGAAATTTCTAAAAGACCACCTCCTGTCTTTCTCTGCCATTGCACACAGCCTTCTTGTTTAGCCTGAGGTGAAAAAAAAAGTAGAGGGGATGTTAAGATGACCACAATGGAATTCACTGGAACAGCAGCAGGGAGTTTCAGCAGTTCCCACAAGCCAGTCCTTTATCAGCACCAGCCCATCACTATGCTGTTTTCAAGACCTCCTGCTGATAGCAAATGCCTGGGTTATGGTTCTGGTTTATTAGACTGTCCACTGGCAAAGAACTCAAGTTCCATTCAGGCATAATAAATCATCAGTCTCACACCAGCAAATAATTCACTCAGACTCGCTTCTGTCTTCCCTGTTTTGACTGTTCATCGCCTGTCAGGTGAACTAAAAAGGGTAATCACTTTCATCATTTTGCAAGCACTAAAGTCAAATCAGCACTTTTCACATTATCTTTAACTCTTTGTTTTAAAAATACTGACTCCCTTAAATCTGCCAATATAAATGTGCAGATATATCAGAATGTGTATTTGTCTCTGGTTGTAGTGTTGGTAAGGCAACTGTCCATTAGAAATGTTTAACATAATTATAATTTCAAGTTAGTAGAGTATGACTTTAGTATAAAAAAGTCAACCTGATTAGCTTTTCTCATTTCAACAATCAGTCTCATTCTAAGAATGAATAAAATAAAGCTAAGAAACAGTTCCATTTGTGGTTATATATTCTCTTATTAATTCAGTTTGGCTCAGAAGCCACCTTAAACAATCATCTTAAATCAGGCCTCTGCTGAGCTGCAGGGTTCACTGTCCTTGACACAGTCTCTCAATGTAATAAATGTACCCCAGGTTTGGCTGTGATACCTCATTTTTACTGTTTTTAATCTGGATCCCTTTAAGCATAGAGGAAGTCTTTGTGTGAATAATTTTAGTAATACTCTCAGAAACGGGGAGGGGAGGAAAGAAGAAAAACAATAAAAGAAAACATGGTTCTTGAAGAATAGTGTATAACAAACATGTTAACCATACAGAGGAAATACAATTCTCAATACAATTCTTAAGCCATCTCACTCATTCATTCATTCACTCATTCATTCATCCATCCATGCATTCATATTCTGACATGTCAGGCATCATTGTAAGTATTGGGGTTAAAAGGGTGAACTAAATAAACAGAGTCCCTGCCTTTTGTAGCTTATAGTTTAGTAGGAAGAGACAATAGAATGGCAAAACCAATAACCGAGCATATTTATCAGTATAACAAAGAGTGTAACTGTGAGGGAGAAAAATAAAACAGGATGATGAAGAAGAATCTCTAATAAGGAAACCTAAAGGAGGTGAGGGAGTGAGCCGTGTGGCTGGGACTTGGTTCAGCGTGTGGGTCACAGCAAGGACATTGGTTTACCCTTTGAGTAAAATAGGTAGCCATTTAGTGATTTTGAGTAGAGGTAAGCATAAACATGAGCCTTTTTGCTGCTCTGTTGAGACCGCCTTGTAGTAAGCAAAGGTTGGAGCCTTTGCTACTAGGGTGAGAGACATGAGTGCTCAGAAGTTTTCAGTTCTCTTTTTCTGCATGGGTATAGGAGAGGGTACCTTTTCCAGCCTCTCTGCAGGTAGGCGGGGCCACAGGCCAGGTGATGGACAATGAGATGTGTGCAGGAATTAGGTGTGTCACTTGTGTGCTGAGGCTTCAGGATTTTCTAGGCTCTTTCCTCCCTTGTTGCTTCAAGCAGCAACATTGTGAATAGCACAACTGCTGTTCGCCTGGATCCCTGCGTGACTGTAAGACGTACCCTGAAGTCCCTCAATGTTGCCAACATAAAAGTAGAGATTTGTGAAGAGATATGAATTTGGAGGGTGTTAAACTGCTGGGGTTTGGAGACTTGAAAGTTATTGTTGGAGAAGCCTGGTCTATTCGGATGAAATCAATTAGTCAGGAGGCTATTGTGATAACTTCCCAGGAGAGATGACACTATGTTGGAACAAGGTGAAAGGAATAGGAGTGGAGGTGAGATTCCAGATACATTTTAAAGGTAAAACCAAACCATTTGACAAATGCTTGCTATCTTTAGAAGAAATTATTTATAAACCTGAAAATAGTTTCCAGATCTGTGTCCTTGGTTGAAAAATGTTTGACAAGTGACAAATACAGCCTGTCCAAGCAAGCACATAGAATCCCTTTGGGCTGATATATTACTTACTGTAAGTGGTCTGAAACACACACCATGGGGAATACTTGACATTTATATTGTGCCTTCCTTTCTTTAGTATAATAGTTTTTTAAATATAAACTTACATTTAATGGAATATCTTATGCCATGAATTACATATTCTGGCAACATTTTTTCAATAAAAAGGCATACAGGGTGGGGCAAAAGTAGGTTTACAGTTATGAGTGTGCTGAACACATGTTTTATTCTTGTATTACTGTTTATTAATTATTGTACTATTTTCCATGCGAACAACTGTAAACCTACTTTTGCCCCACCCTGTATAAATAAATTTTAAAAAACCCACTGCATTAAATTGCATTCGGAAGATTGCATTCCCAAGACAGAGTATGACAATGTCTACTATTATAGTGATACAAATGAGTTGTCCTTAAAATTCTGCCCAAAGTTAAAGAGGTTCCTGAAGTTAAATACCATAAGCTGTTATTTAGCAAACATACAGTAAGGAAACAATGATGTGTGAGAACCTGTACCAGTCACGTGCATCATGACCAAATAAGGAAATGGGCCTTGCTAAGACCAACACCTGCAGGCCTCCATCATCTACTTCACAGTGGTTTTAAAAACATGAGGTAGAAGAACCTTCACGTCGTCCCAAAGTAAAATTGACAGTGTTATAATATTATATAATATAATCTCCCTCCTCGTAAATCAATGTAATTTTTCATATTTTCTCTATGCATTTCATACCATAAGTACTTGAAAACCAAATGATTATAATGTGGCCCTAAATTAAAACAGGCCAGATATACAATATAGCTTGATTTTTAGTTATCGTTTATAAAGGCAAAGGGGGAAAATGTTTTGATCAAAGCTTGTCATTTTCTCCAACTTATATTTTGACATTTAAATCTTAGCTATGGTTTTAAAAGAGTCGAGACTGTCGGGTAGGTCTCTGTAAACTACATTTCTACTCTGCTCAGACGGTCACTTTCATGAGTAATATTAGTGACAGAATAACCACAGGTCCAACCATGCCTTTAATTATACGATCTTCCAATATCTCTTCCACTCAGAATATTGTGATAGTTAAGAAACTGTTAGGTGATATTGAATGATTTCCTACATTTACATTGAAAATAAATTCTAAAAAATGTTTTTTAAAACTATCAAGTTATTTAAGGGGTAACCTTTTGCTGAAATATTTTTATCTGATTTAATCAGGTTTGACCTTAAAAACATTATCAGGTTTACCTTTTTAGTTTCTGATTTGTTCAAATTCAAAATATCAAATATACATAAAATAATATAAATGTATAATTTTAGAATTTATAACCATTAAAGAAGTTTTTATTATTTTAACCTTAGTGTACAAAATGTTGCTGAAAATACTGCACACCCACCACTGACAGCATCCCCTTTGTTTTCAACCTTATGTAAGTATCATTTTCTAGGCTTAGTTCCTAACTTATGAGTTACAGGCATTTACCATCCATAGTTCCTTCCTTCTCTAACATTCTTTGACTCCAAATCATTCCCTTGTGATCAGTCTTTGGCATCTCTTCTTGACATTCCTGCTGCCATTGCCTTCATTCAGCCTCTCATTATCTTACCTTGAATAACACAGTGGTCTCCCAAGCGTATGGTATACTTATCTTCTGTCTGGACTCATCACCACCAGTCTCCACATTGCTCTTGGAGTCATCACCCTCAAATACAAATCTGGTCATCTGACTTACTCCTTGGCTTAAAAAGTCTTTAATGTATTTCTTTTTCAAGATCCTGAAAGAATCCCAATGGTCCTGGGTCCCACCTTTTGATTTGGGTGCTCTACCACCATGACCTTGACCCCAGAGAATTTCTCTTTTATAGAATTTATCACAATGTGCTATAACAATTGACTTAATGCCATCTCTCCCTCTAAGCTCCTGGAAAGTAAGTGAAAGATCTGATTGGGGATCTTTCATGTTTGGCATACTGCTTTTTACCTAACAGTGAAAATTATGTGCTTGTTGAATAAATAAAGGAGCAAATAAATAGCCATCTCTAATACCTGAATGCAAGGTTATTGTTTTTTAAAGAACCGAGGTAGCATAATTTCTAAGACTATAAATATTTATTCCCACTTGAAAATGTGCCCAGAAATCTCCAGCACATATTTTGCCACAAGAGATACAAAAAGAAAATGCTATATATACACTAAACTGTGGTACACTTTTTAATATTCAAACATAAAATCACTCAAAGTAAAATGCTGCTTTCTGCCTAATTTATTCTATTTAGACAAAGAAACCAGACTGGTTAGATTTATGAGATAGTTAAACGTGTTATGTACTGACTTACACTGTTATAAATACTTACATGCCACCAGAATTTGGCATGGAATGAAAAGTTTTTCATTTTGAGAAAGAAACTACAAATGTAAAGTGATATATTAGAGAACTGCCTCCTACCACATCCTAGTTATTTTAAATGGAATCTAAATTTGGGGTCTAAATTAGGGAATACATGTAAGTTCCATGCAGTATAATTTAGAACAGGAAGTTTCCCTGGTAACCATATACAAGTTGGCAAGCAGCAAGAGAAACTATAGCCCTAGGTTCTTGTAAAGAAATAGGAAATATACTTCATGACCTTGAATGCGTTACTGGTTAACTCCTTCCTCCTGGACTACAGCATTATAATTTTAGGTTTGTCTTTTTCATTTAAGTTAACTGTTCACAAGTAGACTGAAGAAAAATTTTGTAAACCCCATCGAGCTTTCTTCAACACTTTTCAGATGTTTTGTATTAAGACTAACCAGGGTGACAATCTTTCTTCTTCTCTTTGTGGCTAGTATACTCCTCCCATCCGCACAGCACTCTGTAGTCTCTTCCGGCCAAACTGCAGTGAGCCCAAACGGCTTTTTAAACCCTCTCCTGAAAATGTTCTAGAAATAACCATTAGGGTTATAGCAGAAACATTGATGTCAAGCATCGCTTTACTCTGATTTCTGCAAATATAAATATAGAATTATGAAAGACAGTGTATTACTGAATGCAATGTACTACCATCATTATTCATAATATTATTTTTATTCATAGTAAAAATTAAAATAAATAGCATGTTTCAAAGAGTATTTTGAATTAACTTACTTGATATAAATGCAAGAAAAAGAACATAGACAAATTATACTTTATACACCTCTTTACAATAATAATCCAGGTTTTCCTGGCTTTGTTTTAGCAGATTTTTAAAGAAAATTTTCTCAAGATCAAAGAGTGTAATACTTTCATAGCTTCTGAAGTTAGTTTTTGTTAAAAAAACACATCTAAGTTGCTTTTAAGTATCTTAATACTAGTTCTTTGGTATCTCTGATTCTTTGCAACCATTACTCTAATTATTATATTTCATTTAAGGAGAAAAATGCATGTACAGGCAAATTCTACCATTAACAACAGGAACTCGTAACAAATTAATGGTAGCACATGCCCCTTTGTGGTTAATATAACATTTACAAAAGCTTTTTGTTAACTGTAGCAATATGCTGAAACTTCAGGACCATCTGGAAATAATTCTATTCACAGTCTCAGAAGGAGGCAAGAGTTATTACCAGGGAATATTTCAAATATTTAGATAACTTTAGATAACGATAATGCTAGATAAAGCAGTAGCTCACTCTCACATAGACAGCATGCTCTCCAGCCCTCAGAGGTATCTTCTGAAAAGATCAGGTGGAAAAAGGAGAATTTGACTAAACTCTGAAGTTTGGCAGGTATTTATTTATTGTGTGATATGTTAAATTGTGTTATGCCCAAGGGACATGAGGGTTTAATGATGTAATAAAAATTAGAGAAATCAGGGAAGGAAGGAAGGAAGGAATTAAATAAAAATATACTTTTCAAAATCTAAGAATTGTGATAGAGTAATGCAACATAAATAATTGTTAAGAAATCATAGGCTACTCTACTTCTTATGACAGGGCATTGCATGCAGAAGAAAAAAATGTTCTAAGGCAGAAAGTACACTGGCATATTTAAGAAGCAGAATCAAGGCCAGTGGAGCTCAGTGAGAGATGGGGAAGTACACAGTGAGAAAATGAGGGAGGGGACTGGGATACAGTAGAGGAGTTTTGGGAAAAAACAAGAATTCTGTTAATACAAATAACCTATTACAGGTGGCGATGGAAATACAGCAGGCCTGATAATGTCATTTGGTTCAGAGTCATTTCACTATAACATAGATGAGAAAAAGAATCAAATCCTGGCCAGGGCCATTGTCTGTGTGGTGTTTTCAGATTCTCCCCATGTCTGCATGAGCTTTCTGCTGGGACTCTGGTTTCCAGCCACATCCCAAAGATAGGCACATGAGGTGATTGGCATGTCTATATTGTCTGAGGACAAGTCACTGTGGGTGTGGGTGTGAGTGGCCCTGGGATGAAAGAGCATCCTGTCTTGGGTGGGTCCCCACCTTGTACCATGAGCTCCCAGGACAGGCTACGGCCACTTCGACCCTGAATGGGAATCAGTGGGTTAGAAAGTAAATATAATTCTTATTTTTCCAATGAATAACAAGAATTCATTATAATTATTATAATTCATCTTTCCCCAATGAATGTATAGCTCACATTTATTTCAATGTTTAATATTAGAAACATTTTGAGTATTTAGATATCTGGTGATGTTTCAGTGACTTAGAAATATAGGAACTTAGGAACTTAACTCATGTTTCTATCAGTTAGCCTCTGGTAAAACTGGTTTAATTATGTGTCATTTTACTTGAAGTTGCTGTTTCCAAGAACCTACTGATAATGTTAAGTGAAGGCTTCCTGTATGTAGTTGACTATATAATTCTGGATTTCAGGGGGAGGTTATGGCTGAGATTTGTAATTCAGAAGTCATGAGCATGAAATGTCAATCCATGGAATTGAGATTACCTAAAAAGATAGTCAGAGCCATGGCACAAAACTCCAACAAATATATGCAGAAGCCTGATGAAGGTAGAGAACAAGGAGAAGAGAGACCTAGAATGAAGCCCAGAAACCTCGACTCTTAAGGCACAGGTGGCAAACACAAGGCCCACGGGCTGAATCCCGCCCCCACCTTGTTTTGTCTGGCCCAGCACCTTGTTTCTACCTGGTGGCCATGCTGAGCTCCTTGCCAGTGGTTAAGGAGTAGTTACATTTATACAGTCTTAAAATTACATTCATCCTTTTGAAGGCAACCTTGAGGCTGATGTGGCCTTGGGTGAAAATGAGTTTTACACCCCTGTCTTAAGGATGATAGAGAAAAAGAAGAGTCAGCACAGGAGAGTGTGGAGGACAGATCTGAGAGGTGAAGAGATGGAACGGGAGACAGAGGGAGAACATGGTGTCATGAAAGTCTATAAAAAGTATCTCAAGAAGATGTAAGGGGCTGTGTTGGTCAAATTCAAATTACAGCAAGTTATCAAAAGTCCTTATAGAAGTAAATAAAAAAGGCATTAAAATGTGACAATGCTAAATATTTTTGAACTTTTCAAGGTATTTCTACCAATAAAACTCTTAAAGTTCATAGTAAAACAAGAGTTCCAAGCACATTTTATTGCTTATCTGAATTGCTGATCCCATTGTGAACTTTTAATTAATATATAAAAGGAGCCCCTACATTAAGGCATCCTGGTCATTATAAAATAATTAACATCTTGATTATGACTCAGATTCTGCATGTCTAGATCCATGAAGTAAAGCATAATTAACATCAGTATCAGATTCATCATCTGTTTTAGTGAATGACCTTATTGCTTCAATAAAACCTTACTGAGATATCAGCATAACCATAAATATAAATGTAAAAGGAAATTGCCATTCAGTGGTTATCTCTGACTAATCTTCCTACTAAGGGGAAAATTTTGTTTTTGAATATATTTATGCATTTAGTCATATTGATTACAAGAACATCTAAGACAAAATCCATTACACCTCTGAAGTTTTCATTTGTGCTAAAGGATAAATAACAAAGTTACTTTAAAAGGTAAAATATTATGTAAATAAAAAATGTTTTAAATTGAACAAATACTAAATTATTATATACCTAGGCAGGTCTCATTTCACTTCCTAGATCAATCATAGAATTTATTTCTGTAATTTTTAATATATTTACTGTTTCTCCCACTAGTTGAAGGGATCCTCATGACAGACAACTGCGTTAATCTAATTCCTGAAAGCTTAGCTCTTGGAATACAGTAGGAACTTAATACATACCTGGGAAATGAACAAATGAATGGGCATGTGGTAGCATAAAAGTTAGATAGAGGGAATACAAAAAATTGCCTTCCTTTCTAAGGTTTTAATATTAGCAAACATTTTTCAATGACTGGCAAGCAAAGAAAGCAGATTGATCTATTTGTGCGTTTGTGTGTGCATGTGCGTGTTAGGAATTTGCATGAAATGAGAAAGGAGATGGGAACATAAACTATTTAACTGGGGACTGCCAGAATAATCACAGACACAAAGGGCACATCTCCCCAGTACTGTGCTGCATCGCCATTTTAAAGATGGAAAAGGGCAGTATTTTGTAGAATTGATTATATTAAATCATTGATATAGAAAAACTATGCAGAACTTAAGATAAGAAACATTCAGTCTTAGGCAAAGAGACCAAATAGAAGTTATTTTAATATAGGGTTTTTAAGGTTTTAAAGACCTATATATGGAAACACTGCCTATCTACAAATTGGCAAATCAGCAAAATATTCATTCTGTCTCTCGCCTACTTCATTCTGTTTCCCATAAAGTTGTGACAGAGAGAGGAGGCTGCTGGACATCAAAAGAACACGCACCCAAATCTTGGTTCACTCGCTCATGAGGGGACAAGTTTACTAGGCTAAAGGGTTAGAAGTAGTAGTATTGTAATGGCATAAATTAGCTCTGGAGATCAAATAAGACCACACATATGAGAGCTGTCTATAAATTATAAATATTGAAATGTGTTAGTAGTGTGCTACAAACAAAATTTCATTTCTGCACTTGTTTTCTTCTGTTTTTTTTTTCTTTTTTTTTTACTATGATACACTTGAGACATTGATTTGTTCTGCTCTCAAAGCAGAACTTGTCACCTGTGTATCAATGTGTGTCTAAACACCAAAATATCAATGTCACTGACATTGTTTAGGTAACATCAAGATGAGCCAGAAAATTTTGGTTTACATAAAAATGCTGGATAGGGGAATATACTGAAACTCTTGAAGTCAGCACATTAGTTATTTAGTTACTATTCATTGTGCAGAATTTTACAGGAGAGTTTGCTTGTGTCTGTGTGGGAGGGGGAGTGTCCAGGTGTGAGAAAGATAAAGAAGGAAACAGGTGAAAGAAATAAATCTCTGAAGTAAAATGAGATATATATCCTGTGCTACTGAAATACAAATGTATAGGTATTTTAAAGAATTATACTTCTATTTTACGATTAGTAGTCACACTATTTTAATAAAGTACTGTTTCTTGCCCTGAGTAGCCAATTATGATAATGCATAATTCTTCTTGTATGTTTCCATCATGCTTTTACCATTTATTGATGATCAACAAGTTTAGAATAACAGTTTGCAGAACTTTGTTGTATAATTTAAAGGTTATTTCTGCTTCCTGTTAAAATTAACATGCAATCAACTTAACAGAAACCATTCACAGTTACTGAGCTATCTTCCTATGTTAGAAACTAGAATTATCTGCCCTTTGTTTTTATGACAATCTCTTAAAATATATACTGCATAACCAAAATGTCTTTTTTAAGTATTTTTTATTGATTATGCTATTACAGTTTTCCTAACTTTCTCCCTTTGTACCCCCTACAACCTGCATCCCCCAACCCTCCAGCATTGCCCACCCACTTAGTTCATGTCCATGGGTTGTACATACAAGTTCTTTGAGTCCTCTGCTTCCTATACCATTTTTATCTGTCCCTGTCTATTTTATGCCTATTAATTATGCTTCTTCTTCCCTGTATCTTTCCCCCACATTCCTCCCTTTCCCCTTCCCACTGAAATCCCTCTATGTGATCTCCATTTCTCTGATACTGTTCCTGTTCTAGTTGTTTGCTTAGTTTTTGTTTTTGTTGTTTTTCTTTTCTTTTAGGTTCATTTGTTGATAGTTGTGAATTTGTTGTCATTTTATTGTTCATATTTTTTATCTTCTTTTTCTTAGGTAAGTTCCTTTAACCTTTCATATAATAATGGCTTGTTGATGATGAATTCTGTTCATTTGACTTTATCTGGGAAACACTTTATCTGTCCTTCCATTCTAAATGATAGCTTTGCTGGATAGATTAGTCTTGGATGTAGGTCCTTGTCTTTCATGACTTTATATACTTCTTTCCAGACTCTTTTCACCTGCAAGGTTTGTTTTGAGAAATCAGCTGATAGCCTTATGAGAACTTCTTTGTAGGTAACTGTCTCCTTTCCTCTTGCTGCTTTTAGGATTCTATGTCTTCAATCTTGGATAAGTTAATGATGATGTGCCCTGGTGTGTTCCTTGATCTGACTTCTTTGGGACTCTCTGGGCTTCCTGGACTTCCTAGAAGACTATTTCCTTCATCAGATTGGGGAAGTTTTCCTTCATTATTTGTTCAAATAAGTTTTCAATTTCTTGTTGGTGTTCTTCTCTTTCTGGCACCCACATAATTCGGATATTGGAACATTTCAGGTAGTCCTGGAGGTTCCTATGTCTCTCTTCACTTTTTTGAATTTTTGTTTCTTCATTCTGTTCTGGTTGGATGTTTATTTCTTCCTTTTGTTCCAAATTATTGCTTTGAGTCCTGGTTTCCTTCCTGTCACTCTTGGTTCCCTGAATATTTTGTTTTATTTCATTTTGGGTATCTTTCATTTGTTTTTTCATTTTTTGACCAAGCTCAATCAGTTCTGTGAGCATTTTGATTACCAGGGCTTTAAATTCTCCATCAGATAGGTTGGCTACTATTCATTGCTTAGCTCTTTCTGAAGTTTTGCTCTGTTCTTTCATTTGGGCCATATTTCTTTGTTCAGGGCCCCTGTTAAGTTGTAATGGGGTGGGCCTTAGGTATTCGCCCAAGCAGGGCAACCTCCTTGCAGTGTTGCCTGCTGGGGAGGGGCCAGAGAGGGAACAGTGCAGCTCCCCTGCTCATCTCTAGCCCCACTTTCCAATGAACTCTGTGTGAGACTGGAAGCATCTCCCACCGCAGCAACCACCACAGTCCACAGTGAGCTCTGAGTCTCAGTTTTACCCAGTGCCTCGCCTTGGTTTCTTGGCCAGCCCTGCCTGAGCAGTCCACAGCTTCACTGCGGGTGCTTACTGATCTGGTTGTCTGTTTGACTTTTTCTTTAATTCCTTAGTTGTTGGAGTTCCATGCAGTTTGATTTTCTGGCACTTCTGATTGTTTATTGATTTTAAATTGGTTGCTATGCTCCTTTTGGTTGTGCGAGAAAGTGAAGGGTTTCCACCTATACCTCCATCTCAGCTGGCCAAAAGGTTTTGCATGTGTGTTTCTTTGTGTATTAAATTCCTTTAACCCTTTCTAAAATTTAAAAAAGTATATTTCATCAGTGTCAAACAAATCTAAAATTTAATCATTCATCCATGTTATCACAAAAAATATCTCAACTTCACCTTTAATAGAGATTAGGTTACCAGTGGAGAGGATTGTGGGGAAATTTAAACACTGAATTTTAAATTGAGGTTTTATTGTGTACAATCTTTTTAAACAGAGTTTTCTAAATGTATTTATCCAATAATGTATTGGGTAGTGGATGGAAAAAATAGATGGTGAGTGTTATTAAACTTCAACAGTTTTTAAAATCTGTGGTACAATGCATATTACTTTAAAATGTAAAAAATAAATATATTACATGTTTTACAATATATCTTTCTTTGAAATATTTAATTTGTGCTTATGTGTTCATTTCTAATTATGTACTATAGGACCAGTTGTCCAGGTTTTTAAGACATTCATTAAGTGGGTCAGGAAATCTTAAAATGTTGACACAAGTTTGCCATATATTCCTGCTTGTTTCAGAGAGCTTTGAAAATCATTAACTTGTTAACTCAGTTAGATGGCCAGCTTACCAACAATATCCTGATCCAAAGGCCAACCCTGTGGCCTTTGAACAATCTGAAAGCAAATGGTAGATAGGAAATCTTAATTTCTATTCCCAATTGATACTCTATTGCAAATACAATGCCATTACTTTAATTTTTAAAAACTGATTTTGCCAAAAATGCCAAACATATGGTACATTTTATGATTAAGTCAAAACTATGATATCAAAATTCAGTAAGGAGATATTAGTACTGCAGAAGTCAATTATTTCGACTTCACTTAAAAAGTACTTCCCAGATTGAAAAGAGCAATAAAGAAAAATCACTCACATGATCAGTTAGTTAAAAAATAAAATGGTGGCTGGGTGAATATAGCTTAGATCAGGGGCTAAGGGTTAAGGAGTGGTACTGTTTGATGAATGTGAAAGCACAAATAAATGTTATTTGAATCTTTTTATTTTATTTTTAAAATTATTTTGTTGTTCAACAACATTTATCTGCATTTACCCCTCACCAGTCCCCCCACCACCCCAGCCATCTCTACCTCCCTTCCCTTGCTTCCACTCCACCTTGGTTTTGTCCATGTGTCCTTTATAGTTGTTCCTAAAAACCCTTCTCCCCTTTCCCACCTCCTCTCTGGTTGCTGTCAGATTGTTCTTAATTTCAATGTCTCTGGTTATATTTTGCTTACTTGTTTGTTTTGTTGATTAAGTTCCACTTAAATGTGAGATCATATGGTATTTGTCCCTCACAGATTGGCTTATTTCACTTGGCGTAATGCTCTCCAGTTTCATCCATGCTGTCGCAAAAGGTAGAAAAGCAAACTGTTCATAATTTAATGACAGTTTCAAGAGGAAGTGTCTATATATTTAAGTGCAATAATAATAATACATCTTGTAATTCATTCAAAGATTCCAGAAAGATAAAAATAATTATTACTACTTGCCCTGGCCAGTGTGGCTCAGTTGGTTGGGGGCTGCTAGTCCTGTCAGGGCACAGGTAAGGGTTTTGGGTTTGGTCCCTGGTTGGGGTTCATGGAAAGGCAACCAATCATTGTTTCTCTCTCTCACCGATGTTTCTCTTCCTCTCTTTCTCCCTCCCTTCACTTCTCTCCAAAAATAAATAAGTAAAATCTTAAAAAAATAAAGAATTCCTAATGAGATTTTTCAGCATTAAGAATTATACCAAACAGATTCTGTAGTTTGCTTAGGGTATTAGAGATCATTTTTCAAATCTTATCACCACATCCCCTTAAATATAGCTAACAGAATTCATTGCTTTTATCAAAGGAAGCACATGAAATGCTCCTCAAATTTGTACCTGTGTTTAGAAAACTTTCCCATAATAAACTGAATTCTCAAAATTGAAGACATAATATTTAGATGCAAAAAAAAACAAATTAGGTGAAGGAAGGAGGGGTGTCTTCTGTTTCTAAGAGGCAATGCTAAAGTTAAAACTTATTAAACTAAATCTTAGCAAAAGTTAAACCATTTAAAAATTCAATCTAAAATAAAGATGTTTATATAATGCATTCATATGCTCTGAAAGTACAGAAATGATACAATTTTTAAGTCAATACCTACTGTGAATGCTTTTGTTAATGTTAGCACCCAGAAGTAACTTTTACTTTTCTTTACATTTGATTGAAACAAATTAATTGGGGAAAAGAGCTGATTTTATTATCAATTAGGCTATTTTATACATATACACTGTCACCATATATGGAAATATTTGGAACTTGTACTTATATAGGATGTTTTTTCACATGTAATGATAGTGACCCAGTTATGTACATCTGTATATATCATTTATACAGGCATTTCTAATTCTCTTTAATGGAAGTCAGCTAGTTATTTTCCTTATTTCAAAGAGGAAATTGTTGCTTTCTATTTTTCTCTTCCTACATAATAGCTTATTTTATAAGACTAAATTAAAGGAAAACTATAATAGGTTTCCCACCAACCTCTTCTGGGAATGTTCTTATCAGTAGTGTACTCTTTTTATCATCTGTAACTTCTGTCAATTTTAACATAGACAAATTATACCAGTATAGATGTCAGGCTCTGATGGTATAAAGAGGCCACCTTGAAACTGCCAAAACTATTGTCTCTAACACAAAAGGGAAGAGTTTGTCAGTTTCTTAGCATTGACAGAACCTCTGAAGAAAAGGGTGCACATTATATGGAGTTGATATCCACATATTTGTAATATAAAGATAGTAATTGATGCACATTTATCATAAAGATCACTTTAGCTTTACATATACTATCTCTCTGGACCTTCAGAGCAATCTCAGAGTGGAAATAAAGACATGGGCTGTAATCCATATGCAGGGAGCCAGGGCTCCAGAAGATTAAATAGCTTTCCAAGTTCTAGTAACTATTAAATGGTACATCTGTGATTTAAAATCTGGAGTTCCGACTCTAATACTCATATTCTTTCAGTTGCCAACTCAGTCATTTTCATTTTTAAATTATGAATTTAATGGAAATCTTGCTTCATTGACCAAGTAGCAACAACAACATAAAGAGCCAAAAAAGGAAGAAAAACTTTAATCTAAGGACTTACTAAAGTTCAAATGCATGACAAAGAATATGGAATCCAGGCAACACTCTATTCTCATGGAGAAATTAGAAATTTTTCAGGGACACAACATTAATATTAATAATAACACTTTTCATTTGTATAGGACTTTTGTACTTCTTACGGAGTTTTATACACATAAAACTCAAAAACTATTTTCATCTTACATGTGTTTACCCAGTCTTTTAAAACATATGCATTTTATCATGACCTACATTTTTATTTATTGCCTCATAAGCATTTTAATATAATCTTACATAATTTTATGATAAGCTTTAATAGCTACATAACATTCCATTTAGTGAGTAGATATTTCATAATCATGGCATAATGCAAATCCCACTATCTTCCAAATGTCATAAACCCGGGCCTAGATTTAGATGATTGATTTATCATTTCACTACTTTTGTTTTCTTTTTTTAGAATAGGAATAATGGTACATACCTTTCAGGCTTTTCAAACATCAGAGATTATTAGTTTATGAAGCACCTATGACAGACACCAAAACTCAGTGGGGAGCTAAGAGCTGGCAGCTATTATTCCCTGAATGTGAATGTTGTCGAGTTGGTGACAATATTTTGAATAATTATTCCTTTATTCAGGTCCACCTACAACTTTGCCTGCTACGTATGAAGAACCCTGACTTTATTTTTTAACCTAAAAGCAGAAATAGAGTAATTATGTTGGGGAAAAAAAAAGATAATTTAGGAAGCCATAAATGAAGGGCAATAGTACTGTAGATGTATTTAAAATTAAACATTTCCCTCTGACCAGTTGACAGGTATTATGTAAGAAGAAAAACATTAAACTACAAAAATATCAAATGAAATACTATTTGTTAAAATGCTCTAAAATGTTAAATGTGTACACAAATGTTAGCTAATACTATGAATTATAGGATTTTTTCTTCACTAATTGGGTGTGGCTTTCACTTTGAGTCAATCTCCACATGTTTGAAAAGAAAGTGGAAAATCCTTTCTATTATATAGTTTTATTTCTTCCAAAATATTATCACATTGGAAAGTATAATTTTTCTGGGGGTCATATATCATTCTGAGTTTTTACTTTTAAACATTTTATTTTGGAGATGATTTCTGTGAAATAACATGTGAATCTTCATGCAGACCCCACAGTGAAGCAAATACACAGACAACTACTACTTTAAATCTGACACTTTGCTCTTTTGCTGCAGTAAATCTATTCTATTAAAAAAATTTGCTTCTCTATACTTAGAGAAGAAAAGTAAATTTGAATCATTCTTTATTGGTAGAGTGTTTTGATAATGAAACCTCTTTCCCATTACGGAAATCAAGAAAAAGAGAAGTTTACCAAGGACCAGGTGAAATGCATTCAAGTGAGGAAAATATTTTCAGGCATACAGTTTTAAAATATACTTCTTATTTAGGTCAGAACCCAGTCATTGTGGAATTTCCAACATGAAAATCAACAAATCCCAATGATACTCAGAATTAAAGGTGGGAGGTGGACAGAAGAGGTGGATTAGTAAGTCAGCTTGATACCCTTTGGTAAGTGAAGCCCCAACTCATGTCTTCTCTTTATAAATATTCTCCACAGGCTGTGGAGGAAGGCTGGGCATGGCTGCCAGCTTCATTACAGTTTCTTGAGAGCAATATCAGGTCCTGCTTCTGCATAAGCAACCTATGCCTCTGTGGGAAACGCTAGTGACCTCAGGGAGCAGTGGCAAGGGCTGGCAGCATGAAGGTTCTCTTGCCTGGAAACCCTACTCTGGTGCACTTTTCATGCAATCAATCAGGAGGGAGAAGTCAACTGACAGCTTTCAAATAAATGATTCACTTAACTACTGACATTGATCTGGGCCTGAGAACTGAAATTACAGGGAGATAAAGGGAGGAGTAGGGTGGCCAATCACAGGAAACCTAAATACCCTAAGCCTTATAAAGAGACTACAGACATTACAATGAGCTCCCTTCCCTCAGTCACAGATATTTGCCAAAGCCATTAAGGTAAGTCCACAGTGATGCCTACTTAGAAGTTGGCGGTATGCCTGTATACCGATGGGAAGTGGAGGCACTGGCGAGGAAAAAACAGGAGGGAAAGGATAGTCAGCCCTTCAGTGTGATTAACAAGACAAGAAAGTCTAAGTGGCTACATCCTAGGCCCTTAAGTGCAAGTCTGGGTTTTGGAAACCAGTAGGTGCATGAGGATGAACTCCTCTACTTTTGCAACACTCAACACGCCTTTGCTATCTGCTCATTAGTAGCTGAAGCACTCTGAGTAGTCTGTAGAACCAGTTTACATGAGGATTTAATATAAATAATATGAACTTTGGAGGCTTATTTTGTTTCTGGAGAAGCCAATCCTTTAACTCTTAGTTTGGAG
The DNA here is from genome assembly GCA_004024845.1 of Tonatia bakeri. Classification (NCBI taxonomy): domain Eukaryota; kingdom Metazoa; phylum Chordata; class Mammalia; order Chiroptera; family Phyllostomidae; genus Tonatia; species Tonatia bakeri. The sequence goes on from PVIA01000007.1 coordinate 1,117,723, forward strand.
AAGTGTTGTGATATCATCTTTTGAATAGATTTAATTTCCATTTTGGGTTCATTCTTAGCATCTTGTCATGCCACAATGAATATTAGTGAGAGGTTCTCTAGTTTCAAAAAAGTTAAGAGTTCCTAAAACCTCATCCCACCCATCTAGTTACCTCCCAGATAATAAATGCCATGAGGACAGGGACCACGAGTGTGTTCCTTACAACTGCTAACAGCACCGTATCTGGCCCGTATTAAGTCCTAAACATATAAGCCAGTGAATGAGTAAATGAGTTTCCAGGAATCTAGGCCTATCGTAGATGCATTAATTTGGTTTCTCCCCTAAACTTTCTATACGTATTTCATCAGTCATGTTTCTATGAGCTACTTTTGATTTAGCATAGAAATAATAAAATGAGCACCCTTGATCCAAGGTTTTTCAGCTGAATAAATAAAATTTTCTTTTATTTTGATTAAGGAGAGTCATTACATGTTTTTCCTCAAGCTATTAGTCTGCTAGGAACATGCTGTAATTTATAAGTCCTATCAAAACTTTCCCTTTCATGAAGTGAATAGGAAATTAATGCAGTCAGGCAGAAAGCTCCTTTAGCTAATAGTTTTTAGCATTTTCTTCTTTGTAATACCAGAGAAAAATTTTAATTTACTGGTGATTTAAGGATGGAAGATTCAGTCCCGTTGATGTCACCTTGATTGGGTCAATGTGTAAGTACAGTTTCCCTTGAACAAGCCATGTGCCAAAACATAAAGATAAGCACTCCAACTTTCCAACATTAACAGATATTGTAAATGGTACTACATTGCCATTAACAAGTAAACTCCACAATCTCACTATTACTTATGTGTTAAGAAGTAGTATTTGTAGAATTTATGTAATTGGGGTTTAGAGACAAAACTTACAGGCATTTAAAAGAGATGTGATTCTAATTCTGCCTTGACACAGAGGTATAGATTAATGTACTTAATTACAGTTTTTAGAAAGTGTTTTTTGTGTGAAATCCTGAAATAGATAATAACACAAACTGATTTTACTTTTTAATGACATATAGGCAGCTAGTCCTCTGTTCTGTGTGGGCCTGTGTGTTCTTCAAAAGGTCTAGCTGGAGGCGTACTTCACTGGCTGAGAACTCTGAGAACCAAATCATTGTTGAAGACATTCTTGTCAACAACTAGTATCAATCATTCTGTGACTATGGTACTTACATATAATTTTATTACTTAATTAAGAAAAGTTGAAAGGAGTTTGCTTCCACTGAAAGTTAACCATTCCCATTTGCAATTTTTAAAAAAAAATTGTTACTGATTTGCTTAAGGAATGCTTTTATAAGCAGAAGGTCATTTCCAGCATATCTTGAATGTCAGTACTATTACGTGCTAAAGAGTATAGATATCTCAAGCAGTGTTGTTAACTTAATGAATCTTTTGACCCTTGTTAATACATATACAGCTGAAATAAAATAACTTTGAAGTAAAGAGGCTTTATAAAGGGTTCTTTTGTCTGTTATAATTCATTTTGAGGATTCAGCTTTGAGGCAGTTTTGAATTTCACATCTGATACCACCCTTGAAAATATTTTTATGGTGATGAATGACTTTTTCCATTTAAGATGTTTTTTTGAAATATATGCATATTTACCAAAGATTCTTTTCCCTTTTGTTGGAAACGTTTATTTCTTGATTAGAAGCCTGTGATGCTGCAGCCACAGATAAATGCTACTGTAAAATGAGAGAGATTTACTTCCTTCTATTTATTAAAAATGTCAAGTAAATATTACAAATGAATTGTACTCTTATGCTGACATATCAGTCTTCTAAGAAGTGGACTATTTTGAATTAAAAATATGCTTCATTAGTTTGAAGAATCCTTGTATTTTCAAATTCTAACCATGGTTGTGTATTAATACTTCACTCCTAGTTTTGACAGTAGGTAATGAGTATTTGAATTTGATCTTTTACTAACAAAAACATTACTCCTAGTTCGGTTGGTTGTTTTATTACAATGAATTTGATTGAGCCCTGATCACCTTGTAAGAACTCTGGGTTAGAAACTCTGTTATTTAGTTTTGATATAAACGTTGTTGACTTACACACAATTACAAAGTTCCATGGCATGACAGAAAACAGTTCCATGACAACGCCTGATGCTCAGCATACGCTTGGCAACCCGTGCGGAGCACTCCGTAGACGTCTACCACCATTTGTGCCATTGCTGACTTTGGAAATAAGCAACTTCATTGCATAAAATGCTTAATAAAAGAGCTCCCATAACTTCCTTTTAAGGCAAAGCATAGATTTGAGCCTATGTTATTTTAAATATTATAGTGATATAAAATATTACCAGAATCTTTCATGCTTTTTGCCCTGCTAATATTCCCACACACCCCTTATCCCAGATTTTTCAAATCATGTTATCTTGGATTCTGACTAGCTTACAGTCTCTCTTTCTTCATAGAAACATTCTTTTGACTTTTATTAATATTCCCAAAATGTACTCCTTATCTTAACTTCCTACTGAGGAAAAACATTTAATTCATATGTCTTCCATTATCTTCATATTTGTAATTATTGGACAATATATCTAACTTTTCCCTTTCTTAACACTAATAGGCTGACATTCATTTTGATTCCTATTGTAATTTATTGTCTATTAGAGTCATTTGACATAATTCATCTCCTAAGGTAATATATTCAGTTCCTTTTTTGTAGCATTGTTTGGCTGCCTTTAGGACACAAGCCTTTTGAAAGCTATTGAAGTATAAAAATCAAGGGAAACAAGATCCAGAAAATTTATTAAGAGCCATTAAAATAATAGAATATCAGTCATAAGATTTATGTATTTTATTTCAACTCTTCTTACTTGAGGATATGCAAAACCATCTAACTGCTCTTAAAAAAACAAAAAACAAAACAAAACAAAACAAAAACCCATGGCGCCCATGTCTATTCTTCTAGATTCTTCATTGTTGTCAGACACTTAACACTGCTTTTATTTTCTCCCACGTCATTTTGCTTATCCTCACTCGCTGGAAAATTTGCACTAGCGAACTCAGTGTAACAAAGCCACTTTAGTTTTAGAGACCTATGCATTTTCTTCTCTTTCACCCGAGTTCTTAATTATCACTTCACATCAACCTAAGAAGAACTTCAAATTAATGTCATTAATCAATCACCACTACTTAATATCACTAAGAATCCTGAAAATTTGTTTCCCACAGTTTTCACAATGTATGATTTTATCCTCACTCCATTCACATTATACAGTAAAGAAGACTTCTGTTCTTGAAGTGCTGCTGCCATTTACTATGAAATGATGCACATTCAATGTTGGGAACAGAAGACAGTACTTCCTGGTGCTCAGATCCAGGAAAAGGTTCTCCAATTTTTTCTGTCTTTTTTCTAGCACTTCTTCTTCTTCCCTACTGCTAGCAGCATTCCCCTCTCAACAAGTTTACCCACTACTCAGTTCTGAATATAAAAAATAAACTGACAACTTTTAGCATTTCTTTAATCTCCTGTCTTCAAATCTCCAATTGTCCATGGGCACCTATCATTTCCTCTTGACCCCAAGTCTCTGGCAAATGTGTATACAGAACATAGAAATCTGTTCCATGAATCACATCATTGTGAGCCTCACTGCTAATAGTACTCTTAAACATAGTATAAATTATAATCATGACCTTGGTAGTGAATAATTTAGGGAGTATTTCATTACTGATTTCATTTACTACTTTAAGGCAAATAGAAAATGTTTAAAAACAGAAGAAAAACACATCACTCGAAGCCTACAGACATAGTAACGAAATTGATCTGAGGTTTTAAAATTAATGCTGACACATTAGAATAGGTAGTGAAAATTAACTCTTGTGCCAAAATCAAATTTATAGATCTTTAAAAAACTGGTTTTTGCAAAGATATTATACATGAATACATGTGTGAATCATGGACTAGTATCTTTGCCTCATTATATCATATATTCTAGTTTAAATTTGGGGGTGGTCTGTTGTATGATTTTATGATTTCTTCCTATGATATTATTTAATTTTAACTTTTATAATTACTTTTAATAAAAAATGTATATATTTTTGAATTATTTAAATTCAATTAGTCTAAACTTGAAAACTTAGTTTATTTATCCGAATAACTATTCCTGGTACTCTCTTAAAAAAATAACTTTGTTAGAAATCAAAGGGACTCAAAGAGAAAAATCAACAAATATTCACTTCTTTCAATATTTTGCTTCTGTTTCAACTAACCCATTATCAAAACTTGATTTTAATTATTTATTAACAGGAAACAATTTATTGATGAAGAATAGCAACAAATGAACAATTTAAGGCTACCAAAGTGTTACCACCCTCATCCAGGTCAATAGAACTAGGCAAACAAGAAGGCAATTCAAGAGTTCCTGCCCAATTTCCTTCCACAGCCAGGTCTTTATGAGCAAGCAGTCATGGAAAAGATCCTAGAAAAATAAACTGTGGAAACATTTCAGCAACTTAATTGAGATTTTTGGAGGCTCTCAAAGCCTGCATTGTTATAGTCCACTCTCATCAAAGCCCATGATTCAGCTTTAGAAACGGTGCTATTCAAACCCTGCTGTATTAGCCATATATCTTAGGAATTTACTTCCTAATTATGCAGTATGCCTTATAAACACCTTTTTTGTTCTGTCATTGGGTGACATAATATTTTAAGCAAGTAAAGCAAATTGGTTTGATCATTATTATGAAAAGTTCTTCCTCAACACATGCCAGATTTAGGTTATAGAAATAAGGAATATTCTCCAAATGGACTTATCATTTACTATGCTATGGGGGGAAATATATGTCCATATAACTTTATATCATCTTATATTTTCCACTGCCCCTCAATTTGAAATACAGGGATGTTGAAAAGGCAAAACCATAGTTTCTTCAAGAAGTGAGGAACTGTATGTCTTCTGGGAAGAGGAAGCCCAGAGGTCACAACTTTGATTTTATCTCTGTTATGAGGAAGTCCAAAAGAGGATTCAAAAACAGAAGACTGAACTTGCTTCAAGGGTGAAGAGAAACTCTAAAGTGCTTTTTTCCTAGGAGTGGTGCCAGAAGACCAGGGTATGTTCTGACTTATATCCTTTTTCCTAATATCTGGCAAAAAGAAAACGATGAAGAATGTGTTTCATTTATTTACATCATTCATCTCATTTTTATTTTCATAATAATTTCATTTTCATACTAACAAGTGGCTAAATTTATTTTTATGACCTTCCCAGGAAATGTAGACAAAGTAGACAAGATTCTGTTATATAAAAATAATAAAAAGTAATTTAAAAGTAAAATCACTAGATAGTTGTAGGATATTCAACTATGGAGCAAAAAGTTTAGAGCAATAGTATTATGAAAATATTTGTATTTAGGATGGATTTTTCTGCCACACATGAGAAAAATTGTAAAGTACTAAATTTGACTGATGCTCAGTCATATGACACATTCCAGTCAAAATATGTCACCAAAAAATCAACACTGCATGACGATTTTTTGTCCCTAGGTGATAGTGATGTTAAGTGTAATACTCCAGAGTAATTTATCCTCTTACATATTTTAAAGTTGCTATTTTGAATGGTCTTTGATGTAATAATATATTTTCACTTTATTTTTTTAAACCTAGCATGTTGAGTAAGGTTAATTGCTAGAGAGGGAAAGAAGACCTAGCAAAATAACTATGTAGTTGGCGTAGACAGATGGTAAATCTGAGAAAAATTAATCAGAAACCACATCGTCAACTTTTTTTTATTGCTACACTGTATAAATAAGAATGAAATAGAATAAAAGGCTTGTGTACTTATATACCAATGACAATATACAGGATACATCTAATTTCCTTCCATAATTATTATCTTCTAATGGCTTCATTCTTTGACATTGAGGGCAAGTATATTAATAAAACAACATAAGCAAAGTATAATCTGAGGGACATAAACAATAAATGGTGTGCATATGTATGTGAATAAACAAAACACACTGTACACTCGAGGATTACAAACTGCACTCTAACCCCCCTGAAAATCATTATAGTTTTATTTTGAGGTACAGGATAGGAACTGAATATGTATTTGAAAACTTAATAAGTGAGCTGCATTTTTCAGTTTTTAAAGTTTTTAATCTCATGAATTTGAGACTATTAAGCATACTTAAAAGATTGGAGAATGCTCATTTTCATTTCTTCTCTAATATGACATACTGAGAAAATGAATGGATGGATGCAAAAGAAAGTGATTATCTATTTAAACTGACTGAAGAAACTGAGCTAGTGACCCACCACTTGATAATTAGGACAGATGAGTGACAGCTGGTAACCCTGGGATGACTAAGTTCTTCCTCTTGACAGCCAAACAGACCAACCCAATGAAACGACTTAACCCTTCCTCCCTCGTTCTAGTTCTCTTTTTTTGGTCCTCCTTAACAATGTTGGGTGTCACCCTTACAAATATCTTTTTCGTCACATTTTCTGCTTTCTAAAAATTCTTAGTTTCCTTCTCTGACTTTTCTTCCCCCACAGTCTTGTAACACTTAAGACCCCTTTCTCTAACGTCAGCTGCTCTGATCTCCTAGTTGTCCTTAAACACTCTATGCCTTCCCCTAGTCTCAGCCATCACGGTGATGCTGTTGACTCCAGTCCTGTCCGTAGAGCCAGGATCCCTCCCAATAAACAGTCTCAGAATTCTTGACATCATTTCCAATTAAACATCTTTAAAATTCAGACTCATCATTTCCCACTTTACTGTTCTGTCTGTACAAATTCCTTGGTTTTCTCAGTGGTATCATAATCTCTCCCCATGAAAGCCACAGTCAGCTATAATTGATAGAGGCTACTCCTTTACTTCCCTGGATCAATGAGAAACCATCAATTAGGAAAAAAATATTTAGCCTTAATGTTTCCTTCTTATACTCTCTCACCTTCACCCCTTCCTTTCCCTTCCTACCACCATGGCATTAAAGATGTTAGGATCTCACACTTGGTTTACTGCAAGAACCTCCTAGCCAACCAGCCTTCTTCCAGTCTACTTCCTTTCGGATGCCCTTTCATATGAATCACAATTAAACTCCCACACACATGGTCTTTATACCACAGAACAGAGCTTAAGGGCAACAGTTCTGGAATCACACTGCTTAGGAAAGCATGTATGCCAGCTCTTTCACTAAGTTACTAATCTTATAAAAGTACTTGACATTTTGTTGCCTTATTCCCTACCTTCACGAGATTGTTGAGAGAAATAAGTGGGTTAACACAAGTAAAGCACTTAGAAAAATTTTAAAACAAGTACTCAAATAATCATGGTTACTATTATTATTGCCATTATCATCTTCCTCATTAAAAACGTTGAACTACGCATACTATGTGATAAAGCCCAAACCCCTTCGCCTGGCAACTAGGCTCTTCAGTCTGGCCCATGTTAATGGCCCAGATTCAGTGAGTGGTATTTGCCAATATGGATTCTCTGGTCCAGGCAGGGTGAACTAATAAAACATACTTTAAAATTATGTTTTCATTCTTGCTGTGACTCATGATGTTCCTCTCTTTACTTAAAGTGTTTCCTAAGAGGGTGGACCAGATCAGCATTTCTTGCGGCCCAAAGTTTCTAGAAAAAGCATTCCTCAAATTTGGACAGAGTTGTAAGTTATAACCTATTTTAGATATTAAACATGCACAGTAATATTTAATGGACTCTGAGAAGTTCTATAAATAACTTTTGAAAATGCAGTGTTCCAAATTTACTTGAAAATGGAAGAATTTTTTCCTTTTAGAATCTATTAGAAATGTGGATATAAATATTCCAGATCCAAAACTAGAACTGAATATCTTTAATTTTTAAACTGTGTTTTACTCATAACATCTCACTATATATAATTCTAGATTTCCAAGGTGAATTCAAGTAACTCCTGGGAAAGTGAAAATGTGGGAAACTTAATTTTCAATCCAATAAAAGTTTGAACATGTGGTACTTAGAATGACAACAATAAAAATGTTTCTTTACATCTAATTAAGTTTATTCTTGACTTATACCACTATATCAGTGAAAAACTTGGCTCTGGCTTGTGTGGCTCAGTGGACTGAGTGCTGGCCTGCTAACCAAAGGGTGTCTGGTTGAATTCCCAGTCAGGGCACATGCCTGGGTTGCAGGCCAGGTCCCCAGGAGGGGGCACGCAAGAGGCAACTCACATTGATGTTTCTCTCCTCTTTCTCCCTGTCTATAAATAAATACATAAATAAATAAATAAAATAAAACTTCAAACACCCCAAGAAAGATTTTTAAAGCTTCAGTAACCATAAATATATCTAATAACATTCTTCAGTATAATTATTACATCATATATGATGGCAGTTAGTAAAAAAAGTATAATTCAATGTTAATTAAAGTTTTGTTTTATGCTCCTTCATTCATAAATTGATTTCTTACAGACTGTTAGTCTATAATTCTATATTCTTTTGCAGACATTTCAGACTTTGACTCATTTCTAGGCCCTACCTTGTAGCTAAAAAATTCTATCTTGATTTCTATTATATAAACTGTAAACTGAAGCAAAGAAAGGCAAGGAGATGCTGACATAGAAACAAATTAGAGGAAGAAATTCAATAAAATGTGAAGATTGTCACCCAATTTTTAAGTAACTCATTCAACCACTGCTGCTTACTAAAAATGTATGTACCCTATTATTAATTCAGACAACTAGAGAGTTGTTAAGAGAAAAATACATTGCTCAACATGTAAGTTTTATGAATGTTCATTTTATTTTATTCTCATTAGATTATTATCTTGATGTTAAAAAATAGCAGGCCATTTTAATCCAAATCATTATTTGCATTATTGTAACCAAACATGAGCAACGGAAAAGATATGAAAAAATAAGCACATATTAATCAGCCATGTAACTGTCTAAAGTGCATGTGTCAGTTTCCTAACTAGTTATAATCAGAATATTCTAAAAGAAGAGTATGTTTGCATTTAATGTCAATACTTATAATCCTCTGTTAAGCAGATTTTGTTTATATGAAATACTTGATTCTTGCAAGACAGGACACGATATGACCTACATCTGTATCTTGTTTAAGGCACAGCAAGTTATCAGTACACTTACAGTCGGGCTTCAGATACCAATGTCACACATACAAAAATCTATATCTTCCTTTAGTGTTCAGTTTCCCAAATTCTCCCTGCCATAACTTTTAACTTGGACAAAAGAAAACTTTATTAGACATTATATACATTACATCATATACACATTATATATAATATGCTAAAGACATTATGTACTAGATACATATATAGATTATAGAAATAATATATAATGCAAATATACAATATATAAAATATAAATAACATATATGAAATAAAATACATATTTACATATAAATATATAAAATGGAAATTATATGTATGTATGTGTATATATATAATGAAAATGCCCCTGTTATCCATTTATAAATACCTTATAATATCAAGTAAATGTTTATCTTTTAAAAGCAGGTTAATGTTTTATTTTTCTATTACATTAAAACAGGCCACTAGAGGGCAAACAACACTGATCTTAGTTATAAGTGAATGGATGGATATAGGTCCTTGAAATAAATAGCTAGTTATGCTTAATTTCATTCTTTCCTTTCTTCCTTTATTCTTTCATTTAAAAATGACTCTTCAGTGAGAACTCTGTGCCAGACACTGGCAATGCAGAAGCAATCAAATACTCTCTCTCTATCCTGGAGTTTCTTTCTCTGTATGTACCTATGCATAAAATGGTTTTAGTACATTTCTTCAGTGTGTTTTATTTCTTCATAATTCCTTACCTTTAAGTTTTTATCATAAGTACAGTGTTCTATTGCAAAATGAGATACTCAGATTTTACCAGACAAGTTGTAATAGAGAGCTTGAACCTGCCCAATACTGAAAATCACAGAGAAGTTTTGGGAATTAAGTATATTAACAAATAAAAACTATAGCCCATAGTATGTTCTACAACTCTGTCCAAAATTTGCTTCAATATTCACCTAGCCTGTGTTGTCTCTTCCTTTATGAGGTGGTCCAGTATCGGCGTGCAAAAAGAAAGGGGTCAAGACGTTGTCGGAGACAAAGTCTTCTTCAGGTCCCCATTAATCAGTGCCCTGATTTCATAATTATGTTGATTATTAAAGGCTATTGATACCGTGGGGATATTGATTCAGAAAGACAGAAAGGGTAGCTGGGGAGCTCTTTCAGTGACAGGGAAGTTAATAATTTTGTGATTCACCCAAGAGAAACTCCTTACAAGCTTTCATAATTACAAGGTAGCTAGTGCCACCGCTGACCTCATCAAATTAGCAGGAGCTAAGATTTCTGTGGTAGCAGTCAAACCCAAATACCACGAAGGAGTGATATTCACATATTTTTAAAATTGCCTTTGTATGTGTGTGTTTTCTCCAACACGAGATTATTTTTAATCTTTGTTAATCTTGGGTTCAAAGTGTTTTCTAACCTCCACAGTTTTATGGCACGCTGCATATTCCAGACATGCTCTGCCAAATGACTCAGGAAAATGGAAGCTGCTTCTCTTCCAAATGCCAAAAATAAGTCACACATAACTGGTGTTGCGTTAAATGCTCAACTTAATTAAATTACAGAGAAGAAAAATATCTCAAATACAGAAATTGATAGAGAATGTTCAACCAGCAGGCCTTACCCTATGTCCATTCAACTAGTAGTTTTTCACTTAATAATTACACTGCTTTCTTCAGAAGACATTTGCAGAGCTCCCATTTGGGTTCCATGGATACAGCAGTAACCATCTCTGCTGTCATGTCTACATGGTAGAGAGAAAGCGCACGGTCCCCGCTAGATGCACCTTTAAAGTTGATCGAAAGTCCCCTCCTTTAAAGGTATCCCTCTCACTTGTGGGAAAAAGACATAGGAATTCATATCCATGCAATAGGAAAATGGATAAAAAAGAAATATGTACCAACAACTGTGGAAGGAGAGGTGGAGTTCCTTCTGAGGAGCTGGTGGTGGGGCAGTAACATCCTGGCTATTGTCTGGAAGAAAATCACTTTTTCAAGATCATCTTGTTTTAGAAGAAACTTGAAGGATATGTGAAGAATGTTTGCTAGACAAGAAGGATGCAGCCTTCCAGGTACTGGGCACCTATCGGTTGAAAAGTATGGCAATACAAAAAGAATATGAAAAAAAAAAAGGCTGGAAAAGGAGGCTGGAGGCTAGACCAGAATGGGAAGGGCCCTCATGCCTACAGGACATTGTGACTTCATTTACTTGGTGATGTGGAACCATTTAAAAATTTTAAGCAGAGACAAACTTGATGAGGGAACACACAAAAATTATTTAAAAAATGTAAAAAAATATATATTAAATAGATCAGCACTTTTGCATTTCACATGTACAAAAATATAACTGATGAAGGTGTGAAGAACAGGTTTGAGTTCACTAGGTCTTCCTGTGTGTAGGTCAGGATATTGACAGAGAAACTGGATCGACTATCTCCCACCAAGCACAGGGGGTTTCTCATGCACAGCCAGCAGGCGTCTAATCCTCTTCTCCAGGAACCATGCAGCAAGGGAGACTGGGCATGGATCTGAAAAGAGTTCAGGGAGAACCTCACTTCTCAAAATCCTTGGGCATTTAAATAATCTATTGAAGAAACTTTCATATAAATAACTGAATGATTACCAGTGTTTCAAACTCTGCATCTGATAGCTTGGCTGTCTCTTCATGGCTTAGTTCTATTTTTGGAGTTTTGATCTGTTCTTTCATTTGGGCCACATTTCTTTGTCTTGGCACACCTATGGCTTATATGTACAACCCATGGACATGAACTAAGGGGAGGAATGTTGGTGGGAAGGAGTGCAGGACAGAGAGCAATAAAGGGGAGAAAAAATGAGGCAACTGTAATAGTATAATCAATAAAAATAACTGAATGATTTATGTACATTCAAATTGATATCTGCTTACACACAACAAAAACATCTCTTAAATTTTACGATTTCTCACATTTTGATAGGGCTCAAAGACTCTTGACCTGAAATTATATATTTTTTTGTTAATGACTGTAATAAATTAGATTTTTTACTTTTCATCCCAGGTTCATGGAAATGTGCTCAAGTATTTTCTATTACTGCTTAAAAATATTTTTTAAGAACTAGGTTAACTGGTAAAAAATTAAAACAAAAATCCATTCTTCAAGTGATAAAAATCATTTCTCAGAAGTGTTCACTTATTAATATAGTCAATATTTTTAAAGACATAAAAAATCCTTGATAAATTAGTTATTGTACCTCACAGACACTGTGTGTATGTACACTTTACCACCTGGCAAAGGGGTCTCTCAGGAAAAAAAATAACAATTTTCTTGATAAGGGTTAGGAGAGCACCTCCACAAGTGGTTAGGATAGCACCTCCACAAGAACCACACACCTAGTTCTTGTCATGGTGTTAAATATGTAAATGATGTTGAATGACGAGGCTAAAAGCAAAGTGACAGTTGACTGTGATGGCCATTAACATGGATCACATCCCGGCATGTAATGGAATTATACGACAGGAAACAACTAATGTGGGCTGCCCTGGTGGGAGAGAGGCAAAAATATTGGATTTTCCTTTGTAATCTATTTACATCTCGAAACGGGGGCATTAGTCAGATTAAGGTTCAGAATGCCAGATGCACATAGGCCCGGTGTGCTAAGTGGTACCATTTCTAACGTGATAAGAAGGTAATGGTTAGGGACACGAATACATTATGACCCCACTGAGTTGGGGCAATTTTCCCTCATAAACTTCCCTTTCTGTTACACCGTTTCAGGTGCGACTGAAATCTTTTTGAACTTTAAAGATCCACCAGCATTATTAAGTATCAGGACTACTTTTCCTTTTCTCTCATGAGTAAACAAATTATGTTGAATTTGAATAGTAATTCATATTTATTTTCACTCAAAGTTTAAGCTTAATACACGTTATCAAGACACATGAACCAAACTATTAAAATGTACATCTCCTCAATTACTCTATTTCTACAGCTGAATACACCAAATTAGATCACACCAAATCTAAGCAGCAGGCAATGTGGGGTGGAGGGTCTCAAGGCAGCAGCGTTAGAACAGCTTGGAAAAGCTTTTCTGAGTATTCTGGGAGTTGGAAATTCAAACCAAATGTTTTTCTTGGATGCTCATGCATTACCAATAATCATGACAGACCTCCTAACTTGTTTCTCCGTTTCCCAAAGCAGCTTCTGACTATAAAGATTTTGCCAGTTTCAGAAACACATCCCTATTTTTCCCTGGCTTTTTTCACTAGAAGACATTTATACATCACAATGGTTTGAAAATTATAGATAGCATATAAGAACTCAAGATCATATCTATTTTAGGTAAGTTTGGTTAGCTAAGGAGTAACTCAACTAACAAAATATGAATTTATATTTAAAGGCCGATGTGCAGTTTGCATATATAAATTAAGAGAACAAAAGCATTTTATGCTCTGAATTAAGTACAAACTTAAAATAAATACAGACACTTAAAAAATGTGTATGAGCCTGTGAACCAAATAGTCACAGGTTCAATTCCTAGTCAGGGCACATGCCTGGGTTGCAAGCCAGGTCTCCAGTGAGGGGTACGTCAGAGGAAACCACACATTGATGTTTCTTTCTCTCTCCTTCTCCTTCCCTTCCCCTCTCTCTAAAAATAAATAAATAAAATATTTTTTAAAATGCGTATGACCTTAGTATGCTTTGACTAATTTATAAAGCTTTATAGTTCTACTAGTCTTTGAAGTGTATGGAATTCTCCTTATGCTGAGTTAATTCATGCCAAATAACCTCTTCTAGAAGGCTTCCTTGGCAATCTCCATAAGCTATCCTATGTTTCTATAATGTAATGTATGTTTTCATTAAGACACTAACCACAGTTGCAATTTGCTAATTATCTGTATCACTCTTTACTGTTTACCTCTTACACTGGCCTACGTGTGCTCCCTGAGGGCAGGGACCACACATCCATTCTACTTACACCGCATCTTTAGGTATAAGAAATGTGCCTGGCAAACAGCAGGGATTCAACAAGTAGTGGTTAATTCCTTGATATTTCAAGAATTTAAAAATATACTGCCTTATATATATTTAATTTTTTGTTTCTGAAACAAGCAGTTCTCATGTATAAGTTATATGGCTCTACCAAAACTTCTTGGGGCATCCCTCCCATTTGCATAGAAAGACTTGGAAGATTATTTACAATATAAATGACAGGAAAAAAGTCAATTGCTTTACATAAGTATCCTGAATAAGTAAGGATTCAAAAATAGTATCAATAATATATCATTTCTTATGCAACATATCTTTTACTAATATGCATATAATAATTTACTAATTAAAATCCAGTTCCTAATTTACATTCATAGATCACGCTGTTTTCATGCAAGCATCTTAGGGTAAGGCGTCATTGTCTCTATTTTACCAATGGACAAACTGAGGCTTAGAACATTAAGGATCCTGCTAAAATTTAAACAGCTAGTAGGTGTTACAAACAGAATAGAATCTGTACAGCTTTCTACTCTGAATGAAATCCCAGTGACAGAATTCTAAGAGCATCCCATAGCTTGCCCCTTAAAATAATGTATTTGTCTTAGTATCTTAAGTTTTCCTTCAGTGAGCCAAGGTTTTTGTTAGCAGAATAAAATGGATAATTGAAAGCACCTAAAATTCTCCTTTATGATAGAGAAAGAATAAATGTTAAACATGAATAATGCAGTTAAAGTTAAGTAGCTATAATCATCTACTATCCATAACCAATAGACAACAGATGTTCAACACAGATCTAAGGGGAAAAAAACCCCTACATGTCTAATGGGATTTTTAAAAAATAACGCATGTTAAAATGAATGTCAATTTTTGCTCAAAAAATCATTTGCAGCAATTCTTACTTTTAAAGATCACTTTTTTCTATACCATAGGGCTGTATGGTAGGTTCAGCCAAGTGATACTTGGCAGTCTGAAGAGTGTATATAGATGTTGCAAATTTCTTATAAACATTAACTAAACATTCTGTAAATGATGTGGTATTGCACATGTATACATACATTCATTGAAGAAGGCACGTATATATGCACATATTAAATTTTGCATTACAACTTCTAAACTGTGCCTATACACTGTGCCTATACAACTCCAGTACAAAACTAAGTAACTGTAACTGCACATACTTTTGGTGTGGGTCACCCATGCAGAAATATCTTCATTATTTTTCCTCAATATTATACTATAATGTAATACCTATATTTTCAATTCTAACCCTTAAAAGAAATCAGTTACAGTCAATCATTTTACTTGCATTCAAATGAATTATAATTAAAATTAGTTGTAACTGATACCTGACTAAAACATGGCTTCTGAACTGACCCCACAATATAGCTCCTCCCAGGAATATCAGAAGGTAAATTCTGAACAGGAGTGTGTCTACATGTTAAGCAAGTGGAGACAGTATCCATGGGGCTAGAGTACTCTATAGTTTGAAATGAACGTCAAGCACAGAGTATACAATGAAGAATAAAAACACACATGGCCCCCAGTTTTAGTGGAGCTGCTGGAGTTGGGCCAATTTTCAGATTAAGAAAATCAAATACCTTCTTTTAGCTGGTAGGCAGTGAAAGTTTGGGGATGAGTGTGTGTGTGAATACCTGGTGGTGGTCAGCTTCCCTGTTCAGAGTGGGCATATGATCCTTTGGAGTGGAGGGCGTGATGGATTTGCAAAATTGCCCACTGCTCCCAGAGCTTTCCCCAGTGCCGCCTCTGAGTCCATTGCCCTTGTAATCGAAGTAACATGCTCATCAGCCCGAATAATTGTTACATCGATGCCTGCACCTGCTGTTTATCATCTATTTTATAAAACTGAGTTTATTGGGGTGACATTGGTTAATAAAGTTACATAGCTTTCAGGTGTACAATTCTATAATACATCATCTGTATATTGTATTGTGTGTTCACCACCCCAAGTCAAGTCATCTCCATTTCTACCCCTTTTACCCTCCTCTACCTCCCCCAATTCCCTTTCCCTCTGGTAATCATCATACTATACTGTCTGTGTCTATGAGTTTTTGGTTTTTAACTTTACTTAATCTCTTCATCTTTTTCACCCAGACCTCCAACTCCCCACCCCTCATCTGACAGCTGTCAGTGCATCCTGAGTCTATGAGTTTTGAAGAGACAGGCAGTGGAAGGCTTCATTTCAACCACACATTTAAAATCTTTTCTCGGAATGATGCTTCCAGCATGCCCTAAAGGACCTACAATGAGTGCGAAGTTCCTGTGTTCCATGGTACACACGCATGGAGAATGCCACAGAAGCAGTACTGACCTCCCCAGAAGAGAGGCGTATGCGGCATGAAGTAATGGAAAAGTGGGAGAAGGGAAAGAATGTGTCCATGGCTCAGTTACTCATTGATCAGTTTTCTCTTCTGCAAACTGGGGTATAACACCAATTCCTCCTTACTCAAAGGTGAATTATGAAGGTTAAAGGTAGTAACACTGAGACATTCCTTTATAAGTTGTAATGCTAGATACAAACAACTACTACTTCTAGTGAATATATTAAGGTGTTATTGAAATGTAAGCTACTGTTATCCTACTCCTTAAATCTAACTCAGAAAACTCTTGCTTCCTCCAAACAACTCTTACTTCTTTGAAAGTTGCACTTTTTTCCATTTTGTTGTTGATTTGTATTTTAATTTTTAAATTAGGAGGGGGCTTCTAAGTCCCATTGACCTTATATTGGAATCATGCTTATTACAATAAATGTATGACCACCTGAGGCAGGATGCTTAACACACACAATAAAAAGGACAAAGAGGGCACTGCAGCCATATCATAAACACACACCTCCCCAAACTGAAACAATGCAGAAACGTGAACCTGAACAAAGAAAGGAAAACTGTAGTAAAGTGCTCCTAAAATTAGTATGAAACAATTTTGAAAATAAAACCACTAGCTCAATACCACAGAGATACATTCTTCCAGGTTGGGATTTGCTATTTCTACCCCTGTACTGGAATAGGAAAATGTTTTATGAGGCACAATATATATTTTTTTTTTTAAAAAAGGATACCATTAAGAAGGGACATCTGGTCATTTTGGCATGATCACATTTCTGTTACTCAGTGCAAATAAATTCTTTATGAGAATGTGCCATTGATTACATGCTCTGCATTTTAGCGCTGTTTCTAAACATACTGTAAATTATGTTAAGTAACTCATTGAGTCTCTGATTTAGCTTTTTTTTCCTCAAGCAGAAAGATAATGTTTGCTTCAAAAAGAATAAACGAGTAGACAAATCACATTTATAAACTCTGCCAGTGACGAGAGTGACGTTAAAACATCTGGGACATGTTAGAGACTGCATTAACTCGAATCATGGATCATGTGACGGCAGGACATTTTTCCCTTAATGAGGAGAAAAAACGGAGATAGTGAATGTGTTACTGAACATAACCCTGAAGTTCTTGTCCAAGAGCTGATGAAGCACTAGAGGGAAGGCCTTACCCGGCCAGATTTCCAGGGCTCAGGCTGTGCAATCTCCTTCATGTTTGGCCTATGTGTCAGTGTGACAGTGTCTGAAAAAAACGAAGCCCATTTTCTCACTCCAAATAAATCACAGTCCAGCCAGTCCCTGGTATTTACATTGCACAAGACGATGATCCTTGTTCCCTTTCTTCTAGCAACACTCCATTTATCTGTTCATTAATCTAAAGAAGAGGTCACTACAGACAACACTCCATATACAGTGTTAAAATTTTAATCCCATAAACTATAACACACATGAGTAAATCTGACTTAGAAATCATGCTGTATAACATAGTTAAATATTTTTCAATATTGACTTTAAATACACACATTTATAGGAAAACTATACAATGATCCAATGCCAGATATATAAATATGGAATAAAAGAAACTAACCACTGCAGTAGCTCACTTTGGAAGAGATTTATCATTTTAAACATGTTGACAAGAACAAAATCACCTTATTTTAAAAAGTGCTTTTCAGCTGTTTAGTCTTTAACAATTATATCTCCATTAGTTTATAGGAAAGCAATGAAACCTGTTTTGTGTTTGATGACTGAGCTCAAAGAAGTAAAATGTGACTATCCTTTTTATGAAGAGGTTGCTTTTCTAAGATATAAGCCCTTATAAATAAACTTATGTATTTTTCAAAAGAGGCATAGATGAGGGTCCAGAATAAAATAAAATATATATATATAATGTAATATTTGAAAACATTCTTGTAACACCCACAGAATGTATCAACCTGAGTGGCTCAGTGCTAGAGTAGAGAGACTGGTTTACTGTATTATTTCCAAAAGTGCCTCATTTGAAATTCATTTTGAAATTGAGAGCGAGAGAGAGAGAATTTGAATAAAGAATCAGTGCCTGTTTTCTACAAATCACACTTTCAGAAACATTGCTTCAAGTTCAAATCAACATTTGGGAAATGCTGTTTCAGGACACAGAGAAAAGGGAGTTAAAGAGAATTTTATGATGATGCTGGTACATTGTTAAGCTGCAAGATGCTGATTAAGAAAAAAACTTCCAGGAGATTGGTAAGTGACACCTGAACCTTCTCAGCAGCAGGGTAGTGCATGGCTTCAGAGCGAGGCCAGCAATGAGTCTGAATCCCCTGGAGAAGTAAAAACCATTGGGAGGGAGAAACCAGAGATCTTCCTTCAGGCCATCATACCACCCATCATTCCAGAGTGATTAAATGATTTCTCCCCTTTATAGACCATAAAATAGACTTAAGATTCTTTCATCATTTTACCATCCCCATTACTTAGAAGTGCTGACACAAAACATCGCTTCACTTACTAATTCAGAAAACTTCCACAGAAAAACAAACATAAATACAGACACCCCCACCCCCACCCCCCACCCCCCATTTTCTTTCTTTTTTAAGCTTTTCCTCTTTCAAGAGCTGATCGAGGCAAATCTTGACTGGAACTCAGTGGAGTGATGTCCAATCAACCTACCTGCCTAACTCACAGCAAACACTTCCCAGTGCCAATACAAGTGATGCAATTAATTGTGGGAGCACTCCTTAAATGTTTTAATTGTTCAGAGGCATAAGGGAACAGAAAGAAGAGACTTTTTATGAATTCCCCAAATCTTCCACTGTCTGCCCTACTTACCTTCAAACCTAAATTGCAAATATAGCTGAAGGTATTTTTGTCTTCCATAGTTGTAGCTGTCAATGCCTGTATCTTTAATAGAAATAATTTACAAAGAGATTTTGGAATATGCTGACTTTTCAATGAAGAAACTCTATTCACAGGGCCATCATTAACCCTGAAATCACCAGTGCCCAAACCTCTATGAATCATACAGAATTGTTCTACGAGCAATGCCAAGATGGATTCTTAGCCTTTCAAATAAGCTAACACATACAGGGGTCTCTAGCAACCCCTCAAAATATTTGGGCAGATGAAAAAATGAAGCTCCAAAAAGGTAAAATACTTGTGCAAAGTCACAGAGCTTCTAGGGTCCCTAGATACCTAACCTAGAACAAGATTTTTAGATCTCTTTATAGACCACACATCTTCTACATGCAGAAAATGAAATGCATTTGTAGGTGTATTGATGTTTTGTTGTATGATTATTCTAAGACACTCCAATTAACTCAAGATGAATAAGAATTATCTCAGGTAAGATTTAAACCTAAGTTAATGGTAAAATTCAAGTCTTACATTTTTCATTTCTTTATGATTGATCGACTCAGGTTATATTTGTTACTATAACAAACTGCAAAATCCAGAATGGTGAAAACATGACAGAAGTTTATACCTGAACTCTAATATAAATAACTTGATCCAAAGAGAGAGATATTCAGTGTCTGAAAGAGGTATTCATTAGTTCTTTGAATTAATGGAATAGCGTGAAACATATTTCTTAAGTTATCAAGGAAGCTGAATTTTAAAAGCTATTTTTCAGAAAAAATGTAAAGTGTATGCTCCTTTTTGATAATTTGGGTATTTTCTACTATGTGGTCTTATGAAACAACGGTACCCTTCTTTGTGGTGGTGCCGCCAGGAGAAACAGCCATAGGAGAGTTGTGAGAAGGGCACTTTGATCTCCATAAATTTTCCAAAATTCCACAAGAAATGTGGACTCTAGCGAGAAATAAAAATCATATATTTTTAAAGTTTCTTATCCCTTTTTATATATCACAGACTTTAAGGGAAAACAAAATGACTAAGTTATGAAAAAATAAAGAGTTTTCTATACAATTTTACCATTCAGTTTGGTCTTGTGATAGTGAATGAGAAAACTGGTGAATTAAAAATTGCATATGAATACAATCTGAAAATAAATGTTAAAAATATGCAGTTTTTTTCCTAAGGAAAGACATGAGAAAATTTCTCCCAGTAATTTATTTCCAGGTAAATTTAATATCAATATGTAATATTAGTTTAAGTATTTTATAAAGGTATAATTTATATATTTGATTTTCAGTTATTAAATCATATGCAAGCCAATGTTTGAAAAATACCTTTTCTCTAAAAGAATTGAAAACAAAAAAACCTTCATTTTGAAAGTGTAATGCTAATATGCTTTTCAATCAAAATAGGCAATGCTGGATGAAAGCCATTCCAATAGAAGGTATGAAAGAGAGTAGAAGCATCCACAGTGTGAATGAGGGGGGAAGGGAGGGAGGACAAACTATGAGGAGATAGAGAGAGAGTAGAAAGGATGGGGGAAAGGAAGGGAGAGGCAGAGAAAGAGGTTTTATCAAAATGTTAACAATTTAATATTTATGAAGAAGGTATTAAGATGAAAAACAACCTACAGAAATGTAATTTTTTTAAAGCCCATGGAGAAAGGAAAGTGTTCTGCATTTTCAGTCCTTTAAAGTTCAGGACTGAGAATGGACTTTTGAAATCACAGTGGATTTTTGTTACCACTCCTAACCTTCAGTGCCAAGCACTACTGCAATCCCCAGCAGAATTCTTAAAATCACCACAGTATTTTCAACTTAATCTTTCTTTCTTTTTTTCCTAATAGTGAATTTGTATCTGTATTAGAGACTGCTGGGGAGAGTCGCATGTATCCCAAAGTCTATGTTTTCAGAATTATTCTATTCAAAGGTTCCAAAGGCTTCTATAGGTCCTGGTTTTTAGCAACACCAGGGACCACAGGAAAGAACAAGAAATTAAGGGGCCCCTCACATTTTCTAGCAAATTACATTGTGTCTCAACAACATAGGTACTCTGATACAAAACAGGTACACCATAGTTTTGTTCCCACCTTCAGGAAACCTAAAGGAAAGGCAGCTCCTGGTTCAGCCAAAGGCAATTCTTTGAAGAAAGGGACAGCTGTGATCCTTTAGCCGCCAACATCACAGCAGCTGGGGGGTGTGTGCACTGGGCCAGTAAAGGAGATCAGAACAGGGAACCAACAGCATCCACTGCAGTCCTGCTCCTCAGAGATCTCCCATCACCTCTCTGTTGACATAACTGATCATCTCTGCACGTAGCAGACACAGACGTTAGGACAAATGAAAAGTTATGAATATTGTTTGGAATAAAATGTGGTTGTGCAATTGATTAGGGGTATAACTTGGGAAAGAATGCATGGCTATACTGGAGAGAAGGGGGAGAGAGGGAGAGAGAGGGAATACAAATATTAGAAGTAATTTTCATAAATATTATACTAGTGTAACTAAACTGAGAATGATGCAATGATGCTACTGTATTCAAAGTTGAAAGAACAAGATAATTAATAACAAAATAATTTTAATAATTGCAGTTAAAATAATGTGCATTAAAAGATCAAATGCACACTTAGAAGCAGAGTTCCAATTCCAAATACACAATAAATCAAATTGAAACATTGTTGCCTTTAGGATAAATGTCAAAAGTATCACCCCCCTAATAAGGCTTTTAAAAGCCTTAATTTCACCTCTGTTAAATGTATACAAATAATTTATTGATTTTTTTTTCAGAAGACAAATGAGGAGAAATATGTGTCAACCTAGATAGGAGCCAACTGAATAAGCAGTTAGAAATTTATTACACCAGAGAGGTGATTCAAATTCTAGAAATTACCATGGTCCATGCTTAAAATAATTATTAGTTTCCATGTCTGGCTTGTTCACCAGGCCAAATACCATGCTTTGTGCAGTGTAATCCTTCATCATCAGAGCACACAATGCTTTTTTACACAGTGGTAATTCAAAATGAGTTTGAAAAGCTGAACTGAAATGGAATTTGGAAAACTATACAGATTCACCAGTAGCTTTAATTCAATCCAGTGATGGCTGAGCCATCAGGGAGGCCAAAGATTGTGAGGACAAGATTAAAAATTGCAAATCATACAGGTCTAGGCTTCAACCCTAGGCCTGGATTTAGCTGTTGGACTTTGACAAATTACTTCAGACTGGCAGAGCCTCAGTTTCCTTATCGTCAATACTTTCCGGGGCTGTTGAGAAGATTAGAAGAGATAATGCATAAATGGCCCCTTGCGTGTGTTAAGCAACAGGGCCTGTTCTTGCAGCTGCTGCTGTCAGGGAGATGAGAAACATGCACTTAAGTGGAGGTCACAATCTGGCAGGTAGCTGGCAAAAGTCCACCTGCATGCAAGTTTTCTAAGACGTGCCCTGCCCGAGAAATTTCAAGTAAGGATTGAGATTTCTGGGTTTTCTTGACAAACTGGAAGTTGTCACTATACTGGGTCCATGCTCCTGCAGTGAGGACCCAGAGCCTTCCGTGTCAGGCAGGACTGTGCTCTCTGGTTTGCCATAGTCCCCAGCAGTGTCTGTCGTCCTCCACTCAGCCCATGGACTTGGGTAACCTCAGTGGTCACAGTAGGCACTGAAGCTAAGGACCCTTGTGTTTTCTAAGGGAAAGTAGGACAGAGAGGGGTGAAACGGACATTTGCACAGAGCAGTGGAAGATGCAGTGCTGTGTGGTTGGAAGCAGCTGGATCCAGGAGCCAGGGGACAGGAACTGTCACCCCAGTTCTACATTAACACCTGTGTTAACTCTGGGCTCTGTGGAGGTTTGTTTCCTTATCTGTAAAATATATGTGCTAGGTAAGTCAAGTTTCGGAACCGTAGGCAAGTCAGCTTCCCATCTGGGTTTCAGCTTTTTAAAAAGATGCCAAATTAGTGGGTTCACTGAAGCCTGGCTGAATCAGAGAAAGCCCTTCCTCCGCATGCCCCTGTCAAAAAAGAAACATTGCATGCAGAGTTGATGGAATACATTTGGAAGCTCAAATGCCAAAAAGAAGTATAATGTATATAATAGTAGCAATTTTGAGAATGCCCTTCCTTGTGTGGCTGGTCTTATGCATTAGTTCTAATTGAGTAAATATAACTGTTTCCCTAAGTTTATTCTTCTTCCTAAAATACCAGTGAAGTCTCAAGGACTAATGCAAATTAGATCTGCTTTATAATTCTTCTCAGGCAAAATTCCAAACTTACCCTTTTATAACTTTGCAGAACTACAGTTTAAAACTTGACCACTATGGGTATTTAATCGTTACCGATTTTTTTTTTTTTTTGCTTTTCATTGTAGAAATTTTTCATAAAATAACTTTTGTAAATTCCAGAAGATAAATATGTGTAAAACACATGTAATTCAAAATGTATCATTCAAATTCTCATCCAAAATAAGCACTTAAAAAAATAACTGCATGCAATCTTCATTATCAATGATCTAAGAATATTTCTAAAAACAGACATACACAGCAAATATATTCTGCCATGTCCAAGATAATTGTTTAGAAATACTACTACTTTTCAGTCCAAAAATCCATTTCAGGCCTTCCAGTGGAATTTCTGTGTGCTCTGAAGTAGAAATCAACCAAAACAAGTAAACCAGCTCACAGAAGCTCACCCAAGGTTCCCTCTGTTCTATGTTCTGCTACTGAGCAGCCACGGAGCTGCCCCGAATCAACATGTGGACAGGGCCTCTCAAAGCAGATGGCCATCTGGTGACAATTCCCAGCAGTGGAATGACAACTCACTAGAACAGAAGACAAGTGGGCAAAAACCAACCCTGGAAAATATATTCTGTTTTTAAAAATGTCTTAACTTCTATTATTTAAAAAAATAATCTGTTACTGGAAGGAAACTGTTTTACTCCGATAA
Organism: Tonatia bakeri; assembly: GCA_004024845.1. Lineage (NCBI taxonomy): Eukaryota > Metazoa > Chordata > Mammalia > Chiroptera > Phyllostomidae > Tonatia > Tonatia bakeri. The sequence goes on from PVIA01000007.1 coordinate 1,141,858, forward strand.
CACATTACACATGTTTAATGTATTACATATTATATATTTATTATATGTTATGTATATCCTTCCAGGCAGGCTTCCTGAAGAGTGAAGGTGCACGGGTCAAGCACGCTCTATTTTTGGACTTGAGCAAGAAGGTAGCAGTTCTGGTTAATCGATTATTCTCTTCAATTTCATGAAAGTAAAATAATTTTCAAAAACCTGAAATAAAGTACTGTATGGTCAATTCTAAAGCCACTGTGAACACACACTAACGTTTTCCCTAGTGATTTAGAAGGTATTGCAGGATCTTGTAGTCAGTCTCCTGGTAGGGTGATTATTCTTCCCATTTCTCCAGGACAATCCCAGTTTGTGCTTGTTGTCCAGGAAAAATTCTTAATAGCTTTCCCTTTCACTCACAAAAATGACCTAATTTGGGTAAACATTATTCCCAGTGCTCTCCTAGCCTCTGGGTCACTGCAGTGCATCTCGTCATCTACCCCCCACACAGCAGAGACACAGGTGGATAGGGTCAGTGATAATAGACTCGATTTAAAAAATGCTCAAATAATTTTGCCATATAATATACAAATAAATATACTTCTACACAAAGTCTAGTTAAGAAATAGTTAAATTTAGGTTAATTTGGTAGAGAAAACACTTTTTAATGAAAGAGAGTCAGAAATAATTTACAGTAACTAAACTAGTAAGTGATACTAGAACAAATCCATTGCTTGCGATATCTATGAAGTTTTACATTTCAGTCTGACAATCAAAATTAAGTAATCGTAATAGAACAATATTCCAAACAGTGGAAGCAAATTAATTCAAGTTATTAACAAAGTTCAATAGAGGCCCTAAATGAACCTCTCCTTTTCCTAAATTGAAATAGTGTTCTCATAAGTCAGTTTTGACTTATGTTGGGGTCTCTGAAACTACTCAAGTGGATTGGAAATAATCAACATTACAACTAACAAAAAAAACCCCAAAAGAATATTTTTGCATTAATTGCCTCTTGAATAAAAGTAGCTGAGCGTTCAATTTTAAATTTCTTGAAAAAAGAAATGTGGCCCTGAAGAAACCAATAATAGGAACCAAAGCAAGTCTTCACAGTGTTATACAAAGCATAGTGTCAGAGCTTTTTAAGATAAGGTTTTGAGTCAAGTGACAATATTTTTAAAAATCAGTAGAAAAACTCTACAAATAAATTCAAGTAAATAAAATCAAAATACAAAAATTGACTAAACTCGAGCCATGTGGTCAACTTTAATTCCAGATATTTTAATAATTAATGATAAAACACACATTAATATGCAAAGTACATCAGTGTTTTCCGAATTTTACACTACTTAGGGTTTTCATATTTTTCCTACCTTTGATGGCTTCATACTAACTGCTTAATAAATTGTATTTATTGACAAATAATGGATAACTCACTTTCAATCTAAAGGTTTATGACTGAAAATCGGGTCTTCTGATAAGTGTTACCACACTGAGTTAATAACGTTAAATTTTAAAAAGGTTCTTTGGTGCAGATTGTCACTTGTTAAGCTGTGTGACTTCAGGATTTGAAATACTACTTTTCAGCCTCTACACCTTCATAGTCTTCAAGTTTTCAGTCTACAGCAGTGATTTTCAACAGGTATGCACCAAGAATTTCTAAAACATGTAATACGTGACTACTTAGAAAGGGGCACCAGCATCTTTTCCCTTAGAGTGCAAATTTAAAAAATGACGACAGGCAACACAACAGCCGTCTGGTGTGAATGAATCACAATTATACCCATTTTTTTGTCAGATTGGCAAAAAAAATGTATTTCTGGTGTGCTGCGTAAGTTTAGTAATTAGTTTATGTGTGCCATGAGATGAAAAAGGTTGAAAATCGCTGATTATACAGTTATCAAATTATTTTTGTGTCTATACATTTAACACAATGAAGTATTCATAATTGCTTTTAGATTATTTTCAAATATTTTAGGAAAAAATTTTATTTGTAGACATGATTAGTGGTTCAAATGAGAAAAAATAGTCTTTGTTGAGCATTATGAAGACTTCATTTTTGAGGGAATGTAGGGTGATTTTTTTTATTGATCTAAAATATAAAGTTCCTCTATATGTAAGTTTTAATGCACCCACTTCAGGAATTTTTAATAAGATCCTACCACACGCTTGGCTGTGACACTAACTGCAAGGTCACTTCACATGCTTTCCCCATATTCTTCCCACTTCATTGTTTTCACTTTTCTAAACCTGGAAAATACCAGAGCTTCAGAAATATTCATTGGTATCCCAGATACCATTTACCCAGCAGTAAGTACTCTTAAGTGTGTCCAAATGACAAAAAGCATAAGAAAAATATTTAAAAGCCTTTACTAAAGGGAGAACTATGGAGTAAGAACGTTATAGCTCTAAAACTTATTACACTATCAAATTTAAAATTAATATTTATCAATTATGTACCTCTGTTTCTATGTTTTCAAGCATTTGTGAACCACATTAGGCAAAACAGTCTTATGTTTTGAATTTAAAATCTAAGTTTAGAATGATTCATATTAAGTCCCTCTGGCTTTTACAATTTAAAATCATCTGAATTATTTTAGTTAATTATAGACGTTTCTACAACTGACTTTGAAGTAGTTCTACAGGTTGATAATGCTTAACTCTGTCCACTCTCCCACCCATGGGGACTCACGCAGTGGCCCCCGCACCCCCGCATACGTCCTGAAGAGAGCAGGGGAATATCTAACGCAGCAATACTCTACCTTCAAGCACTGACATCATTTTACAAACATCACAGCACCAAGGAGACCATTACTCAAAATCCAAACAAGTTTTAAAACATGTAAAACTGGATTTAAAAGGAGACGACAAACCTGTACAACTTGACAAACTCAGAGTGTTGCTGAGAGATGTGGTAATGTCTGGCCTAAGGTAGCTTAGCTACAGCGTGTGTAATAAAACAGCTAAATTTGGATTGGAGACTCATTTCGCACTTCTAATGTAGCCCTGGGAGAGGAAAGGCAAAGAGCCACTCAGGAAAGCAGAGACCAGGTCTCTGAAACTCCTCACCTGAAGGCAAAGACAAGAGCTGTTAATAGGAGAAAGCTGGCAGGCAGAATTGCTCTTGAAATTGAAAGGGGAAGAAAATGGGAAGAGGCAAAGAGAGAACTGAACCTTGCCCAGCTTTAACAAAACATTTCCAGTGGCCTTTAAGTTAAGTGAGTGCAGTGCTTTATTCCTTTCTCAAAATTGGCGCAGGAATGTATCCCAGCTGAAAGTTGTAGAGGGTCTCTAGTACCAGATCACATTTATCTCTTTTCTCTCTTTCAAAATACTTCATTTATTCTATGTCAGTTTTCCACCTTGTAGTTTTATATTTTATCTGCAATATTTCATCTTCTTAACAAAATTTTAATGTTCTTAAAGAAAGGTACGATACTCTGTACTATTCTATCTCATTTATCTCTATGGGACATCGCAAGAAATGCTTCCTGAGTTGAACTGACCTCAGGTGTACCAAATTTTTTTCTCCACAAACAAAGTTAAGCTGTGCTGTGATTTGAGAGCATATACTACATGTTAAAATAGTTAGAAATAAATTCTAACTCTCACATCTGTCAATTCTAACCACATCTTTCTCCTCCAGGTCAATTTTACATTTCACTAGTGGGAATGCGGGTTAACTACTCGGGTGCTTTGTTCACCTGTATAAACTAGGGCCTCATGCAAGGCTTGGTTTAACTTACTAGACATTCTGACAGAAAACAATTCCAAATGTTGAAATGTGCTGATAAATTACAAATCATAAAAATATTATTTCCACCTCTCCTGATCTATTCATCTGTTATTGGATAATTTTTGAATCTCTTCCCATATTTGGTGTCCACTTTGAACAAGGACTGAGACCCTCTACAACTTACATACACATTTTTAGGTGGAGTTATCTTGAGCATAATGCGTAAAGTCTGACTTAAGTTTATTTTAATTTAGCTACAGAGATCTTTTCCTTTGCATTTTTGAGGGCTGGTCTGTTCTGGTAAACTTCCAGAATAAATCTTATGTCTTACTTTTAAGTAGGGCAGTATCTTCACATACAACTACTGTGGGAGCTAAAGGCATTTCTGGCAAAAGCAGTGAGTGACTGACTTCCCCATTTGTTTTCATAGTGATAACTATATCGTTAGCATTAGGAAGGAAAACAAACATTCCCCCAAATATATGCTAAGCACATCTGAGAGAGAATGGGGTCATACAGACATATCATAACTCCTCTCTCCATTAGAAGGTGTTCCAGTCCATGAGGTTCGTTCACTCCCACAACATAAAACCAGCCAAAGTGTATGCTCACTTGGAAAAGAAAGAAAAAGAAAGCTCCCCTTTTGAAAATGTAAAAGACGACTCAGGCAATTACATTTCGTTAAGTTTCTTTAGTCTGTTTATGACTCATATAACAGAATTTCCTGTAAGCTAATATAAACTCCAGCCTTTGATGTATACATTAAGGTGAAAGAAAAATATTGAAATAATAGTGTATTTCTTAAAGTAGACCTGGCATTTTATAAATCACATTTAACATTTCTTTTATAACTCGATTACACATTTTTATTGTATGGATCATTGGTCTTTCTCCATACCACTTAGAAAAGATGATGATATTTTATTTCCTTTAGAAAAAGGTGAAAATTGAAAAATGTTATCATGGAAGGATGAAATTTTGTGCAACAATGGACAAATACCTAATAATATGTAGTAAACTATTAAAATATAAAATGTATATAAAAGTACATGTATATTAAATACAGAATTTATTTTGTTTTTATTCTTCAACTTAAAAGTTATGAGAAAGAACATTGTTAACTTATGTAATTCGAATAAAAATTTTTGATTATATGCAATTATGAAATCAATGATTTGGCATCCTTTTAAGTCATGAAAATTCATATTGGAAAAAATAATTTTTCATTCATTCAATTTATTCATGTGACACTTATTAAAATAAAGAGCAAAACTTTTCATTACACAATAAATAAAACCTTTTAATAACTAGAAAACATTTAATGTTGTTAAATAACCCTTTTTAAAAAATGGAGTCCCATCTTTTTCAGATCTCATTTCTTGATAATGCTTAGGCATGCGGAGGATGAGGTTAATTCGGATAAAAGGAATGTATTACATTTTCTTTTGTTTCCAAAGAAATATTCGTTTAATACTGCTCTCAAGCCAGTTTTAATTTGATGTCTTTTGGTCTAAACTGACAGTCTTGAAGTCTTTCCTGAAGTAATATTTGCCTCTTTAAACATCTCTCTGGCATTCCATTATGGGCACCTGCTGCTGATAATTACAGGTCTGTCTCCTAACCACTTCCTCTGCTTTATGTCAAGGCAGGATCCAGGCTGCCTGATTACAAACAACTACCAGTTAAAGACTGCTGCATAGCTCTCTGTGGTAATTATTCAGGGCGAGTTGGGCCTGTGTTTACTGAAGTCTTAACAAAAATGAGGCAGTCACTTGTTATAATTTCCTCTTTGCTGGCAGTGTGACATAATCCATAACATATTTTGGTCACCTTAAAGGTACATCTGAAAATATCTGATTCAGGAATGCTTATAATGATAACATTTTACTATGCTATTTTCTAAAAAACAATATATCCTGCCCAAAGATAATATAGGCTGTGGACCTAGCAAAAACAAAAAATTCAGACAATGGTCAATTATAGGGAAACAACTGAGTTTAGTGTGTGCTCCAAATAGATTTATTGTTCTCGACTCTGGCTTGCTCTGTCCCTGCAGTCTCAACCCTTCCCCCCGACCTTATATTCATGCCGTCATACTATTACAGTCAAAAGTGTCTGTGTCACCCAAAGTCAATTATTGAAATCCTAATCCCCAAATATGATGTGATTAGGAGATGGGGACTTTGGGACATACTTACGCCATGAGATGCAGCTTCACGAATGGGATTAGTGTTCTTGTAAAAGAGACCCCACAGAGATCCTTTGCTCCTACTTCCGTGTGAGGACACAGAGAGAAGCTGGCTGTTTCTGTACCAGGAGGTGGGCCCTCACACACATGACCGCTCTGGTGCCATCCTCCCTGACTCCCAGCCTCCAGAACTAGGAGGAATATACTTTTGTTGTTTAAAATTTACTGGGCCTGTGGTATTTTGTTCTAATACCCTGAAGAGATGAAGACACACCTGGCAATAAACTTGCTTATTTTACAGTACAGAGAAATAAGAAAAAGTACTCTGTAGAGTTCAATGTAAGAACAATCTTAATGTAAAACAAAATTTCATCTACCAGTAGAAAGTGAGTTTATTTTAGCAATAGTCCATTATAGAATTCTACAAGTGAATAATAGGAAAGGTTCCCCGGGGTTGCAAGTTTGACCTGTAGACCTCTGTAACTCCCTCTAGATTCCGTGTCTAGGCAAGTAGACCAAACCAGTGACAGTCCAACTGTGCTCATACTGCTGACCCATCAACTGTCTGAGGTTTATTTCCTTCAGCTACAAGAGAATCCAAGTTCTGCATTGCTAATAGACCCAAATTACAGAGAAGGCAATCTGAAGTTAGAAGTGGATTTCTGAAGGAAATTGGCTAAGGAGATTAGCCTTTTAGGCAGAATCTAAGAGATGATGAACCTTGTTCTTGAGACTTTCTGCAAGTTCCACCTTCAACTTCATACTCAGTTCACTCTGTTCAGTAGCTCTCAAAAGTGGGTGATGGGGGGAACCTGGAAAGGACTCACTTAACTCCACCACCACCACCACAAAGAGTTACCAAAAACTCTTTGAAGATACTCTGCTTATGCATGAACAAAATAGGCATTCATCCAACATCATTCAAAGAATCTACATTACACTATGGCTATGTATCAAGCACCTGGTCACAGATGGTACAAGAGTTACCACAATGAATAAGGTTCCTTTACTCCTTATGCTGACATACTAGCTGGGGACACAGAAAAAAAGAAAATTACCATTGGGTGTGGAAGGAATAAACACTTGTTCACAGCCAAGGAGTGTAAGCCACCATGCTCACTCACTAACTGCTTGCTAAAAACTGAGGGATGTTCCCCACTGGGGCTACACTGGAGCAACTGTGCGAGACTCGGGGGAGGTGCCCAGTCCGAGGAGACCACACCCGTGAGTTCCAGGAATGGAATTAGAGGCCTAATAACAAATATCATTGTCAGCCAAGTTAACGAATTTAGATCTGATTCTAGATGCAGTAGAGAGACACCAAAGGGCTTTCAGAAAAAAAGCTATACTGAGGTAATCTGTTATAATTTGACTGGCAAATCCTCCTCTGTGGGGCCAGAGGAGAGTGGGGCAAGACAGGAAGCAGGAAGAAACTTCTGTAGTGACCCAGTTGGGAGAAGTGGACGTATCTGAAACATATTTGGGTAATAAATGTCATCTTTTCTAATAGAATATCATTAGAAGGATGAACATTTTTAAATGTTGCAAACATAAACATGGGACTATAAAATATTAAGTAATAAACATTTATGCTGGTACAAAATAAATATTGTTCAAATCTATTTAAAAACACAAATCTTCAGTAATCACACAGTGGAACTTCCTAAGAAAGGTTAATGTCCAGAAAAATTAAAGCTTTGAGAAGCTTGTCTTTATTAAAACAAAAATGAGAAAAAAAAAAAAAAGAAGAACAGGTATAGCCTAGAAGGGGTTATAAATAGTCTCATCTTTTTAGTGGTTGTGGTTTTTTTTTCCTTTGGAAATCTTCAAAGAAAACTACTACAAACCAAATGTTATACACCGCATAAAACCCCAAATAAGCAGTGTAATCAATCATTAAAAGCATACTAAGTTGCTTCTGTTGGATTCTTTAAGCAGAAGATCCTATGATCCTATCAAGACAAGAGGTTTTCACAACTATGTAGGAACTGAACCATACTGTAGATGTTTCCTACAGCACCACACTTGCGGAATGGGGGTTAGAGTTAAAAACTGAATGTGAAATTTTGTTTTTTGGAAAAAAAAAACTACAAAGGAATAAGTGTTCAATGGGCCAATTAAAACTGTTTCCTGTGTGGGTATCATTTTGGTGTGTTGAGTTATCCTTATTTATTTTGTTATTTACTGCATCTATTACATTCTTTAGCCTGAAGAATGTAATATATGCAGCAATTAAATAAATAAGCATTTACTTCATTATTTTGGATTAAAAATGTTTGGAGTTATGTGATATCAAGCTGACACATTTTGAGAAAAAATATTTATATTTTGTCGTATTTTAATTTTACAATGAAGCATTTTAAAGAATATAAAACAAAAGGACAAAGGGGTTATTTGAATTCACAGTAAAATATATAATACTGAATATTGTTTGGAGCTCAAAGCATTTTCTATGCCCCTGCCTTTTTTTCAAAATAAAGTGGTTACTTAAAAAAACTATACACTTCCATTTTATAAATACATGCTAGAAAATATTTTTCAAGCAGAACTATGATCTTCAAATAGTTTTCTTTCCCTTCTTATATATCATAAATAATACATGTGTACCTATACAACACTATGGAGTTCAGCCACAGTTTGTCCATAAACAAATCCGTTAGAAGAACACTTTATTAAACATAGTGTATATCAGCTACAGCATATATACTTAGCAGTTTGGTATCTAGTTTCTCCTTTGGCCTATATTATAATATGCCCCCTGCACATGCAAGAACATTGACCTTTCTTGGAAATACCAGTTTAATAAATTTTGTGTCTATCCTAGGATCAGTAAATGTTTAAGTGTGTCAAAATTTTGGATATAAGTGAAGAAATTTGTCTTTATTCCTACAGAAATAATTTAAATATTAGCACAAGTTAAATAATTTGCTAATTTTTTCTAGCTCTTTAACTTTGTCTTTACAAGTGTAGCCAATACATAATGGGGAAAGTATAAGCTAATTTTTCTGTTGATATTTATTATGTTTTAGTTTTAACAAAATATATTCTAGATCCAGAATCTGTTTCATATACATGCATATATCTAAATTGTTTTTAATTCCCTAACAGTCAAGAAAAAGGAAATGTTAAACTGCCAAAAAGAATGAGAAACCTAAAACCATTCATGGACTCCTCTGAACATTTATGATAATCACACTAAGAAACGGACATTAAATATTTTAATAAAAGTTTTCTAAGCATAAATGAATTTAATTGCACCAAACTATACTATATATTATATTTGCTTAAATTTTTTAAATGTAATATTTCATACAAAAAATAGAGATACCTTTGTAAAGCTATCCAAGAAAGTAGCAGTGTGTTAATATTGCAAGGGCAGTTTTTCTAAAACCTATTCAAACTCTAATGTAATAACTGTCTTATTTCAGTCACTCTAGCATCATCTTGTTGTTTTCAACATAATTCAATTACATCATACTAGTTCATAGACATGTACAAAAGCACTGTGTGGCAGAATACAATGACATTCTTTTTCATCTTGCAATAGAATTGCATTATGCAACAGAAAAGGAAAACATATGGAAAATAGTCACTTTTGCCAGATGTTTTAACCTGAAAAAAATGTTGATTTGGAATTAGAAGTCAAAGCCCATTGGTTGAACTAAGGCATATTTCCGTCTGTTATTAATGTTTGAGTTAAATACTAACGACGAGATTATTCATCAAGTCCCTCATATAATGCATTAGGAAATGGGATTTTGGTTAGGAATTTAATTGCATAAATTCTGTTCATGTAAGCTTCCAATTCATTCCAAACAACCCTTTACACTGGCCTGAATTGAATTAAAACAGTTAGCAACACCAAAGAGTACTTGATTTTATTAAGAAATGCTTGTATGAAAATCTGCGAACATAAAAGGGAGATTTCTGCCACCCCATTATGATTAATTAAATAGTAGTCATTTTCTTCTTTTTTCCCCTTTTAAGTGATACATGGTTATGTGAAGGATTTTTTAATATAATAAAGAAAATTGACTTAATTTTAAAGGTAAATAAATAAATAATAAGAAAACTGAAGTCTCAGACATAAATAAATTCTCAGGTTATAAATGATAAATAACTCTCAAGTACTGGAAAGTGTGATAAAATACAAGTGACTATTGTGAAAATGTACACAAAGCTCATGCCCAAGTGATCAGGGTCATAAGCTTAAGCAGGGCTCCCCATTATTGTACAGGCTTTCACTAATGGTCTGATAATGGGGAGTGGGGTTTCGGCATGGAGGTTCTCATAATACTTTACAGTGGCCTGAGCATGGCAGCCACTGATTAATTACCGCCCTGTTCTCAACTCACATTAGATTACCGAGCAACCGCCCCCTGGTCTCCACAATGGCCTTAGTGTTATAGAACACCATCTTAGCAATTTCTTCAAGGTGACATTAAAGAATTCTTGGATTCTAACATAAATGTGCAGTAAAACTTTTGTCCTTCATGTGATTAAAATGGAAATTAAAAAATATTAAAAAGATAAAAACGAGGGGTAATATAGACATTTCAAAGTTTGATTTCATTGCAAGCAGTGCTAATAAATATATCCTTATGCTTTCAAAACATTACTATAGCAATCACCTTAAAAATATTAACAAATACGAAGTGGTACCTCTGTTTTCATTTGTTCTTTTTTCTCAATTGCTTGTGTCTCCCACTCATCACGCCACACTATTTAAATACCTAACAGTGTCTAAGGAAGGGATTTCCTGTTGCTTCAAAATGCACTGAAAACTAAACACTGAGGCTAATAGTAAAAAAAAAAAAATCACTTTAAATGAATACCTCAGAGTAGGACACATGAATATGTGCTTCAATGAAAACAACTCTTTTTGGACGTCAGCTTAGCTTCTCCATATGATTTGTCTCAAAAGCTCCCTCTTAAAACCATCGCTATCATTTATTATCTCCTTGTTATATAGACTGTTACTTTTGTTTCATCACCAGTCTCTGCCTGTTTAGCAGCAGCCCAGCCACTCCTATCAGATGACATTTGTTTCACTTAATGTATGTAGTTTTAGAAAAAATTATAGAACTGCTATTACTGAATTATATGAAAAAATTCCAACATACATTTAGCTGACACTGCATCAGCTGTTATTTAAACTGGGCTTAGCTAATGGACTTTTAATGTCAGCAGGGTTACGTGCAGTTACTGGCTATTAGCAGAAATGGCTCCTTTCTATAAAAATCACTTTTCCTCAAGTGTGTTGTTTGAACATTCCTTTCCCTAATTTAGTGACTGGCACTGAATGCAAAACAAACTCAAGGACTCTGGAATCTGCTATTATCTTTAAGACCCTCTTTTTAAGCCTTGCATTCCCCATTAAACAGGCAACCTCCCTCATTAGCATTTAGGCTTGTGATCACAAAACTTTGTGAGGCATTATTATTTACATTGCTGTTCTTAGCAGAGCACCACATGTTTTGCTATGAAAACTCAGAGTCATCCATGAATGTGGTATAGGTATGATAAAGAACATACAAAACAATTTTTTGAACCCTAGAATTTATGTGCATCTTTTAAAATCCTAGTTCAGAAATGTGGAGTGATGTGGACATGTGACAATAATTAATATATATTTATATGTCAATGTATTGTATAAATATTTATACATTAACATGCATTTGAATACAACAGTGAATATAAACAAGGAACCATATTATCCCTCTATCCCAAGTGAAGTTCTGTATATTCTATCATTAGTAACAACCTTCCACCCACCCCTTGTGCTCCCCTACCCAACAAACCTTATCTTTGTTCCATTAAGTAAAGCTTTCAATTCATGTAATGGATAAATCTATTTAGCACATGAGGGAGTTCAAGAAAATCAAATGCCCCCCCCATCCTAGGAACATGACTCCACTTGATTAAGAATTTGAAACAAACCATTGCAGAATCCAGGACAGAACAATACACTGGCCTCGGATCAGCCCACAGAAGAGGTCACCTCCCGCAGACCACCTACAATGGAAATCATGCCTTTCTTGAGAGCACCCTGAGAGGGAGTCCCATGTATGAATGAAGGGATTTACCTGAGCACGTGTGAAAGCTGACTTTCTCCTTCGGTCAACAAATCTAGTCTACTCTCTAAGGAATACAGGGGAAGTCTTCCACGTGTCTGAAACAGATCCGTGATTGGGAGATTTCCTCAGTCTATGTCCTTAGAACAGAGGAAAAAGTCGTTCCTGTCAGATAAGCCACTGTACCAATGAGCAGAGGCATCTCTGCTGTATTTTGTACACTACAAAAATGACTTAGGACCTGCCAGAAAACAAGGCACTGTTTGCCCAAAAGTAGGATGTAATTTTCAGTTATGATCCAATGATTTAATCTAATTTCCTACTCAATGACTACCTTTACCAACTTGTTTTATAAGCATTTTTTTTTAATTTTTGAGAGGCTCTGTTTGTTTTTTAAGGATACTGTCAAGGTTATTTGAAAATGAGCTCTCATTTCTAAAACAAAAAAGGGTACACAGACACACACACAATTGCTGTCAGCATATATATACTCACAGAGAATTATTGAACTATATTTGTCTTCTCCTTGTAACTCCTCATTTCATTAAGACTCTGCCTGGAAATGCCCTCTTACGAAATAATTCTAAGTTATTTAATTCAATAAAAATGATGTGTGTATCTTTCATGTGGTCATTTCTAATAAACCCAATAAACTGATTACCCCCATTCTCTGGAAACATTCCTATTGTTAAAACTTTTCCTAGTCATCCTTTTATTTACTTTTTTCATCATGTAATATTAAGTAAACCATAACTTCTTCACTGTGGTCTTTTTAATTCTATATAGATATATGTATGTGGGTGTAAATATATACAAAATAAATATCAAATAGATCAGTATATGAGGGAAAGATTTGGCAACATTTTAAAAATTGTATAATAATTTATTAAAGATAATACTCCCCTTAAGCAAATTCTTTCCCTGGACAAAAAATGCAATTTGACTCTTGATGTACAGGGGAGATTTAAGATACAATGTTGGTATTGTTATTAATGATAATGTTGAACAGAGTAGCTCAGAATTTGGTAATGCATTATATAAAGATCACTGAAGAATAACTGATTATGTATTTAGAGGAATCTTCTCTCAGATACTATATTCAATATACTGCTGATTCTGATTTAAGTCTGGATTTCTCAAACAAGCACACCCTGCCCAAATAGGCCCAAGTAAAATGCAAACATAACTTCTTTGAAATATATACCTTTTAAATACTGTCCAAATTCTTTTGCTCTGTTAATTGAAATAGGAGCAGATGAAGCCTCTATTTAGATAAAAGTGTCCAGTCAGAGGGGCTGTTGAATAATATTATGATGAAATACTGATCTTAGGTTTCTCTTCTGGAGAGCACAAATAAATCATTTGAACATGCCTGTTTTTCCTCAGCCTCTGAGAGCAGTTACTGAAATGGGCTTCTGTTTTCCACCAGGTTGCATACTCTGTTGGTGATGGCTGTGGATGGCCAGGAGGGAAACGTCTTAGGCTCCTTCCATCCTTGGATTTGATCCATAACACATTTTAAAGCTTACACTCTTTCATTGTCTTATGGAGATCCAGAAGGAAGAAGGAAAGTTGCTAAAGAAAATGACAGGCAATGTAATTACTGTTTTATTCAGAATGACTTTTAGATTGCTGCTTGCTAAACTTGCACACTTCCACTGGGTGGCTACAGTGTGAGTATCTGGCAAACTCTTCAGTTGATGGAGGATAAAATATATAATTTTTCCCTTTATCAAAAGCTAAATGCAAATGTCAACATATTTCACACAGACATAATACTTGAAGTGAAATTACCATTATTGACTATGTCTTCCCAGTCATAAAGTTTTTATTGTCATAATAATTTAGTTATTTGTTTGGTATGGATTATAGATAACACAGGTCTCTGAAACTCACTTGTAGTAAAACAACAGAGCTTTTGTTATTGACTATCATTTTTCATTCCTGTAAAAGTTAGAGGATATCATTTGTCACAGAATACTCTTTAATCTAGATCTTAAAATGATTTTTTGGGTTCTTGAAATTTTGAAAAGATATTAGAATTATATAAAGTATTCAATTTAAATACAAGAAACACATTTGTACATTCACAAAAAAATAGAATGGACCTTCCAACTTTAATCTTATACATGAATGTATTTCAGTATGCCTGCAACTATACATGAAAATTATTAGACCATATGCCCCATCACTTTGCACTAAACTGTTGTTTAATAGAGTGTACATTATGAATTAATTTAAAATAATTACTTTTCTATAAAATGGTATACTTTTATACTACTCTTTAATATTTTATACTATTATAAATGCTAATTTTCTTCAATTTTGAAAGACACCTGAATTCCCACTCATAAACACATACAACCTTGTGACTAGGCTGCAGATGCATTTTAATATGCAAGCTCTAATCTATTTTAATTGGACAGAAATGTTCATATGTAAGGTTTTTCTTCTGGATAGGAAAAAAAGAAAACAATAAATTATAGTTGAGTTCAGGCAGTCCATGATAAAATAATCAATTAAGACATTGACTAAAACTGATAAATGTTAACATTCATCAATAAACTTGTTAAATGTGCTGAGGGGGTTTCTATTGTTTAACATCCTTAGTTAGAAAGGAGATAATACATGTTCATCTACATGAAGCATTTTTGTGGCTCTCATAATTGCTGAGATATGAAACTAGCCACAGGATCTAAATGACAATGATTAATGAAGGTTAACCCCCCCCCCCATTCTCACAACATTTTTAAGTAAATAAGACTCATAAGTCTGGAGTTAAATTTGATTAATCAATATCATCTGTTAACATGATTATTTTGAGCCCTCATATTTAAAATAAAACTCCAACTGACACATCAACATAACAGTCTCATCTGGCTCACCTCACTCTCACCTTGCACTACCACATTAGCAATGAGACAAGGTTAGTTATTTAATTAAAAGAGGATATTCCCCAAACATTGGAGTTTTCAGATGTTAGACTTCACTTTTGCCATACAAAGCATTTTTGAATTACTGCTTAGGGCTAATAAAAGGCATACTGACATAAGGACAAATATCTGCGTATTTGGCACTTTCAAAGCTATAGTTTGCTTTCTAAATTATAACTTCCATTTAATTAATGTCCAAGTAATTAACACTATGAACTCCATATAGAAAGCTAGGTATGTTTTAAGTTACTATAAAATCTGACATTCTGTTTATTTCAAAAAACTCATTATGGAATCCTAAGGGAGCAACTTGTTAGTGGTCAGGAATGGTTAAAATTAGAAACCATATTACAACTTCAACCCAACACTTTTTAAAAAAA